>VXAB01012529.1:136360-202620 GCA_013399175.1 Odontophorus gujanensis
TTAAGCAAGAAAAAGCCCCAATTCGAAAACTATGAAAAAAAAAAAAAAAAAAAAAAGAAGCCATCACTGCCACGTGCTATTTGCTGCACCTCAGTTCCCCTTTAATACCACTCTAAACACAAACTTTTTCCATAGATAAGCAGGACTTCTCCCTGAGAGTTGTCTAAACCACTGTAGTATTTTGAACTATAAAAATTATAACCACAGCTGGCAATGCTTGCACAAATAAACATTTGGGATAAATTTAAATTCATTAATAATTTCAGAAAACCTGGAGTCTAATAGCTGAATACTCAGTAACACTCACTGCTCTGTAAATACGAGGTGGTTAGCTTGCACACTATAACCCTGTCTGTCTTTACTTGGAGATCAGGCAGCATCACACCAGGACAGTTCTACATTAAATTTCCACTCACGTTCATGATATAACGAATTAAGCCATTGTGATGGCTTGAAACCTGAAAGTAGCAAGGACAATTATAGTTCTTACCAAGTCCTCAGTAGCAAGATACATCAGCAGGGCATTGGATGAGAAGGTCCTGAATTTGAACATGACTGTGGAAATATTAGGGTTCCAGCGGATTGGGCGGCTCACTACTGCATAGCTGTCACCATCAAACTGGACTGTCCCTTCACCATCTGCCACCTGTGGGCTGAAAAGGAACAATTCCAATCATTTTTCTTTGCCGTGAGAAATTAAAAGGGAAAAAACTAACAAACAAACATGGAGATAGAGCAGGAGAGTAGAGCAGGGGAGCAAGGAGATGCTTTTTGGGAGTCTTCCAGAACCTGATTTGATTTTGTATCAAACCCACATACTGACGAGTGGAGTTTCAAGGTCAGCTCACCAGATACTCAGCAAGAAAGCTCTTCTGAGAAGATGGAAAAGGAACCATGTGGACTTTAACTAGTCATTAAAATTAGCATTGTTGTAATAGACCTTGGTTTTGTTACTGTTAGGGACTTTACACCTTCTGGAGGGCCCCAGACTGAAAACCTCGTAAAACCATGATTCTTTGTTTACCCACAAGCTACAAACATTGCAAAAGGAGAAGCATCAGTCCCTGTCATTACAGAAAAGATGAGGCTGTGAGATTGTTTAATAGGATTTTTACGATAGACTCTTGATCATTTGTCACACAGATCAGATAGTTGGATGACAGCAATCCTTTAGTTTATTAACAAACATAAATGTAGTTGAACAAGGGACCTTTATGTAGATTACTGGCTAGTAGAATGTTTCTCATTTAACTTGGCACACATACAAGGATGTTGAACACAGCACTACTTGTATAGAACTCAGAACTCTTGCCCTACCTAACACTACATTTAACAGTTTTTTTGAACAGGTTTTGCAGGAGAACTGGATTCTTTTTGATACAAGAAAAATGGCTTAAAATAAAAGTGAGATTTTAATACAGTTTTCTATGAATTTCAATTCTAGTGTTCTTTTTTTCAGTCTCCCTCCCACCTGCTCTACTCCAAGCAAAGAGATCTACACTATCACTAATGAATGAGAAAATTAAATGTGTCTGCCTAAATTTAAAGTTCAGATCATTGTACTAGGACTTGCTTGGTACTGAAATGCATATATACATCATCATGCTCCTTAAGTTTTAACCTAAGCATCAAGGGCTTACATTTATAGTCAAGGAAATCCTCCAGTATTTCCAAAATTCTGTTCACAGCTGGAATTTCCATCATTTTGAAAGCACTAAGCCTTAGCAGATTTTTCAAACTATGCTGTTCACAATACAAGTTAACAAGTCTTAACTTCTCTGACTGAGTCTACAGTGATTTTGCCTAATACAGTGTGAGCTCCATATTATATACTGACACTGCTAAACTTGCTACAAAAAACAGGAGTATGTAATAGGACAGTACTGCTTTTATGCAGTGTGTCATGGTGATAGTGATAAACTGGGATGTGAGAGAACCAGAATCATTCTTTAAATGACAATCTATGGAATACTCTCATGTACATCTGTATGGGGGCTTTCAGCAGTGCTGTTTTTGATGTTGAGACATGGCACAAAAAAAATCTCAGTGGAAAAGTGGAAGGAAGATGGGTCACAACCCTTTAAGGACAGAGACGCGCCAGAAAGGTCCTTCTCTTTTGAGAAAGAAACCTAGTGCCTGTGAAAGCTGCTCTGAGACACCTGGCTCTGTCTTGTGGTGTATGGCGTGTAGCATGCAGGCACCCACAATACAACTGCAAAATCCCGTCCATGTGCCAGACTGTCCCACTGTGGATCTGACCACCCCTCATCTTTTGACTAAGCTTGGCCACTGGTTAGGTGGAGTCTCTGCATCACAGCACTGTTACACATCTCAATTCTGTTAAGACAGTGATCACTTTTTAATGCAGATTGGGTGCTTCTCCTCTTGACATGATATCAACATAACCTTGTATTTCATACAACTCAGCTTTCTGAGCTGTCTACTGGAATTTTATGGCTGCTGCAGATTTTCCTACTATTGAAAACAAAACACAGCATCCCCACAGACAGGCTTAGAAAGAAGCAGTGTGTTGCATACCTGACAGCACACCCTTTGCAGTCACCCTCTATATCCCTGAAATTCCACAGTCCTATGGGCTTGCTGTCTAGGAAGGTTTCACCCATGCAGCCAGTGAAAGTGGTGACTCTTACAGCATCTGACTTCTGTAAGAGAAAACACAGTCAAACTCAGTTTGAAGTGATCTATATCTGAAAGCATAACTAATACAAAGATAACAAATAACTGATGTTTCTTATTATTTTTCATATCAAGATTAATATTGAATCTATTTAATCCTACAGAACAATTGAATGGCAAAGAGGTGAGATAAGTTTTGTATCAGTCAAGACAGAAAAGCCCATTTATTTGAGACTTGGGAAGGCCTATGCAGAACGATATCTGAAGAATTAGGACCTGCCCAGGCTTTCAAACCACCATCTGCTTCCCAGCCACTTGGAGAGCTGCTTTGCCTATGCTATTCGCATAGCAGACTCTTTTTGAGATCTATCTTTGTTTTTGTTTGAGATGTTTTGGAGAGAGCTGTGGGGAATCTTACTCACAGTACAACTAGCAAAATTATCCTGTTTTTAATTCTCAAAAGCCTGGAAATTGAGAATCCAAACTAAAAGATTGAATGTGAGCTCAGCTGGCTACACCTGTAAAGGACATTCTGAATTTTGGACACAGAAAAAGGTGCAGATAGTAAAGCAATTTTAACATATATTCCATCAAAACTCATGAGATTAGGGTCACACATTGGGTAAGGCTCATTTGATCATAATGAGGTACTGTGATCAAGTAAGTAATGTGTGATTGTACATGGAGTACTTAGCTCAGAACTATCTTTCTAAAAATACCTGGCTTCATTTAAATATCACTTCATCAATATGAACTGATTGAGAATCTATTTACTTAGCTTTTTAAGACAGACAAGCACCTGCTGTTTTCCATACAGCAATTATGAATATTAAGATCTTGCAAGAGAATATGGAGAAGTGCAACTTAAAAATATTCCAGTAAAAGTATGACTCAAAAGATTTAGTGTTCTGATGATATTTCCCAGGGTAATTGGGAAGGTTTTAATTAGCAACAAGTAGGAACTTAATGTCACTACTGAGAAATTCATGACGTGTAAGTATTATAGTCTTCTACTTAAGTCAAATGAAAGTTGTTTTTAAAAGCTGAAAGTGATCATTCTGTATGAATACACTGCAAAAACATTCTCAAAAAGGAATGTGAGTGAAATCTCAGGTCAAATTTAAAGCCTATATATTCATGTAGTCCAAAACTCAATGATATGAAAAGATTAACAAAAAAAAATCAGTGACCTTGACAAATGTCCAAAACACTTCACAGTTTTTTAAAAAAAATTCTGTTAAAGACAACATTGTGTGACTAACATCTGTTAACGTTCAGTACTTCACCTCACACTTGATGCTAAAACTGTTTTATGTGTTCAGTAACCGTGCTTAGTATCCACCTCTGCTTCACTGTCTAACTAGGGGGGGAAAATCATTTAGGAAAGAGTTTAGATTTAAACATTACTTCATTCCAGGCCCTTTTGATTACCCCGATACATCAAGAGCTCTTGTACTATTTTTATTCCAGAAATTCTTTTTTTCTAATGAGGTTCAACAAGGCTAAGTGCAAGGTGCTGCACTTTGGCCGAGGCAATCCCAGGTATTTAAATAGATAGCTCCTCAAGAGTAGCCCCGCAGAGAAAGACTTGGAGGTCCTGGTGGATGAGAAGCTGGACATGAACCAGCAGTGCACGCTTGCAGCCCAGAGGGCCAACTATATCCTGGGATGTACGAAAAATGGGTGGCCAACAGGGAGAGGGAGGTGATTGTCTCACTCTACCCAACTCTTGTGAGGCCCTATCTGGAGTACTTAGTCCAGGCCTCAGGCCCTTGGAATGGGTCCGGAGGATGGACACTAAGATGATCAGAGAGCTGGAGCGCCTCTCCTTATGAGGAAAGGCTGAGGGAACTGGACTTGTTTATCTTGGAGTAGAGAAAGCTCTGGGAAGACCTCATTGTGGCCTTCCAATACTTGAAGGGAGCATATAAACAGGAGGGGAAATGACTGTTTATATGCGTGGACAGTAATAGAACAAGAGGGAATGGTTTTAAACTAAGACGGGAAATTTAGGTTAGATATTTGGAGGAAGTTTTTCACTCAGAGGGTGGTGACGCACTGGAACAGGTTGCCCAGAGAGGTTGTGAATGCCCCATCCCTGGAGGCATTCAAGGCAAGGCTGGATGTGGCTCTGGGCAGCCTCTGGCTGACAACCCTGCCCATGGCAGAGGAGTAGAAACTACATGATCTTTGAGGCCCTTTTCAACCCAGGTCGTTCTATTATTTTATGTCTATGATTAATCACAGTTCTGGTAATTACAAATGATACCTGGGCCAGTCTTCCTGAGCCAGCAGTCATTGCAGACTGTAGTTACACATTTTAGTGGGGTAGGCAGAAAGAACCCTACAGCCTTTACGGACTTGTATGTTTTTGAGCCTTTGGTCATTGCACAGCACTGTGAGCGCAGAGCAGTGACAGTTTTATTCAGTGGAATGTTTACTCCCCTGAGTCATTATGGCAAGTAAGAAACACGACATAATATCATTGTAATTACATTTGTTACTGATAAAAACAGTAGAAATAGATGTTTATCAAACATAACGAAAAACAACCAAGAATGAAAGAAAACTAAGAATAATTTTTAGGTATGGGATATAAACCATCTCTCTCAGGTTTACTTACATTGCCTCTGAAAAAGTAAATCAAAGGCGCTGAGTACATAAAGCTAGTGAGTGCATTCTTGTTTTGTAAGGGTCACAGATCTCTGCAGTATAGAGCCACTTTTAGCAAACGGCGATTCAGTAAAGGTAAAAATGTTTGGAGAGTTCTTGTTTATGGCAGGAACCAGGCACCTTTAGTTGCCTCTAGACAGAAAGCCTACACATGCAGGCAATTCCTAATAATCTCTCAAGAGCACCTTCAACAATGACACAAGCATACTAAACCTTACTATTTTTACAGTAAGCAGTAATAGAATACAGTAGTGTCATAGAGTACATTACCTTTATTTTTCCAGTTAAACCTCCAACAAACAGCAGGGCATTAGCATCTACATCCAGAATAGTATATCCAGGTGGAGAGACACCACTGAAAGTGGCTGGCACAATGCTGGCTTTGGGGCCATCCAGAGCTCGCACTGATATAGTGCCATTTTTCCCAGTCCTAGACATTTTAACAAAATAAGCACAGGTTCAGTAAGCAACAGGTAAATATGGTAAATAGTCTGCTTTAGATGGTATTCTTTAATAGAGGTGCGTATTTCTGGTTTTGTAATGTTCTATTTTGATACAGGTGAATGGAATCTTAGACTTGTGTTTCTTTTCATCATCTCAATGTCTTTTTTCAATATACAGATGAAGTGGAACTTTCATTGAAACAAGGAAATTTCTTTCTTAAAAAAAATTAATATTGTAATGGAATTAGTCTTGAGTAATGGTTTCTTGATGCAACAAATGAGGTAGGCAAAGATTTAAATTATATTTATGAGTTTTATAAGGCTTGTATTTATAAGGTTGTACTTGCTATGCAATGAATGATCATGTAACAACATAGCTTCTCTGGGGTTCACAGAGTTTGCTCTTTATGTAGTGGAGCTCTGTGGTTGCTTATCAAACTGGTACAAACTCCACTGTATTTAAAGGTGATAATTTTTGTCCTCTATAAACCAAATTATATATTGATGATATCTGTAAAATAATTTAGCATTTGTTAGTAGTTAATAGTAATTAACTTACCATTAATTAATAGCAGCAGTTTCTTTTCTGTTCCTTGTTATATTAATATAACAAATGGTATGGAAAGAATTTTTACTAGAATTTTGCAATAGAAGGAATGAAATCTCGAGACAGATGACTCCTGCCAGTTGTTCAGGTATATTGAAATGTGTTTCAGAGAAAACTTTGGAAGATTTTGAATAATTTTGAATCTTCTTGCAGTGATTTTCGTAATATTTTACTACTGTACAGCAGTATGGATAGTAGCTTTCACTCGGAAGTAAACCATTAGGCATTTATGACCAAATAAATGCCAGTGGTTTCTCCCAGATAGATGAACCACAATCAACTGAGGCAATCACATAATTGTAGAAATAAGCATGGAGTGTGACCGAAATCCTGTCACGTGCAGATGAGGGACCTAGTATGTTCATTAATACAGTGGAGAAATGACTGGGAGATTGGGAAATCAGAGGGAGAAAATGTATTGTGGATTTATGGATAACTTTGGAAATTGCTGCTTCATTTCATTTTTAATAGGATCTCTGACTTCACATGACCATAGGCACGGTTATTTGGAAATTCCTAGCACAAACAGCTGGTCTTGCAACCCTATCCAGCACTGAAATACTCAGCACTGATGAGAACTTCTTTTAAAAGACATATACTCAATAATCAATGCAAGAATACAGTTTAAAATAACACTTGTTTTCTTTCTCCATATCAGTTTGTGACAAGGGTATACCTGTTCAGAGGGACTCTCCTTTTTTTTAGATGACCTATTATATATTGTTGGCTACTTGCTTTGCACTCTAAAAATTAACACTATCTTTCTCAAGCTAAATAAACAATATTTTTCTCAGAAAACAGATCTTACATTTCTATTTTTGTTAATGGGGAAAGAAAAGTGATAGCATCTACCAAAACTTTCCACATGCAGTTTTCTAGGCTAAGAGTTGCAGGCCCATCCTACCCAGATAACTGTCAAGTCACATCTAGGAAGTAAAACCAACCAAACAAGCAAAAAATCTTCTGATTTTCTGAAGTTCTGAACTTTTCTGCATGTAAAGATGCAAACTTCTTTTTTTTTTTTTTCTTTTTTCTTTTTTTTTGTTGTGGTTGAATTAGAAAAAAGAAAAGATAGGCTTAGGGTACTGAAGTAAAAAGCAAATTAAAAGTTAAAAGCATACATTTCAGGAAGAACTGTCATTTCTGTTAAATGAAACGTTACTTGAAGAACTTGCATTTAATGGAAGAATGCTTAAATTAGAATACTGAATAGGCTAAAGCAAGAATTACTAATTTCTGGATTTAGAAAGTCTAGTAATAATTTCTGGATTTAGAAAGATTACTGGACCTAGGCTTTAGAGAATGGAAAAAAAAAAACAAGAAAACTATGCATTTATGTCTAGAAATCTCTTCAAAAATTCCTGTGGCCTCGAATCTGTCACCCAAAAACCAGAACAATGTGAAAGTTTTCTTGCGAAATAACATCTCACTGGAAATAAGTCATTTAAAGCAAAAAAAAAGCNTTCCGGCACCAAGGGTTAGAAAAATGAAAAAAAAAAACAAGAAAACTATGCATTTATGTCTAGAAATCTCTTCAAAAATTCCTGTGGCCTCGAATCTGTCACCCAAAAACCAGAACAATGTGAAAGTTTTCTTGCGAAATAACATCTCACTGGAAATAAGTCATTTAAAGCAAAAAAAAAGCATTAGTTATGACATGTCAGTTTTGATAAATTTCCCCTGAACTGTGAAGCAAGGTTGCAAAGTAATTTTGAGGGTTTCCATTCAATGGGGAATATCTTTGTAGATCTATGCCATCTTGACTGCCCTGGAGACAGGGATATCAAAGCTTTCAATGTGAAAGCCATATGTTTGCAGAAAAGTACTGGAGATTTTCAATTACTTCTAGCTTGATGTAGCAACTCAGGAGACCATTTAGATGTGAGTTTCATGGAATCTCCTAGTGATATCTGGGGTATGTGAATGCATAGTTATTCCCAAGCATTTAAAAACAGTGAGGTAAAACAATTCACATTCCTCTAACTAAAAATTTTTGGTTTCAAATTCTTTTTGATAATATTTTACCTTTTATTCAAAAATGAACAGAATGTTAAGTAGATAGCATTCTATGTGGCAGAAATTCTACAATTTTTTTTTTCAGGTTTATTATTATTCAGGTTTATTAATAAAGACCACTTAAAGGGCTTCAAAATATAGTTCTCAATGTAGTAATTGTTGAAAGACTTAACAGCTACTAGAGGTTTTTATAAAACTGAAATCATGACTCCAGTGATTCCAGTGTAAAAACATTCAAATGCAATAACATAGAAGTGACTGAACAGACTGACACTTTTCAGGGTGCCTAATATGTTATAAGTAGCATGAGTGTCTTTCATCTTCAAATAGATGGAAATGCTAACTATAGAGTCTCTTTCATAAATAATTCTCTCTTACTTGAGAAGGACAATTGAGCTTGAAGAAAGAACCTGACCAACTTGACAGCAAAAATACATTGGTATCTGATGCATAACAAATCACCAGGTTGAAAAATAGTAGAAGTCAATTCTTGTTGAACTGTTGGGTTAAAGATATAACAGATCTTTGGTGGCTGATCATCTGGTACATTTGCACAATATCGAGCATGCAGGATTTGCTCTTTAGGAGATGCATGACTTCTGCAAGTGATCAACATTAGATTACACAATACCATGAAGAAGTGTCTGCTCTTTGATATCTGGATTACAAAGAAAACCTTTACTGAAAAGTATGGCTTAGATTTGCCTCAATAGTTTATGATTGATTTCTTGCCGAACACAAGTGCAAACTTGTGATTAAATTGTCCTACTTTCCAAGGAAGGGCACTGTTTAAACTCTGCCATTAATAATGGCAAAATTTAAAATGTGCTTGATTAAAATCACAACTAATCAGACCCTACTCCTGACAGGCCTGCTGACGTCAAGTCACATTGTTTCACTGATCAAGAGAGCCTCAAAAATACTCTAGCATATGTTTATCTGTTCCACAAAATTGACGCAGTTTGCATGTTGCAAACCTGCTTCTAATCTTTTTGTCACAAATTGTTTACATCATATTTTCCTTCATTAATTGATACTTCAATTGATTGCAATTCTTAATGCCAATAAGATTCATCCCTGTAAGAAGGTAAATAAGTCCATAAGTGGTAGTTAAGTTCTTGTACCATCAAAGTATTGAAATTGCTTATTCCATAGGCACATGGTACAGTAAAGGAATAAAATAAATTTTACTTCAATTCCAAATTTTAAGTATTTCTATGATGGCCTCTGCATATATGACAAAATGCAAGGAATTGGTGTACTTGAAATAAAAAGACAAGGAAAATTCAAAGCTTCTATGGAAAACAGATGCAGTAGTTAATAAATTGGTCATAACAGATGGGAAATTTTGGCCTGGTGATTAACTGAATTGAGCATCTCTGATCATCACTAAACAGTCAGCTGTTTCATATTTAGCTTTTGATTCATAAGCTGAGTGATTTCGAGTATTTCATGGCCTCTGAGCCAACACATCTTCTCTTCATAAGTCCTTTTGAGATTCTTGGTTAAAACCTGCTATCAATCTTTAAAGCTACCATATTTACATGGTTAAACCTACCATTATGAATGCATTTCAATGCCTGTCATCATTGAAATTCAAGGCAAAATTTAGCAAGGCCAGAATTTCACTTTATGTGGATGTCCTGCTGTCAGGAAGCTCTGTCAGTTTGCTGAAAAAGTAGCTGGAGCTAAGCAGAAATTCAGAGAAAAAAAGAAAAAATAGATGGAATGTAATGAGTAAAACTCTTCAACAGCTTATGAAGAAGAGAGTTATCAAATGGACTAAAACATTTGAAGTCGGAAAATCTTCAGCAGGGCATGTGATTAATGAAGTCTGCCTTAAGAATATAAAATTAGTCCTGAGCTTTTCATCTTGATCCCACAAATCTAACTAACGTATTTGCATGTAATTTTCCTGAATTGTGCAGCAGTAATTGTTCAAAATTGCTGATACAGCAGTTTGTTTAAAACTAATGCCGTGCACATCCTATATACCTAGAACAAATAATTTAATAGGCACTGTGCATTTGTAGGATGTGTGAATTTTTACACCATGTCCTGGCCCCATATTCTGCTGAAGCAGGTTTCTTGTAATTGGAAGTCTGGCATTACTGTGTCATGAAGCTATTTTAGTATGCATAATATCAACTGATGAAGATTTTAACAATTCCTATCATAACCCAGTTTGTATTTCACAGGGAAGGAGGCTTCATTAAGCCAGATAGTAGAGAAAGTGCCATAATTTTATTTATCTGCCCTGAATGTCTGATTTCTGTGATTTTGCTGAATTATTTAAACCGGATGGCATTTTCTTCTCTCAGAGCTATGGATGTAACTGGAATTAGATTTTTTCTTTTCCCTTTTCTTCTTTCTCTCACTGTATGACTATACTACCACTTCTATGTTTAATACTAGGTGAAATACAACGATGCAAGAGTATTACACAGCTTCATATCAGATTGCAGTATGGATGATTTTGTTATCTAAATTACTAGGAGAGTAATTCAAGAGGAAAGGATAATGGATATAAAGTTATATCATCCTTATGCTGCAATTATTAAACTGTATGTCACATGCTACTGAAATGGAAAATACAAAATTCAAGTAACAAATTTGAAAATTGAGTGTTATGGTACCTTTTATCTGAAGTTCAGAAGCATTCAGCAGCTGAACTCAAGTAAGTACAAAGTATAGTTTAAACTTTTCAGAATATTTTATCCTTGATTTCTCATAAGCTGTATCTTTTTTAGTATCACTAGTTTGAAGAGGCATTCTGGCTATGAAATTGGCATTTTGAGTAAGAATCAAGATACTGGTATATGACAGACCTTTCATTTGCAGTACTGCAAGACCAGAAATTCAGAAATGGTGCTACTCTTTGAAATTCAAGATGAAAAGAATAGCAGTTATCTGTCTGAGTGTCAAAACCTGTAACCAGTTTTTAAAGGATGCTATTTGAAGAAGAGAATTCATAAAGCTAAAATGAAAGGTAGAAACAGGTGAATATAAGCAGTCATGGACTGTTGATGTGTGAGGGAAAATACATGATGAAAATATATTCTGATGCAGAACAGTTCACATTTCAGTAGTAATTGTAGTGTATTCACTTTGGGTACTACTGGATGTAGGTTCAAAACCTTCCATTAAACCAGCCTACAATTGCTTATATGTATGATATCACCTTGCTTTAAAAATACATGTTTTAAACACAGCAAGCATTTCCATAAACCTGGGATGTGCAAACCTGAGATAAGGACAAATGTGAAGTCTTACACCTGGGGAGGAGTTGCATGCATCTATGTAGGTTAGAAGCTGACCTGCTGGAAAAGGCGCATGTGGAGAAGGACCGGGACGTCCAGGTTGACAACAGGTTGACCATGAGTCAACAGCATGCCCTTATGGCTGACGTACACCTTCTTGTGGGGTGCATTAAAAAAGATGATGACTAGCAGGTCAAGGGAGATTATACTCCTACTCTACTCTGCCCTGTGAGGCCACATCTGGAGTACATGTCCAGTTCTGGGCGCCTTTGCTCAAGAAAGGCAGGGAATTTCTAGAGAGAGTCCAGTGGAATACCACAGAGATGACGAAGGGTCTGGAGCATCTCTTGTATGAGGAAAGGCTGAGAGACCTGTGACTTTTCAGTCTGGAGAAGACTGGGGGGGGGAGGATTTTATCAATGCTTATAAATACCTAGTGAGTGGGAGTCAAGTGGCTGGGGCCAGGATCTTTTCAACAGTGTCCAATTACAGAACAAGGGATACGAGGTGATACTTGCCTAGAGGCTTCAATCCGGTACCAAAACCCATCATCAATGGTCAGATCTGGATATTCTACCCGTCCAACACCAGATCCCACATCCCACAGGAAGCTCACCTTGCCTTTCCGCATTTCTATGGCCAAGAAGTCAGTCTGCATGCAAAATATAAAAACGGAAGCAATCCCATATTTTGATTAAAGAAAACTCTCCAGAACTCTACACATTTCAGAAGGCATCAGAATGAGGCAACAGAAATTCACTTATAAGGTATGAAAACCAACTCTCACAGTGACTGAGATTGTCTTTTCCCTGCTTACCTTAATTCAAACAAAGAATCTTATGACAAATGACTTCTGTCAGTGATATATAACATGTAAGCTGCTAGACTTACAAACGGTATTGTAGCAACTAAGAAAAGGACTAACGTCATTTGTAAAACATCCATTGGATGGCAGAAACATGTCAGGATTGTAGACTAACACTCGGTGCCATCCAGCTTCTTCATTTTGTAGTAGGTAAATAAAATATATAGTTCAAAATGTCAGAAATGCGCTATTTTTTGCCATTTACTGAATTATTATTGATTATTCTAGAAGCCTGTCTGCTAGAGTGCCCATGGGAAACTGAATCATTCATCATTATTGTACTTGCAATCATAGTCTTGACATAAAATTATAATAAACTGGAGCTTTGACATATGCAAGATGATTAGCCACTTGTTCCCCAAGGAAAAACCCACAACCAACCCCAAAACTGCTCTTGTTACACTGTGAATTTTAAAATCCTAATGTAGCTCATGTAGAAGTCTCAGATTTTATAGCTAGTTAAAATATTAACAAATAAATATCTGCCAGTTATATTTTAGAAGTCTCTATATTAATACCAAAGCAAGCATCTAGTTTATCTTAGGCCTTCTACTACTGTTTTGAAGCATCAAGGAAGGAAAAAGAGTATCTTCTGTGTTTGTCAGTAATCTGATTTGATTGAGCAACGATGACATAAAAAGCAGGAGATAAACTTACAAACTTGGCACTTCCAAGGTAAAAAAGCAGATTGTCTGCAACTACAGTCTTCACATTGACAATGATGGTATTGTATGTTCCTTTCTTTATTTCTGGTCTGTAAGTCCGAATACAATTGCCTCCAGAAGACACGGACACTTTGATCTTCAAAAAAAACATATCAGAAAGAATTCCATTTACTGCTTGTTATTCCCAAAGTAACCAAAAGATGTTTCTAAATCGTTACAAAAATATTATTATTTTTTTTCTCCCTCATTACCATTTTTGTGCTACAAGTAGCAGGTAGTTGCTTGGATACATACAGGAGGTAGAATGCAATTTTCTTTCTGGAATTGTTTCTTATATTTTGATTAAAAGACAATACAAACTCTTCCTGGCATTCAGGTTTGAAAGAATCAATTATATGGATCAAAAATAGCTAGAAGATACACAGGCCTAACACAAGCAGCTGGGGAATTCTGGCAGAGGAGATTGACAATAAGAAGAATAAGTAGCCAGGAAAACATGCAGTGCTTCTAAAAGAATAGCAACACATTGCTTTGGGGTAGAGAAGATCTATTTTTCTTTGTAACGTCTTTGATTATGCTAATTTAAGACACTTTTTAATAATTATTTTCTAACCAACAGTTGCATCTATCACAGTTTTCCCATCGTCCTTAATGGAGTTGGTAATCATTACTACGTTTCATTTTCACTGCTGAAGTGACATATGTATTTGGACACTTGTGCTAGTTTCCTCAGGCTAAGCACAGATGAAAACAGTATACTATTTGCTTTCATAATGCCGACATAGCCATAATGACAGCACAATCGTATTTCTATTTCAGATAGACATGTTTATGTATTAGAGTAGATGTATGTAGTGGTATCACCTCTAGCTTAGGGCAAACTTTGTCAAAAATGAGATCTGTTACATGACCAAACACAGTATTTCCCTTTCTCAGAAATGCTGAGTAGGTAAGTACATAGAAGCCTTCAGACAGAAGATGAACAGAAGAAGAAAACATTTACCCGCAACAGAACAACAAGTTCCAGTGGTGCAGTAATGAAATACTCATTCTACCTGGCTTCTACTCTATAGTTTTGGTTTTTTATTTTCCCCAATCATTTTTCAGGAAGTTTCTTAAAGCAACATCTTCAAGAACATTTCTCTCTTGTTATATTGGGTCACAAGCTGAATAACCTTAGTCTTACCCATCTGATTCTCAAACTTTTATTACTGAATTAGAGAGAGGGACTCCAAAATCAATAATCAAACTGGTAATACACTCTCAACCCACGTTTACATCCTTAGACTTCTTAATGTCAGGTCATACAAGTTCTATGAATTGAAACCAAGGGCTTAATATCAGTGTTCAGTCATCAATGATATAGTGATTTTTCTGCTATACTATTACCACAGCACTTAAATAATTTTTCCACGTACATTCCTACAGATATTATCCATTTAACAAGGGTGTATATTCAATGAAGAAACAAAATGCAGTCAGGAAATTAGGAGGATATATTCTGTTTATATGAGAAATTTTACTCCTTTACCTGCCTTTTTTTTTGGTTTTTTTTTGTATTAGAAAGCATTCACCTTGAGGAAAAGAAATAGAAAAGTAGAAAATAAAATCCCACTAATACTTGAAAGGTCATCTTATTGAGAAAAGAGCTTACCGAATTGGCTTGCTTCCGAGCTTGGTTTATCAGCTCCTTTATCTGAGAAATGTTTTTCCCTAAATTATCTTGAAGTTCTTTGATTGGCTTGAGTTTGTCTAGTAGGCGATCTGCTTCCTTTTCCAGGTGTTTTATACTAGAATCTGCATCAGCAACTTCATAAGAAGGAACAAAGCACAATTTTAGAGTGATATCAGACAGTAATTATAAAGTGTGTTTAAAAAAGTTCAAGAAAATGCAGCTCAGACAATACTCAGGCAATATTATTTGTCAACATGAGGCATACACAGACCAGGAAGCTACCTGAACAGAATTAGGCCATTTAAGAACATTTAGAATGAAGTTAAAGTAGCAACAGAAGTAGATACAGATATTAAACAAGGATTTTGAAGCAGTAACTATGCCTCATGTCAGGATAGTAGAAGTGAAAGTATTTACTAGAGCAAAATACAGTTATGAATAAAGTGCTTTTTTTTTTTTTTTTCTTACCCTAGTTTTTGAAAATATGCTAGATTAATGAAATTTGTTTAGTTTCCATTAGCAATTTCTGCAGAAGTGCTACAGAACTATAGTTAAATGTTGAATTAAAGTGAAGTTCATTTTTAAATTATTTATAATGTCAACAAGAACAATATTTTTTATTCTGATCACTTAAAATTATATGATAGCTTAAAATTACATATGTGTATTGAAAACATATTAAAAAATGGCAGTTATATGTAAATATTTTATTTTTTCCCCCTTCAAATGAAAAATGATTTTACAACGATTTTTTTCTTTTGTTTTAAGTTACACAGGACTTTATTTTGCCTTTCAATCTGTAACTAGTGAACAACACCTTCACTTTGACAGTTTTTCAGGAGATGTAAAGTTTGCAGCACTTGACTAGTCTGAAGGTATGGAATTGTGTGGATGACTACAAAATGGACAAATCAGCACATACCAAAAGAAAGTAGAATGAATGGAAATAGTAATTGTTATAATTGGATAATGCTTACAGAGAGCATGAAAGTCTGGGTATCATGTTTTTGAATACTAACTCAGACCAACTTTGAAGATGTTTCTTAAGTTTCATAAGTTAGGCTAGTTACCAAGCCACTTCATCTCAGAACCATCAAAAAGTAACCATTTGAATGAGCAACGTGGAACACCATGCATAAGCTTCAACAGTAAGCAATGAATCATCATCATCTACTGGAAAAGGCACAATAAAAAAAGCAAGAAAGAAGAAATACGTACTGACTTCTGTAGGCAAGATAGGGAGACAAAGAAAAGAGAAAAAACAGAACATAAGCATATGTTTTGAAGATCTAATCACAAATGCAGAGTAAGTTAAGGGACAGGGTTTTAGATCTGGACAGTTTTGATCCAGAAATGCCAAGAAACTACCAGTTTTAGGTCATTTGCGTGTTATCACCACCAAGACAGATGTCATTAGCTTGTAGATCTGCTTGTTGCATAACCTGCAATAATATAACCATGCTATTTCAAAGAAAAACTGTTTTTCATATTGTCTAAACTACCAGGGATTTTTCTGCCTCATGATTATAATTGGGGTTCACACATATATTTCAACTGATGAAAGTTCAGAAGCCTCTAATAGGAAGACAGTGACAAACAATCACTGTGATTAACTTTCACTGGTACTGCTAGAATTTGAAAAGGGTATGTGTCCATAGAATGAGACTATCAATTTCCTAAACTAGACATTTTTAGGTGCCTAGTTTTGCTAAGCCGATCACAACCTGCAAAGCACAGATTAACTGTGTTAATCTTAATTAGTCCTTCAGTAATTTTGTAACACTATTCAGCCCTGGTTGTACACCTATACAATGTGCTCTCCTAATCTACAATAAAACGTTATGCAATTTAGAATTGAATGTTATCCATCATAACGAAAGTGGAAACTGCTAAGACACTTGCTAAAGAAATTGTTAAATTTGATAATGGGATTCACTAACAAAAACAAACAAACAAACAAACAAAAAAAAACAGCCTTAATAAAGAATTTATCTTTTTTTTTTTCTTCTGAAGTATCTTCAGTATTCTACCAGAAACAGTAACTTGCATGAAGGAAGTCATTGCATTCCACCCAGAAATTACTATCTGGTTGGCTGAAGGTTGGGTTAGTGAAAGGAATTTTATATGAATCNTTCACTGGTACTGCTAGAATTTGAAAAGGGTATGTGTCCATAGAATGAGACTATCAATTTCCTAAACTAGACATTTTTAGGTGCCTAGTTTTGCTAAGCCGATCACAACCTGCAAAGCACAGATTAACTGTGTTAATCTTAATTAGTCCTTCAGTAATTTTGTAACACTATTCAGCCCTGGTTGTACACCTATACAATGTGCTCTCCTAATCTACAATAAAACGTTATGCAATTTAGAATTGAATGTTATCCATCATAACGAAAGTGGAAACTGCTAAGACACTTGCTAAAGAAATTGTTAAATTTGATAATGGGATTCACTAACAAAAACAAACAAACAAACAAACAAAAAAAAACAGCCTTAATAAAGAATTTATCTTTTTTTTTTTCTTCTGAAGTATCTTCAGTATTCTACCAGAAACAGTAACTTGCATGAAGGAAGTCATTGCATTCCACCCAGAAATTACTATCTGGTTGGCTGAAGGTTGGGTTAGTGAAAGGAATTTTATATGAATCAGGTAGTACATTGTCAGTCAAGAAATGATTCTTAAATTATTCATTTAAAGTTTAAAGACTAGTCTGTAGATCAGACCTATCCTCTACATGTTCGACCTGCTAATGCTAGCTTTTTTCACAGAACTACCAAAGCAGTTCCTAAGGTTTAAAGGTCCTTTTTTAATTTTTTTTATTATTATTTAATATGTATATAAGAAAAGAGAAGCATCTGGTTCATTTTGGGATGTGAAATGAAAACCACAGAGCAAAAAAAAACAAACAAAAAAACAAAAAACAAACAAACAAAAAACAACAAAAAAACAAAGCAAAATTTTTTTTACTGTTCTTGATAGGATCCTTCACAACAGCATTTGTTTTTGCCACATCATCTACAAGCTTACTGTAGTTGTTTTTCAAGCCAAGAAGATTCTGGTTGAGATCTTTAATCTGGGCCAGGACATCATTTGCAGTATCGTTGACCTGTCTTGCTTTGTCTTTAGCTGCCTGTACCTTTATAGCTGTATCTGTAGGTAGAAAGGGACAATTTAATGACTGCCTAGAGTACAGAAGTTGTCTTCATACATCCGAAGAATAAAGTTGGGTCAAAAGTCTACCATCTTAAATTGCTCTGCGCTGTTCTTTTCTCTTTAGGATCTCTTACTTCACATGTAGTAAGACATTATTAATTGTATGCCTGGATTGCAGAATCTGATCCTCTATTTTTTCGAGGATACAAACGCTCCTGAAGAGAAGAAAACATCCCATAGTGAAGTTGTGGGCCTTGCAGGAACATTCTTTGGCACCTTCTTCCTGCAAAATCACGAAATTGCTCTTGGAATTGTTTTCTCATCGTGTTTTCCAAGATGTCCTTGTCCTAAAGGTGATCTATACCCCTCTATCTAATTTTGATTTTAATTCTTTCTTCTTCTTCTTCTTTTTTTTTTTAATTTGGTTATTTCGTTTGGCTATTTCTGTAGCATAGACACAAGTATTGTTAGTTTAAGCTGCACTCTTTCCATGAAACCTTGAAGAACAAAATATATGACAGGGTCATTTTTTCTCCCGTCCTCGTTGGTTATTTCCTTATTGGATAACTAATTTACTGTATTTTCTTATTCATACCATTTATTTTCTCAGAATTGCACTCTTATGACATATCTCCTTGCATATGAGATTGTCCTTGTCCCAAGAGCAAGCACCCTGTAACTCTAATCTGACAAGAGCTTATTACATTGCTAATGGCTGCATATTTCATGTATCTTTCACATGTTTCATACTCAGTATTCTGTCTCCTAAGGCACACTGGCCTCTGAGGTCCATTTTATTTGACTGGTACATTTATCTGTGCACAAGAAGAGAAACAGGCACATTGACACCTATGGTCAAAATACAGGAAGTGGCATAAGAGATGACATATTAAAGCAAGTTCTAGTGAATGCCTGATTTCAAGGATTGCTACATCTAAAACAAAATGTTTCAGTTATCTGAAATCTTGAAGACAACTACGCGCAAGATGACCATCGAGTTTTTACTTGTTGTCTGGACTTCCCAGTCCTTCACAGATCAGAGAGAATATAGTTTTTCTTCAGATACTTTTCTTAAGGCATATCTTCAGTTTATTATAATGCAGAACCCTTTAGAGGTAAAAGTTGTATTAAATGACTCATAAAACTTTCTTGTTTTCTAAAAAATAAAAAAATTAAAAAAATAATCCCATTCCATCCATTATAAGAAAAAATAAATTGTAGCTCACCATCTCTCATCATCACAACACAAAGTAGCTAACATCCCAGCACTTGAGGATTTTAATTAATATAATGATTTTTTTCTTTTTTTTTCCCCAGGGGTAGTAGATAAAATTGTAAGTATGCTTAGTACTTTAGGGTTCACTGAAGGCCTGTTCCAGTTCTGAGACACACAATGCCAAACTGATACTGAAATGATATTGCAGCAGAAGTCAACGAGAATGTGTTAGAAAGGTAAGACAAAAAGAGTAGATTCCATCCAGATTTTTTCTCCCAAGTCTGAAGGTATTTACTTTTTGTAGGTTGTCATAAGAAGCATGCTTCATTTTACACGAGTTTCGTAAATATGCATTTCATGTTTAAAGGAAAGACTGTCTCGGGATGTATCATAATTTCTGAAATCTTTATTCTTTCTAAAACCTATCTTTTACAAATTACAGAAATGCAATACCTTTTATGGTGCCAAAATACAAACTCATTAAGGTATCTGTTTTCAGGCCAATTATTTCAACATGGTTTATCTGTGCCTTACTACAGCAGCCCATGGCCAAAGTGGGCATGACATGGACCAGACAAAAATCAGACAGATGTTAGGTGTTAGAAAATGATGAAACAGGGCGGTGATAAATCAAGTCATGCAGCATTTTTCCAGCTTACCATTAGGAATGGCTGAGAGCTTCCCAACGGTTTCATTCAGAGTTTTCAGGAGAATAGAATTCTTCTCATCAGCATCCTTCAGTCTGTTCTGCATGCTGTCCAGGTTATCTTCCTTTTCTATAACAATAAACAATAATTTGCAAGTAGTTTAAGGTATTAAATAGTGTAAGTAAGTCCAGTAAATCCACTTGTAGGTATCAACAATAATATTTTCAGTTTAAATTACCTTCTTCCATGGTATCTAAATGCAGTAGTTCATTTTACTGTTCTATATTTATCAGAGGTTTTCCTAAGGTTTACAGAGGAAACAAAGGCAATCATGGATATAATGATTTACTCAGGCTCATAAAATGATCCACTGAAAGATTCAAGTGTGAAGTTTAGTCCTAACTTTGATTCCTAGATCCAACCACTACTCAAATTTTCATCTTAAAGATGTTGCCCATATATATATATAGGTTGTTTTTTCTTTTATTTTTGTCTGCTTTTTTTTTGTTTGTTTGTTTTTTGTTTTTTTTAAAAAGCCCTCTTAATAAATCAAGACAGTTGCACAACTGTGGTTCAAGTTCCATGGATTCTGTAAGAGAAAAGTTTCATAAAACTAGACGTGCAAAGAGCAACTTAAAACTAGAAAAATCAAACAAAATGCGTATTACCTTCAAGAAATCATTAACTAAATCTTCCAAGGCTATTTCCAAGAGAGAAATGGTGAATGGAATGCAAATGAGAGTCACATATTTTTTGCTAGATCCTTTGAAATGCCAATCAAGAAGAGATCTTTTTGCCTCATTTTTAATCAGAGCAATAGTTCAGGTGTGCCTAGAGGTAGGTCTTAATTCTTTCACAATGCCCTAACAGAGGAATGGGACATTGGTGTGAAACATGAAAGACACAGTTAACAATATAATAAAGTTGGGAAGAATCTTCCATAAATTGAAAGATTATCCTTCTCTTCAAAAATATTTCTAAGTAATAGTTTTTGACACTGCAGATAAATGAAACTACTCATAATGTGATGTTAAACTAGGATGAACACACAGGATTTTGCTCTTAAGTGCTCTGAGACTTTATCTGAGTTCATCTGTTGTTAAGTAATAATACTGACAAAACTGTTTTAACTTCCTCCATTTCATTTTGAAATCACAGTGCCTGATATTTCTTTGGTGTCTCTGGTGGCTTTTTGTAATGCTAGTGTTTATAAAGTGTGTTAACATTCCTGACATGTTTGATTAATTTCAAGTGGTGGTATAGTAACTTTGTTGCATTAAATTAATATAAATTAGCTCTTTTTCTCCCCTTTACTCTGCCAGATTGAACATTAAAGTAATTATCTCTGTTATATATTTGCAGAATCATGCTTCCCCACTTCTGTTTTCAGCTTTGTAACCATAACAGCAATTTTTATGAATTTTATTAAGTGAAGTTTCCCTAGAACTCCTGAATTTGAATAATGAAACTAAATGCTTAGTATTTTTGTCTTTAATTCCTCAAATGCACTGCGGTTTTTAAAAAATATTAAAATAATAATGATACAAATAAGTGCCTTGAGGGAGCTTTTCATGGAAATTCTTTACTTTGTGCAGTGATCATAACATGAAACTATATTTTTGAGTAAATTTCCCTACTGCAACCCAGACAACCTCTTCACTAATTTTGAGCTAATTTTCTCTATGAATCACAAACAGAACTGACTTCACTTCAAGTTTCTGCCATCCTCTGATTATTAGCATCAATAAGGAATGCCAATGCTGTAAGTTGCGAAGGTCTGAGATCCTTAAATTAATCATATAGGCAAGGTGAAATATGGGCAGCTACAATTTATATTTTTGAAAAATGAATAGCTTATCTGACTTGGAAGAAGTTAGTGGGTCTGTACTGAAAGATGCCAGGCACTGTCAGTTGACATTAAAGTGTTGGTTCAGAAATATCTTGAGAAATGCATCTCATTCCTGTTTCCACTTGATGAGCTCTGCACGAAGATGGCACAAGATGCCAATCAATGTACAGGTTTTTTTGTTGTTCAAATCTTCAAAACTATTCATGCATCACTAAAACTAAACCCTAAAGGGTAAGGAGGATCCTGACTGACTTTGCAGGAATTAACCTTTACATTTTCTGGCTAGGTTAACATAAATAATGATTTTAAATTGCTGGTTATGTTTCCATGGTTAAACATTGCGTTAAAGAATAACTATTATCCTTTTTTCTTCTGAGTGACTAAAATAAAATAAAAAATCCTTCCACTCATATGTTTCATTGAGAAACTTAGTTATTCACTGTTTGTATTCAGTGATCTATTCTCTCAAGAGACAAGTTTTTGCAAATCTCCACAGAGCACATGCATATGTGGCACGGGTTAATTATTGATGGTGTGTCACCACTGCAGCGCGAGTGGAAATAGGAATCTTCTGAGAGCAGGAGCAAATGCAGTTTTCCATGAGACTGTCTAAGAAGGTATCATAAGACCATGTTGCCCAATGCATTCTCCCCAAAACAAAATAAAGGTTGAAATCTCTCAAGGTGCTACACACACAGCTGTTTTTACTTATTTCACAAATTAACTGGCAGCTATGCACATCCCTTTCTATTATGCTTGTTTTGCTTCTTGCAAACAGAAATCTTGCTCCCCTTAGCGTCATCCTATCAGGAGGATGAGAAGTGACAAGTTAAATTTTTATCCTGAAAACGAGCAGGATTTACAAATTAATGGGGGAAAGGATATAGTTAGAGAAATATGGCTAATGATAGTTAACTTTTTAAAAACTCTTCAGTATTATCTCATGAACAAATATAACATTGAATATTTCGTACGAACATTGAGCAGTAGTTTACTGAATGCAATATGCCAGGGCAGCAAAAATATGAAGAAGAGGAAGATACAAAAACAAGGTATATAGCTGTGCCTATCAGCAGTAAAATGTTTTGGCTGAAAATATTCACTTGTCAGACGAGACAACA
The DNA here is from genome assembly GCA_013399175.1 of Odontophorus gujanensis. Classification (NCBI taxonomy): domain Eukaryota; kingdom Metazoa; phylum Chordata; class Aves; order Galliformes; family Odontophoridae; genus Odontophorus; species Odontophorus gujanensis. Next base: position 159,189 of record VXAB01012529.1, read on the forward strand.
CCCCTCAACTTGTCAATTCTTAAGCAAAAGAAATGATGAGTTGAATTTCAGCAGCCACCTGACACGTTCTCCAGCTGAAGAGGTGCTTTTATGTCTTATCTTTACTTTTCATTGATCACTTTTGACAAAGCCTATATATTGCTTCCAATCTGCACTGGGCAAGTATATTTTTAAAACAGTAAATTCAAAACTATAAGGAAGAAAAATTGCTCCTGGCAAACTAGAAATCTCCTGAGGCACAGAGAGAATGAAGCTGACAGGCAGTAGCATTCACTCATTTGTAGCCAAATTTTAAAAACTCCTTAGCCAGTGCAGTACACAGAAATTTTCTTTCTTTCACCAGGGTTATTCCTTCTAACTTCTACCCCCGTAGAGAATGGAATGATTAAATCTCCATTTTAATAGCTTCTGTCAGAAGCTTTGCTTTGTAAGGACTGTTTCAGCAGTTTTTGGTAGAAATATAAAGCATTTTCCTGATTAACAGCTGTTTTATACCTAGTGTAATTGACCACAAATCAGGGGAATGTCACAGCATAGCAAGAAAACACTCCCTCCTCTATCGTAGCCCAGGCTGAATTTCTGGAGTGTACATTACTTGAGATTTTCATTACTTTAACTAACATTCTACCTGTATTTCAGGTAGAGAAATTTTAAACTAATGATCATTTCTGTCTACCAGATCATTATAGAATGCCCGTCACCTACCCTTCACTTTCAGTAGACTCTGAACAGGGTGGCTTTGTAAGAACTGTAAGGAAATAGATCTCTTTCTGTTAGTTATGCAGTCAAATCTCACTTCCTATCCTGAAAATATCAAGACACCCAGAGGGATTATGTTCATAATACTACTAACTTAATCACTTTGGAGAAAAAGTAGGGTGGGAAAAACAATCTGGTTTTTTTCATCTTATCCTTACGTATGTCTGTGTGGGTCAATGTGTGGAGCGTGACCATGTTTTATTGGTTGCAAAAAGGCACACATTGAAAGTTCATAATGTTTATGTTTATGGAGCATATTAAATTTAAATGAGAACATTAGGAAAACTGCATCTCATTAACCTTCAGTATGGGGCAAGAGTAGAGATGAAGATCCAATGCTTGCATGATAAACACTGCTCCCCGGTTACATTAGGACTGTTTTACGAATCTTTAGAATGCTTAGATCACTTCAGAAACATGAAACAGATACCAACTGAAATTCTCACTGGAGTAAAATGGAAGAATAGCATGATTTTTTCCAAAATCTCTGAAGTATTTTCTTACTGATGTTATATATATATATATATATATTTTTTTTCCTGGATTAAATTGGACAGAGCTATGAGCACGCAGCATTGACATATATCCAAGAACAGATATTTTGATTTTGGCCTTGAGAACAATCAACATATGATTACTCTGATGTGACTATCCATGGAGCACACAAAGCTATGGACTCCACTCTGTTGTGTAGAGAGGCAGTACTGCCTTTCTAGTGTGTGCTATACATCCCTAAACTTTCCACTTCAGCCATGTTACTTAAATTGTCTGATGGCCTCCCATAATAGTTTTATGATTTTCTGAGACATACTTCCTGAAACATGCTGGCCTTAAATTAGTACTGAAATTGGTAGTAAATTCACTATAAAGAGAAATCAGAATATATATCCAAGATTCACTTTTAAGTGTAGACAGTTATTTTCTCCTTAGAGTTACTGAAAGAAAATAATGCTTTTAACTTTCAAATTGTATATGATATAGAAGCTTAATTGACATTATTAATACTTTTATTTATGACCTTACTAAACATGATGTTTACTTGTTAACTAGCTGACATCCTAGTGCTGCCATAAATAAATGAAAGTGAAGTGATAGTCAAATGATTACTGAGCTGTAGGGATCTCATTTTTCATGCTGTGTGATTTTTGGAATGCATATCCCAGAAGGCCAGTGAAAATTGTATATGTTAAAGCCAGAAAAACTAGGTTCCATTATAAAAATGTCTTGTTTCTAATAAAAATTATGACATGAAAGCTTCAGGCTTCATCCCTGTGACAAGCAACTAAAATCTCAACCTCAAATGTTTACTATATGTGTTTTTTCTGGTTCTGATGCAAGAGGCAAACAAACTTAATTTCAGCTTAATTTTCAAGCCCTGTGATGAGCAAGATGTTTTATATCATCCTCCCCTCTTTTTTTTCTCACTTCTTTCATGTCCTAGATTTGTTTTCTTACCTAAATGAATGAGTACTGTAACTTCCATATTTACCTTGTAATAACACAATAGCTTCAGCCAACTGAATCAGATTAAAGCACAGTATACATAGTATGAAAAGACTTTTGCAAAATAAAATTGACTGGAAACAATCTTTTCAAAATATATGCTAAAATAACAGTATAAAAAGGAGGGGATTACAGAATGCTAATTTGAAATATACCACCCAGTTACCAACTTGAACACATTCTATCTAGACTAATAGAAAAATTAGTCCATATTTGGATGAATGACCTTCAAAAATAGCTGTATGGAAGACTCATCTAGTAGGTCTTCCTCTAAGACTTTAAAATACCAGAGGCACACTGTGTCTTCTATATACGTAAAGCCAAGGGATCAAAGCAGTAATGTGTAATATTTTTCTCAAAATGTGTGTGAAACTCAGAATGCTGGTCCACTTCAAGGTGGATAATTGTATTATGCTTATTTCCCTTCAGGTTTAGTTGAAATGAAATATTTTGCAGCTCCTTTATAAAACTGCTGTGGAGAAAGAAATGTTGAGTACTGTTAAACAGATGCTTCATTAATGCTGCAGTAAGAATTTTCTAAGACGCATAAAACAATCTGTCTCGATAAAAATGCAAGAAATAAACTGATTTTCCTTGCAAGATTGTGCTCAATCTCTGAAATTATAGACTCTTAACAGATGTCTGCTCAAAGATAATTTTTCTCTTTCTGACCAACATTTGTTCCTCGCTGATGTTTGCTTAAACTGTTTTCAAAGATTTTCAGAGGTCAAATCTTTCCAACCTTCTCAGGCAATCAATTCCAGTGCTTTTGTATTTTAATTACAACAAAGATTTTCGTAATGTGTGATATGTAATATGTTAACACTGACATTTAAGATTTCTTAGTCCAATCTTATTTAAAGAAACCTTAGCAAAAGGGAAGAATATTACAACATCCCTACTCAGTTGCCTCTTTTTCAGTCAAGAGTTTTAAATTATTTTGATCTTTCTCCTCAACTCTCCTCCTCCACCCTTCCACATAATCTTCATGATGTCTGCAAGACTTTGACAATAACCTTGATCTTCCAGAAATTCAGTACTCAAGACTGCAGACAGTAATATAGCTAAGGCATCAGTAACCAATACACTTTGGAAGGATTGTTTCATGAGTTTTGGTCAGCCATGTTTCTCCTATTCTTGTGTTCTTCTGTGTTATTTGCATTTATCACTGTTACTCAGCATGCGGTCCATGCTCATCTTCAGTCTCATTCTATGGAACTACTACCCAGGTAATAGCTCCTTGTGCTGCATTTCTGTAGCTAGGCATTCACGTGTGCATGAAGCACCTTGTTCACAGTGACTACTGTCCTACTTTCTCTCACTATGGCTTTCACCAACGGTGCTCGTACTTACAGAGGAGAAAATACTCAAAAAGATTATAAACAGACTAATCTGAATCTAATCTATCAGTTGTTACATCTCACCAAGCAGCAACATTCAAAATCCTGTTGTCCTGTTTCGTTGTTTTTGTTTTCCTGTGGAAGATATTGAATAGAAATTTCTGCAGTAAGTGCAGAAAAATGAATGCTTTATTTTCCTGCAAACTGAAGAATGGGTTTGGATTCTATAAATGTTATCATCTGAGCTGCATCCACCCACATATTAACACATTAGGAACAAAGAAATACTTTTTGTGCACATGAAAAATCATTTTTCTCTGTTCTTTTTTTTTTTTTTCTTTTGACGAGGATACTTAGCAATTGCCTCCGAACAGCATATTTGACTTCATACTGCCTCCCTATGCTTCCTTTTTCTGGTACAATCACATAAGCATCCTAAAGAGATGAATTATCTCCAATTGGTATTGCAAATCCTCCTGCTGTATTAACAAGAACAAAGATTTAGTGTTGTGCTAGTTTTCTTGGTATTTTTTTTTGTAGAGCATTTACAAATCAGAACCTGTTTTTCCCTTTCTCTCTCATTCTCACCATTACTGTAGTCATCAAGAGAAGACCAAGACTCCAACTTAGCCTTCCTATCCCAGAAATAGACACATCTCCTTAACTCCCTGCTATGCTTGTCCCAGGCATTATGGAGGATGTGGAATAGAATCTATTCAATTGATATATTGTTCAATTTTAAAAATAGAGTATGAGCTATACTTTTTTTCTACTGACATGTCTTATTCACATTGGTAACAAAGCAGCCTCACAATATTTTTCTTGTATTTAATGAACCTGAATGCCGCATACTATACATACCTTTAACATCATTTTCTAGTACCTTGGCATCATTAAAGACCCTGAAGCTTTTTTGAAGAGAGCTCTTGGCGTCATCCTTCAATGATCCTTGAGGACCAGATGTCTGATGAGAAACAAATAGTGTCATACATACAAGAAAGCATGTAGTCATAAAAGATGTATGAAGTGATCTAAGTGAACAGCTATCTAAATATTAAATGAATATCAATGTGCTCTTAACCATATCTCATTGGCGTTACAATGTTTTTCACAAAATTAAAAATATAATTTTCTCTAATTTATTTCCTTTTGTCTTTACAGGAAGCCAGTTCTCCTTTGGAATACCAGCTATGACTTTAATAAGAAGAGACAATGTTTATATCATTACAGAAACAGATTTTACTCTAGAAGTACAACTTTGTCTAAAACAAACAAGCAAAAATATTTCAATGTAAACATGGCTTTCTTCCTCCAGCTACAGTATTTCTTCCTAGGAGCAGCTACAATACTTTAAGAATGCAGACTGGATCTAAATTCTAATACAGAAAGCAGAGATGTCTTTAGAGTTGTAATTGAGAGGTCAGTAAAGTGAAGATGCAATGAAGGAAATACAGTTTTAAAAGAGGAAAAACTACAGTTAATCTGAACTAGTTTTATTATTGAATAACCATGCTACTATGTATCATGTCATTCAAAAATCTTTCTTTTGAATCCTCTCTTCAGTGCAGAGATTGATCAACTGGTAGTATGATTTTCCTGAATTAGATTAGCATTTTCAGTTGGTAGGAAATGCTGTAGGTTCTGAACCAGTTACTGCTCAGTTTGTAAGAATGGACTCAGGTCGCATACCATACTGAATACATTTTTTTGAGGATACTCTTGACAGGCAGAAAACATTCTATATTAGTCACGGGTCAGCCTTGTTACAAGCATGTAATTAAGCAGCGGCTATTTTTCATTTTCAGGGGCAGATGCATATATTCAAAGACGAACCGTGTGTCAATTAAATGACACAGTTATTAATACTATTCATTATTTAAATAATGAGCAAGCAGTGATATTTTTCTAACTGCTGAATTGTTGTTTTTCAATGATATTTTAAGGAAAATATATTGGAATTGCTGCCAGTTTCTCCTTTCAAAAAAATCTTAAAGAATACTTTGGATAGCCTCAAAATTCAGAATTATTTAAAGGGACATCTCAGGGCACAAGTAGCCTTATATCACTGGGATACAGCTATCAAAGATTCCTTGTATTCATGTGGGATATAAATGTATGCTCAAATTTCATCATGTGCTGAGTGATTTTATTAAATCTGGACCTTATGACTGCCAAGATCACTTGAACTATTACGCTTTATATGCAAAATTCCTCCCCACATCAACAAAGGCTTTATATTTAAAAGATCAGTAAAACTAGTTGTTTATAAATTATATCTTTATTATCTAATGTAAGTAGAACAGGTAATACATAGGTCACTCTAATAGTAATGCTTCCTATTTATTTCCATGGAAACCATGACAGATATGAAGAGCACAATATCACTATTTGATAGAGCAAATTCTCAGCTACAAAAGACCAACCAGTTAAATAACAGATTACTCTTGAAGAAAGAATGCCTGGCCAGCTTTTGTGACAGATGCACCTGTCAAATCAGATAATACCACTGTAATTTTCCTGTTAGAATCAGAACTTTGGTCCACGTGAGAATGGACTTCAAAAACAACAACTGTTATTAGTATTAAAACACCAGGCATGGTTGACTGGCTGTTAAAGCAGTTTCTATTCAATAGAAAGAAGTTGGAAGACCAGATTTGCAATGTAAAAGCAAGTTAATCAAATCAGGAACAATAACTGAGTCCAGGTTAGCAATTAGTTAGAAACAGATTTCGGCATAAAGTTACTACTAAAAAGTCCCTTCAGAGGCAAATATACTCACACTGAGTAAAAGCTTTCTTTTATATCTGTTTTCAAATAGTTCTGAAGAGGATGATTTTTCAAGAAATTTGATGCAAAGCATTTTTTTTCCTACTTTTTTTTTTTTTTTGGATCAGGAGGTGTTGAATTATGATGAAGATAATAATGGAAAAAGTAAATATTTTCTGTCTGTGTGAAGTGAACTTGTGCCCAGCTTACAGCAAGTCAGGATCACATTGAGCCCCTTTATATTTTAATAAGGCTGACAGCTAAATGATTTTGATATTGTTTTTTGTGTGCTTCTTGTAGAAATGAAAAAAAAAAAAGTGATTGTGATTCAAGACAAATGGGAAAATCACTGTCTCCCAGGAATATGAATTGTATCTAATCTAACTCTGACTACACCAGAAAGTACATAACCTGGGACAGTAGCTTCCTCACAGTCTGCCTTCATCCACAAGTCCAATTCTCTCTATACAAACTTGGTGCATCTTAACTGCTTGCAGCATCTTGTGGTTGGAGTGAGATCTTGCTATGCATTCGAACAATGCAGTCTTAATCTTGGTTTAGAGACATAAGTGCTGTTATATTAAAATTATACAAAATGCTGCCACTGAAACCGTATATCACCCTTCATGGACTGTTTTGTCCTTTCCATGGGTTAGCAATAATTTTAAAATGGTTTGACAAAGAATGAAAAACATAAATCAAATCACAGAAATGCTCAATGATTTTATAATTAGCAATAATTACAGGTAAGGAACAAATTTGAGAAGAAATAATCCCTTGAACTTTCTGGCATTTCAGTGAGTCTTGAACTCTGTTCTCATCAAATCATCTGCCTTCTGCAGGAGCAGAAGAAAGATTTCAGTCCACAGCACTCTTTTGGGGTGGAAAGATTCCTCAAAATCTCCCAGGGATGACAGTGTGAATTTGAAAATTATCAGGGAGAAGATTACAGGCTACAAGTTTGTTAAACCACGGTCACAACATTTCACAAAGACCCCCAGTCAATACACACTGGGCATGGTCTGAACACAGACAGAAAACTGATGGGGCCTTTGTGCAAATGATTTTCTTTTTTTTCTGAGGTTTCATGAGAGGATGTGAGCATGAAGTAGGTATTATATTGGTCACTGACAGAGGTGTAGCTCCAAGCATGTATCTAAATCCCCTGGGGCAGTTTTGAGGATTATGTACTTGAATTCATCTGTACACTTATAAGCTGTTTTATTAACCTAGACCCTAATTTCTATCCATTAAATTCAGTTCTGACTTACTCTTAAAATAAAGGATTTTCTTTTTCACATATATTTACATTCTCAGAAGTTTTCACCCCTGTGAGAGTAAAAGTCAGTTAATTTTCACAATTCCTAGGTACAGCTGAGAATTCCAAAGTACCAAAATGTAATGAATAGTTTGCATCTCAGGATATCCTCATGTCTTGAGGATCACTGCTAGGCAGCTTTGTGCTGTTAACACTTAAGGAAGCGTAGGGACCCAGCACAACTGCTAGGGTCCCACTACAAATGGAGTCCGAAGAAAGAAGGAAGTAGTACATTATGACCTACCATGTCACCTGTGGTACCAGTTACTATTCTAAAAAGCCTATGAAATAAAAATAATACACAAGCAGGATCAGTTAACATGACTCCGCTCTTCTGTCAGTTACTGTCTTGACTAAGACACAGGATACTGAAGCAGCCCCAAATGCTTGAGATTTCTCATCTGTGATAAATTTATTTTTCTTTTGAAGAGAAGAGCAAATCCATCATAAAAAGCTTAGGAGGAATTTTTCTGTCATATTTTTAATATATCTTTTCCCCAGTAATTTATCAGGCTTCCTGTAATCACGATGGATTTGAAGCATCTTTTTGTTCATCCTTTAACCAATGTTAGCTTAATTTAAAATTAAACTAATCTTCCTATTAAAAACAAAAATAAAATTCAGATATCACTGAAGTTTGCATAGATCAATCATTCCAGTGACTTGCAGAGTAGAATCTAAAACTCACCTCAGTACTTACCACTGCTAGGTTATGTACCAGTTTGCTGCTACTGGAAAACTTCCCCACACTGACCCAGTGCTATCATTTACTATGAAATGTTGGGCTCAGTGATGCATCTGCTAGCTTCTAGAAATCGAAGTCCTTTACAGAAGATAGGTAACCACTATTGGTTTCATAATAAAGAGAACATGGCTCCATTTTCACAAGGAGGGGTGGTTACTTCTGCCTTCTACATCAGGGCACAAAGAGCACCTACACAAGGAGGGGAGTATCTAGAGCCTGCTGTCTGAGCAGGTTTAAATTTATAAGCACTGCCTTCTAGAAGAGTGCTTGAACTACAGTGCTTCAGACAGCAATGAGGTACTCCTGCCACTGAAGCTCAGACTGAAGTTCCCTGGGACCCTTAAAAAGAGGGAGCTTGATTTACTGATTTCAGTGGTTAAGCTTTTCAAATAGATGAGCAAATATTCCACTTTTTCCATAAAAACAGACCAGGCAAAAAAATATAGTGAAAGGATGACTAAACATCACAAATATCAGTTAAATTTAGCCCAGACTCCTAACATGATTATTTACTAAGTAATGTGCAAACTTTGTCATGCTGTACAACAACTTGATGGTAAGCCACTGATTAACGCTGTGTTTACATTTAAAGGGCAGTAGCTGTCTCCATTTTCCTCTTAATCATCTCCTGTTGCACATATACAACACATAATAAGAACAGGTTTCTTCATAGAGAGGAGATGCTTAAAAGCCCTCCTGAACAATATCTTAGTGCCTTTTATCGCTATCACTTGTACCATATTGCCTGGCTCTTTACCACCAACTCTTTCATATTATCTATCCACTTTCATTGTGTGGTATAATCAGCCAGTTCACTGTCTGATATAAACACTTTTGTAGTCACATTATCATTGCTTGCTTTGTTTCTTGACTGCTGTATGTGACTTTTTTTCCTTACAATCCTTACAACACCTTCTTGCCTTACTCACTGTGAGTCATGAAAGGAGTTATCTGCATTAAATTCTAATGCATAAATAAATAAATAAATACATAAATACATCAGTAAATAAAATCCAGAGGTTCTTATTTACTTCTGCAGCATAATAAGCAGTTCCAGCAAAACAAATAACTGTTTTCAGATAACTTGTACATGCTAATGTGTGAGATGGCACTTTCTCCTTTCAAGAGAGAAATATAGTAATTAATGTTATTTGAAATAGAATTTGACAACCTAAACTGTATAAAAAAATATTTATGTATTTGCGCAACTAGTTTGCTTTATTTCTCTCCCAAATATGGACATTTCCAGCATGTTAGTGCTTTTAATATTCTTGCGATCCATTTGCCTGAAGTAGCTCTCTGCAAGATACTTTTATGCACGTGCAAATGCTGTTACTGCAATTTGTTTTTGTTCATATACACATTTCTGTATCAAATACAGGAACTGCCAACTTCATATCCTACTATTATTTCCTTGCTTATTTTTTATCTATGTGTCTGTAAGGTGCATGTCAGTTGCTCTCTGAACAACTTCCACAAAAAAGTTGTTAATGCCTTCAAAATTAGGTATAAAAACCATTCTGGTTATGCTCAGAACATTTTCTGCTCACAGTAAACATTTGATGGAATTGGGTTCCTCAGTACAACTCAAGCTGCAGAGCAGGCTTTAGCTTAGTATCCTCTTTTCAAAAATTATCTCAATTCTGTCTAAAAATATGCATGTAGCACTTCATATTGAGAATATGACATTTCTGTGAAAACTGGCAGAGTTCACATAAGAAATTGTATTTTATTCTTATAAGTAAAACCTTCTGCATTTCTACAGTTCTCCATTTCTAGATTTCTGCTAAATGCATACAGCTCATCCTCCAAGCACAGTAGTTGAGTAGTTTCTTAGAATCAGAGGATTAAAAGTTAATGAAGCTATGGAGGTCTTTAAATGCATACAGAAACATCTGTTAAATATTGGTTTTATGATTTTTGTTAGTGGCATTCCACATCATAACATCATGCTGTGCACTGGGAATTAAAGAGTTTATGCTCCAGCTCTGTGGATTGTCAATAGCTCTGGGTATATCTGTCTCAGAAGAGAAGAATCACATACCTCAGAGGACTGTTCACTGTTCTGTTTCCCGTTCAGAGGGAAAGACAAAACTGTTCACATGTCCCAAGACATTCCCCCTTTTCTCTTCTGCTTGTCCCTGCAGTGTGTGCTCCACATAGCATCTCGCCTTCAGTGTTACAGTAAAGTCTTCAGTTTTTGGCCACTCTCTCTCACATTTTACTTTATTTAATTATATTGTATTATACTGTGTTGCATTCTAATATCTTATTTAGTAAATTAGCTTTCCTCCTCAGATCATTGCCACTGTTTTGTTTTTAGGCCCTACTCCCTGTCCCTCCCCGGGCATGGGTCCCTGGGTCTCCATGCCACATTAGTCACAGAACTGGGCCAAATCAGCCTATAAACTGTTGACAAATAGAAACTGGCCTTATCAAGTTATTACATGACCCAACACTGCTCATTCAAAGCCTTCTCATAGTAGCTGTTGGCTTGATCCTTAGGCAGAGACTGAAAGGTATAAGGCAGATGGAAGAATAACAAAAAGGGAAAAAAAGAGTAAAGTAAAGGATTCATGGACAAATCGGTTGTAGTTAAGGTACATATAGCTCTAGCAGAGACATATAGCCCTGATCTCAATACAAGGACCTGTGGTGGCAGAGGTCTCTCAAAGATGGTAAAATGTGTAACTGGGAAAATATTCAGGACAGCTCCACTGAAAACCTGTCTCCTTCCCAGTTTACTTATTTTTCTTACCGCTTGCATAGCTTCATTTGCAAGACCCTTGGCTTCCTTTGCAACTTTTTCAGCTTCATCTATGTAATCCTTGATGTTGGTATAAGCATTGAAAGCAAGCGTGGCATTGAAAGAGAGGTTTTTGGCTTCAGCAAGAATTCTGTTGGGATAGAAAAAGTAAACATACAATCAAATCTGCTATCAGAGCTCAACTATAGTTGGGAGCTCAATATAGTACCCTACTTTTTCAAACCCAACAGCCCTTATTGTTAAGACACTGTGTTAGAGAGCAATGCTACATTGGAAATGCCAGGAGTTATGGCATCATGTATTTCACAGAATTCACATTTTATCTGTGCAGAAAGACATAAAATGTTTACTAACAATGAAACCACAGTGAAGTGCTTAAAAATGTAATGCAAATAACATATACGTATGTACATAACATCAGCTTATAGGTTATGTGTTGAATCAGGCAATTCACTGAATTCTGCACTGCATCAATGTGAGGAACATCATTACGAGCATGTTTTAAAGCAAGCTGTATGAACCACTTATTTCTTGGTGTGGTTTCCAAACAGAGAATCTCACTAAACCAAATCCTAAAAGTTAATTCTCCTTGTCAAAATGAATATAACCAATAATGATCCATATTGAATAGAGTGTACATATTTTCTGGTGCAGGTATTGCAGCTCGGCTAACTCATTTTCAGGGGAATTTCTAGACACTAAAATAGAGACATCCATTTTGTTGAACTCCTTGTGTGTGGCATATTCAAGCATGAACTACGAGAAAGTACTGCATGCACAATACATTTGAAGACATCTCTCTCAGAACACACTACAGTCTGCTGCCTATGTTATGGTCCCTGAATAAACATTGTGTGGGTTCAAATTCTTACTTGAAATGGACAAGAATGGATGTGAACTTGGATTTTTGCCTCTTAGGGAGATGTTCTGGCTATCGGTGTATGGTAAAGTAAGGGAGGTAAGGATTACTTCACCTGAATATGTTCCAGCATATAGAAATACTTAGTCATTAGGACAGAACGTTGAAAAGAGAGAAATTCATTCTCTAAACTGATAATTCATCTATTCTCTGGAGAACTGAGGTAGCTGGGCTCCAATCCTTGCCTCATTAGTATTTAATTATTTCTACAAAATGCAACAGAAAGGGGTTTTCCCCCAGACTTCTGTAGTTAACAGAGGGAAACAGATTCCCTTCAGATTGCCACATGTATAAGCTGCATCAGCATCATTCCTAGAAGAGCCCCTTTCTTTCTCAGCTACAGATGGAGCTCACTAGGCTATAATAAGTTTTTAGTGATACTGAGTTGGAGAAATGGGTAACCTACAATAGATATCTGGCTAGTAGCTAAAGTGCTGCTTAGAAATATGTTTCATAAACCTTTGGGTTAGGAAGGAACTAACCTGAATTTTCCACAAACCAATGACATTTATTCATCAGTGGGCTACTAGGCATAAGGGAGAAGTCTATTCTAATACTTCTTTGTATACAGGAAAAATAACAATCTTTTTTCTAGGTTACATTCATGGTCTGTTCCATGTTCGAACTCCCAGCAGAACATCTTCAACCATCAATCAATATGCTATTTGAAGCCTTAGGGGGTGATTTGAGAGAGAGAGCTCTCCCTCAATTTCTCTTATAAGATGAAGTGGCACTTTTCAGCAAATTTAGTATTATCTGAAAGATGCCCAAATGCCAGTTATGAGGATAGATGCATTTTTGAATTCCTAAGACAGACAGTGCGTATTCCTGAAAAGTATGGCTTTATAGTGCATGAACTAAACAACTTAATCCTGATGCAGGTTGACAAAAGACCTTGGTATTTCTTTCTCCTTTGAGAACATGAATCTGACCACACTAGAAATTTGAAGTTATAATTATTTGCTTTTAAAGGTAATTTTAAATGTCTTTGATTCTCCATTCCTTATTGTGTATACTGAGAAACTGAAGGTGAAGTCTGGATCATATTGTAAGTATACACGGTACTGCTACACCACAGTAAAAAAATAAAAGGTTACGCTATCTTCTAAAGGGTACTGAAGTGCTTTAAACATTACCCTAAGCTCACTAAGGCCTATGTTAAGAAAGAAGCACATGTATACACCCATAAAAAGCCTACTTACAGAATCAAAAACCTCTATCTCAAAATTTATCTTATCAACATCTCATTAAGGAGGCAAAATACTTCAAAATACTTTTCTTCATGCTTTCTCTACTTCTTTACTTAGTTCCTCCCTGTCAACTTTCCATCTATTTGGATATTTATATCTGCAGTAGTTAGATATGGCACTAGTCATCTACTTTAGGTCCAGAGGTGCACAACTGACATTTGTCATAATCAGACAGTTCATATACTATTTAAAAAAGCCTCTTTCTTCTAGAAGTAGTACCCTCTAAATCCTTTTTACTCAGCTATCATCATTTTATGCACTCCTTAAAAAATAAATTAGACTACCTAGGCTGATGTGACTACACAGAATATGAAGCAAAAAATGTTACAAGTATCAGACTCTTTACCAAAGCTAATTGTGCCTTTCCCTCAAAATTGCAGAGCCTGACAAGAAAAAATATGGCTGCTCACAAGTCTTTGGGATATTAAAGTCTCGGGTATCTTTAAAAGATGTAAGCAACAATTAAAAAAAAACAAGAAGAAGAAGAAGACCACCATACTGCTGATTTGGAGGATTGAAGGAGCCCTGGTGAAAAGGACTCGGGGGTACTGATGGAAGGCAAGTTGGACATAAGCCAGCAATGTGCCCTTGCAGCCCAGAAAGCCAACTATGTCCTGGGCTGCATCAAAAGAAGTGTGGTCAGCAGGGTGAGGGATGTGATCCTGCCCCTCTGCTCTGCATTGATGAGGCCTCACCTGGAGTACTGTGTCCTGATGTGGAGTCCTCAGCACAGGAGTGATGTGGACCTGCTAGAGCATACCCAAAGGAAGGTCACTAAAATGATCCGAGGGATGGAATATCTCCCCTGTGAGGACAGGTTGAGGGAGCAGGGACTATGCACCCTTGCTAAGGGAAGGCTCTGTGAAAAACTAACAGCAGTCATTCAGTATTTAAATGGGGATACTTTTACCAAATACATACATTCAGCTCTTCTAATTGAACTCACACTGAACTTTGGTTATTTGCATATTCTCAGTGACAGATATCAATATCTGAAAAAGAATGCCCTTCAGTTTCTGTTAAGCAATCATACAAGTCTGCTTTATGATTTTTCCATCACCATGCCTTACCCATCCAGTACTGCAGATGATTCATTCAACTGTGCTGCATGGTTCTCAGCTTGTAGTACCTTTTCTTGAAGCATTTTGTCTTGAATTTCTTGTGATAAATCATCGATTTTATCCTTCAGCTGATCAGACATGGACTGTATCTTATCTGCAATATCTTCTACATACTGACATAAAATGGCATAAGTGAGACCTTTAAGTATCTGAAGGCAAGCATTCTGTAGACCTTTATGCATTTTCCTTGTAAGATATCACCTCATAACTTACACATGCATTAACACTTGAGAGGAACTAATATGGAAAGAATAAAGGAACGGTTGGACTGGAGAACAGAAGAGAGACAAAACAGTTTACCACAGCTCCTTGCCTCTCAAGTTATTATTTCACAACTAATAAGCTGCAAAGTTTAAATACTTGTAACCTCCAATTTGTATTTATACCCTAAATACAGAAACATACATAGTTATACCAATTTATAGCCATCCTCCCAATAATAACTAGCCAGTGACAGAGGTTTCATGTTACAAGACCATTCAATTGACTCAAATGTATTCTTGAATATTAAAATACCTTAGTAAGAATTATGCTATTGGAGACTTGCCATTTCTGTCTTAAACAGATATCTCAAATTGTTTCCCTTCCCATTTCACCACATGGCTTTTTCCCTACTCATTATAACAATTTACAGAGCAAGATGGAAATATTTCCAGAACCAGTCATACCTATGTATAGGTAAGGTTACAAACTCAATTGGTAAAACTTTTAAGGCAAAAATTTCAAAAACTATGTAAAATGAGAGTGCAACCCACTCATCTATCTGATCTATCTAGATATAAAATTGTTTCTGAATTTTTCTTCTGATATGCACACATAATCTTGGTGCAGATAAATCTACATCTATGTCACAGAGTCACCATGAGACCATGAACAAGTTTGTGACATCTGCAATTACGGAGACAAAGTCAGTACCCCAGTGACAATACCATATTTATAAAAGAAGACAGATATAATGAAAAATGATGGACTAGCTCTTTGTGTAATCCAATGAATCATTTAAATTTCAAACTTGATCATTTCTATATACCAAGTTTGAAATTCTATCATAAAACAACAGAGAAAATGATACCTTCAAATGCAAATATTCTAACATTGATAAATAAAAATGAAAAAATAGGTGTTACTTTAATTAGATACTTTGATTCTATACTGATACTAAACGTACAATACTGTACTGTAACTGATTGTACTAATTCTCAAAAAAAGATGATAAAACACCTACCTCTACAGCTAAGTTGATTTCATTTGTAAGGTTGTAGGCTTCATTAAGGATATCATTCCCCTCCTGAAGACTCTTCTCAACACCTTCCCTGGCGTCTTCTACAGCTTGCTTCTTTTTCTATAAGATGTGTTCACACAGAACAAAATATGAGTGATGAAAGTGATGCCAGTATTTGAAAACAATACAGACAGTAATTTGTCACCATGCCATAAAGGTCAGACTTCTGGAATACTCTGATCTTCTGGAGCAAAGACAGTAACAGCAATAGAGCACATTTAAAGTAAGATATCTTTCTTTCTTTTCCTGTTCCCAGCTTTGTATCCCCTCCCTCCCACATAGTACATTTTTTGGTTGCTCAATTATAGAGGTTACTGACTGTAGTACTAGGGTAAAGTGAACCTGAAAGTAAATAGAAGCCCTAACCTTTACCTAGATGTACAAGTTTTTCATTTTGACAATTATCTACACTGGTCATTAAGGCAAAATTTGTCAAGTATTCTGTTGCTTTCATTTTATGTTCACTGTTTTTTCACTGAATAATGAATATAAAAATGAAAGATGATGGTTTAGAAGAACCTTTGGATTCTTGATTTTCCAAATACTAGAAAAATTACATATTGTGTAAAAATGGTGGTTTTCTGACTTAGTAACTTGTGATTTCCCGTGTAACATCCATTAAGTATTATAGGTAAGTCTCATGGGCAATCACATCATTGTAGTCTAAAGAGTACTGCAATGGCCTGTTGGTCAAAACAAAGGTAAATATAAAAATATCCTTCTCAAAACCACCTTTTTTGGACAAGATTGCTGAAGAGGATGTCTTCAGGCATTTTCATACTGTGATACAGAGAATATTTTAAAAACTAATATAGCAGAAGGTAGTTTATCCAGCCTTGCTCCTTTCATCTTTGGGAAGGCAGCGTAGAGAGCAGAGATCACCTAACTTACATACAGCACTGTATTTCTTTAATCAAGACCACAAATCTCCACTGAGAACTGAGATCTTGGAACTCTAACCTCATCATTGCACACAAGGTGGAAGCTCATCAAGATATAAACTGAGTGGAAAAATTTATCTTCATTAAGTTGACTCTGCTCTTAATATCTTGGTTAAATGCTTGTGAATGTATAGTATAATGTGTTCTTTGAGTCTTTGCAATTTAATTTAAATCAAAAGCAGACCTCTCTGCTACGACGGAGATCATTTATAACAACCATGGAGGATAGAGTTTGATTAATTACAGCATAATATCTACATATTCTTCCTAGGGGTTGGAGAAGAAGATCAAAGTGCAAACTTTCTGAGAATAAATGTATGATAGCAAAGATTTTAACTGAACTTTATTTCAGTCTTGCACAAATACTTATACTTGGATGAATTTAACCTCTCCCAGAATAAAAAATTCAACAGCACCCTCCACTCAACATTTTTAGCAGTAAGTACTTCTTTGGTAATGAAAACTGTCAAGGAATTCTCCTTTTACAAGCCAATTGTTTTCTCATTCTGAGGAATACATTTGCTCATATTTACATCCAATTTAGTTATATTTGAATAATATGTTTGCTTTACTTCCTTTTATTTTTTTATTTTTTTATTTTTTAGATACAAAGTGTTCATGCAAAGTTTCAGACTTTGATCAGACATTTACTTAATCAAAGATACAGCTTGCCAGCACTCACCTCTACCATGGTCACGTTATTTTGGTTGACTGCAGATAAATAATTAGCCTCTCTAATTTTATTCATAGCTTCTCTTAGCAGATCTCGAGCATCGTCAACTTTGGTGTGGTAGTTTGCTAGCTTGTCCTGGACTTCATTTTTGAGATCCTCATTTTTCTCACTGGGCTCTCCAAATAATTTCTTCACTTTGTTCAAAAGATCTTCTGCATTTCTGCAATACACAATAACTCATAAAGGTGCTGAATTCATATTCCCTACACCTAATAATTCAAATATACTCAATTTCATGAAAATAAAATGGGCTCTAAATCTCACAGCAACTTTCAAAAGAACTCATTCTTAATGAAATGGAATAATGAATGTTCTTAAGTACATTTTCTTGCTGTTTTTTTATTTTTATTTTTTTGGCAGGGGGGTGTGGTTGTGGAAGTAAATGGACATTAATATCTGGTAGTAAAGGTAAGGTTTTCTGAAATATTGCACTAATATAACACATGATATATGGTGCATGAGACAGATTTCCAAACTGCATGTAATTCAATCAGCACAAACTGATTATTTAACCAGTAATCAAGCTCAAGACAACTCATTGGTTCTGTAAAGCTAACACTTACAGATTTTACTCTGCTCTAATGAAATACAAGTCTAAGAATCACAGAATCACAGGGGTTGGAAAGTACCTCAAGAGGTCACTGAGTCCAATCCCCCTGCTAAATCAGGTACTCCACAATAGGTTGCACACAAGTTGGTGCCCAGATGGGTCTTGAATATCTCTGTAGGAGACCCCACAACCTCTCCAAGCAACCTGCTCTAGTACTCCTTTAGTCTTTCCCCATGTTGGAGATGCTCCAAGCCCTTTATCATCTTTGGGGTCCTCCTCTGGATTCCTTCTAGGAGATCCCTGTATTTTTTGAACTAGGGAGCCCAGAACTGGACACAGTAGTCCTCACCAGGGCCTCACCAGGGCAGAGAAGAGGGGAAGGATCACCTCCATCTACCTGCTGGTCATTCTCTTTTAACGCACCTGTCATGGTTTTATGATTTTTGTTATTGGTATTCTACATCATATCATCATGCAGTGCAACGGGAGTAAAAGAGTTAATGCTCCAGCTCCATGAATCATGGACAGTTATGGGTATACCTGTCTCAGAAGAGAACTACGTACCTCAGGGGACTTTCCATTGCTTTGTATTTTTACATTTTTCAGCTCAGAGAGAAAGATAAAAAACTGTTTGTGTGTCTCAAGACATTCTCTTTCCTTTTATTTGATCTATTAGCTTAAATTCTGATTATATTATATCATTTTGTGTTATTTTGCTTACTGATATCTTATTTAGTAAATTAGCTTTCCTTCTCAGATTGTTGCCGCTGTTTTGTTTTTAGGCCCATCTCCCTTTTCCCTCTCCCCCTTCCCCTTTTTCAGGGCATGGGTCTGTGGGTCCTCTGCAACGGTTGTCGTGGAACTGGGCTGAAACTGTCTGTAAACTGTTGACAGCACCCCATGATACCATTGGCATTCTTGGCCACAAAGGCACACTGCTGGCTCATGGCCAACCTGTTGTCCACCAGGACCACCAAGTCCTTATTCTCAGTGCTCCTTTCCAGCAGATCATTCCCTAACCCGTACTGATGCATGCAGTACAAGTCAGTGAATATGCCCCATGTATTTCCTTGTTTTACGTACTATGATTTCAGTGTGACTGGATTGGACCACATCTCCTAAAGTACCCTCTTTTACATTCAAGCTGTGCTATTTTCACTTTATATCTTCCTAGAAAAGAACCAAACTATACAAAGTATTTGAAGTGTTAGAAGAAATAATCACAGGTCTGGCCTAATATCTGAAATGCATTGAAGTCTGGATCTTTCAAATCAGTATAAAGGAACAAAATAAATATTAGAAACTACTAACAAAATATTCTAGAAATAAGCTGTATCTATATGAGATACTATGTATTTTAGAACTGTTCTATGTAGAGAGAAAATTATCTACAATAGAGGCCTATAAAATCATGAGTAGCCTGGATAAGGAAATCAGCTGTCCAAAAACAAATTCGAAAATATCAGGAAATAAGGTTGAAATCAGGAGGTAGCTGTTAAAAAAAAGAGTATGTGGTTGGCTTATCCAATTCATAGTTAATAGGAAACTGCATATAATATGAGTTTACAGTAGCTTAAAAGCCATCAGACAAATTCATGGATGAAGAAAACACATACATTGAAGAAAAAAGCTATTCACATAACCAAAAAGGCAGAATTCCAGCTCGCAGAATCATTCAGTAGAAAATAACATTTATAATATTACAATATTGAAATATTATAAAATATTGAAATAATAATTTCAAAAATATAAAAAAAGGGGTCTAGGAAAGAAACTTGTATTTTTAACAAACTATCTTTACAGAAAAACTATTTACTAATACGTCATTTTAGTACAGAAAAATAATTCGATTACAGACTTGATTTGAAAAGATTGAATTAAAATAAATGAGGAAAAAATCTGGAAATGGAAAAGAAGTTTTAACATCTCTGAAAGCAAAAAGCCTTTGCATCATCTATCTTTCTTACTTAACAGAGACCAAATCCTGAAAATTAGCCAAGTAGAACATAACCCCTGCTAAGAGATAATCATCTTTATTCTTTGGTGAGTTAACTACTTCCAAGCGATACTGCTTGGAATTATTAAACTATATATATAAACCACAACTAACTGTAGCATATATAAACTGATAATTGGCATTTTCAACTCTCAATATCTGTTCCAGTACTCTGAGACACTCTTTGCAACTTCACTGAGTGATGTAGCTACTCATTTGGATATCTTACCAACTGATTGTTCTGATGGAGTGCTAAGCAGTGCACTATTCCTAACTGCAGGAATAAGCCCAGTGTGACTGATGCAGGATAGATTCATAGAATTTTAACTCCAAACCAAGTTTCTCAGTTAGATAAGTGTCAGCATTTTTCATAGTGTTTTATAAAGAGTTGTCAAGGATTAAATTTACATATAATTTTTTACAGATTCAGCAACCACCGCAATCTAGGCTTCTGAGCTGTGTCATAGAGAGGGAATATTCCAATCTATACAAGTCCATGTATGACAAAATACATCTTTTGAATGTCCATGCTACTGGACAAACTTTACAAGTAGATAATATTTTTATTATACCAATTAGTCTTCAACCAACCAAGCAACCTAACAATAAAACAAAGAAAACACGAAGATTCTAGGTTTTCTCCAAGACCTTTTGTACCAAAGCCTTTCATGAGACATGAATTAGAAGCTAAACATCTGAAACAAATTGCTTAGAATTTTATTATAAACATTACTGGTATCTGTGGAACAAACAAGTAATTGTGTAGGAAGTGGTTTCCACATATGTAAGCATTTGAAAAAATACAAGTGCTACATTAATAGATAATACGAAATGCTAGACTGCTTTCCTCCACATTTCTGTAAGCCCCAACTTGAAAACTTGGTAAGAATGGATGACAATTACAAGAGTTATCACCAGGAGACTGGAGACTGTGGTGTCTCTACTCACTTGAACTCATCTTGAGCTATTCTTTCTTGCATATTCAGCTTTTTATTTCTCATCTCTGAGACTATTCTGTCAGCCTCACTCTGCAGTTCTGGAAGACTCTTCTCTAAGTTCTTGTCTGGGGTTCCAAGCGTCTCATTCAATCTTACAGCATCTTCATTTACAGCTGAAATTGGGTAAAAACCATGCACAGAGGAAGTTAGTAAATAAAAAGGATAGAGAAGTCTTAAGAACTTTCATGTCAACTATATCAGCAAGTCAAATGCAATTTGCAATGGTTATTCCTGCTGTGAAGTATAAAAGGTGGTTAATGCAGCGAACAGTAACAAATGAGAGATAGTCTCATCAAAAGTTTTATTGTAGCTGTCTTTTAAGCACAATAATTACAATGAAAAAGATTTTATATCCAGAATAAGAAATACATTCCTCTATTCTTCCCTTCAGAAGAAAGAATTTGCAATTAACATTTAAAATAGCAGAAGATAACCTGGTATATTGCTCATAGAATTATAGAGCAAACAGTGAAAATGAGATTTTAGATTGCTTTTAAGAACTTCAGAATATTTCATTTTTAGCAATCAGATTTAGCAATCTGAAGAAGAACATATGATTGGAAAATCTGGGAAAGAGATGGAGGGAAGAGAAATGAAAGTCACCTACAGACAGAGAGTTTGTATTTAGAAGTAGATATCCAGAAATGGACAAAAAAGGTGAAGGATATAGCTGTTCATATGGCATCATAGTCAAGAACTGACTGAATTTTTTCCACCATAGCACACTATAAGATATTAAACTATACAGTTCCAGAAACAAATGATTTATGACAATCAGTTCCATCTTCGATTTTAAAAAATACTTTTGTCTTTCCAGAGACTGCAGGTTACGAAGTAACTACTTGCTTCTTTGAAATAAGAGTTCCTGGTTGCACAGATACTTCTGAATATCTTAAATATTAAAACAGAGAAATCAAAACCTATCTTCCAAAAGAAATCAAATAAATTACTATTTCATCCACGCTTTTTGTAGGTTTAGAGCAAATAATGAATAAGAAAATTTTAATTTTATGATGCTTTTATTATGCTGATGAGAACATAATAGAGATCTTTAAGTAAAAGTAGTTATTTGTTGGGTACTGAGGACTGGAACAAGACCATAGTTCACCTTAAAAATATCACAGTTTTCTTGCCTGCATTATGTTGTGAATCATTACTGTGTTACCTCTGGCCAAAACAAGAAATATTAACTTTTAAAAAATCTTGAATAAATAAATAGTAATTTCATCTTTCTGAATATTTACCTCAAAAGAGAAATTGGGCATGTTATTCTCAGCTTTTATTAGGTTCAGGAAAAATGACATATTGCTTTATCTTTCTCTTCCATTCTCATGTTCTCATAATGGTCTTTACTTAGTCTTAGCACACTGTAAGCTTCCCAAGTGTCCAGGGATGTTAAAACATTTGGATGTACTCACACAGAAATACATGAAGAACTACAAAGTTGGGAAAACTCTATTGTTCAAAAGAAAGCTATTTGCCCGTTGAAAAATAATTGAGAGAGGTCTTGCACTGACATCAGTCTGCTCTTTGAGTACCCCTGGATGGATCCCATCAGGCCACACGTGCATCCAGTTGGAGCAGCAAATCCTGCACAAGATGGCTGGAAGTTCATTTTTGTTACCACAGTTGATTTTCTCTAGCTCAGGGCTCTGGAGATCCCAGAGGCCATCACTGGTGTTAAAGACTGATTAAAAGGAGGCATTAAATGTCCCTCCTTAGTCAGTTTGTGAAGTGACTATCCTCGCCAATCAACAGGCCAAGGTTATCTCTGGTCCTGTTTTCTATTGAAATAGTTTAAACTAAGCCCATTTCATTGTCTCCTACCACACTCGACAGCTTCAACTCTAATTGAGCTTTAGCTGCACAAATTTTCTCTATATGACGGTGAACAGCATCTCTGTAGTCCTCCCTTGTCATCCAACCTCACTTCCAATGGCCATAGGTTTCCTTTTTCCACCTAGGCTCTAGAAGATCCCTGATCAGTCAAGCTGACCTTCTGCCACATCTGCTTGATTTCTGACGTTTTTAAATTGCCTGTTCCTGCACTATAAAGATGTGTTACTTTAAAAAAACAAACAAAAACAAAACAAAAAAACAAACAAAAAAAACCAGACCAGCACTGATGGGCTTCTTCACCACTAACAACATGAAAAACTAGAAACTAGTAATGGATAATAATCAGAGGATCGTATAAGGCTAGTGAGTTTTTAGTAAAAACTCTTACCCAGATCCCATGGAGGAAGTAGACTTCCCTGTGGATCAGATTTGGGGCTTCTTCACCACTAACAACATGAAAAACTAGAAACTAGTAATGGATAATAATCAGAGGATCGTATAAGGCTAGTGAGTTTTTAGTAAAAACTCTTACCCAGATCCCATGGAGGAAGTAGACTTCCCTGTGGATCAGATTTGGTTGTCATTTTAGTCTTCTGTTCCCATCAGGAAGGAGTCATCTAGGACAACAACCCTTCTTTTCCTTCCTTGATGGAGGTCATCAAGGTGATATGGGGATAAGCTGACTAGCCCTGAGTGATCCCTCCAAACTACTGACACCGAAGAATAAAGTTGGCAAAAGAACACATAACAATAAACTAATTATGAATATTTTTTAGCCAGAAGGTTTTGAGAAGGTTTGTAGTTAGCAAAATACTAAATAAATACTGAAACTACTTTCTATTCAGAGTCTGTGTATACATGGGGACTGTTTCGAAGATGCTCAACAGAAGGCTTATGTCACCAAGGGAGTGGATACAGTGATCCAGGAGGTAACTTGCAGCCCTGTGACCCTATATTTAATCTACTCTTTAAATGCTGAACTGGCCACTAGGCAAACATGTTGATTTTAAAGTCTTTGTTTAATTCTAAGATAATCCCTCAACATCTTTTAACTCTGCACTTCCCATGTTTAAATCTACTTGAGAAAACTTTTATATGAGCTAGAAATACTAGATAAAAACTCTGTGGAACAAAAAATGTGTTTAGCTATTGTCACTCTTAATTCATCATCAACTTCTCAAATTAGCCCCATCTTGAAATATTGAGAACAAGATGTTCTGTTTAAAAACCTTGTTGAAAACTTGTTTACTTCCTTGTGTTGTTTTCCCATATCTATGTAATGTCAAAGATGCACCTTGTAAAGATAACTTTAAATTTCTGGTCAGTTCAATTACAGAACATGTATTGGGATGTGTTACAAGAAAATACAAAACTTACTTGTATTACTTAGACAAAAATATATGCTTTCCCTTTCAACCAAACAAACTCAAGGGTTTAGGTTCATTACTCTTGGATGCACCTTTGAGAGACCGGGCATATTGACATCAGGTAGGATACAACTGATCAAGAATGGCAAGAATGTTCTGAACTGATTAACACTACTTTTAAAACTAGGCTCAGTGGGGGAAGCGAATCTTCTCCAGAGACATTCAAAATCCACCTGGACCCTCTCCTCTGCAACTGACTCCAGTGAACGTGCTTTAGCAGAAGAAGTAGACTAGATGATCTCCAGAGGTCCTTTCCAACCCCTGTGATTCTGTAAGTCAGTATTCAGGTTTTGCTTCTCAAAGTCATCTACAATACTTTTACTCATAAGTCTTTAGTGTATTTATTTATAAGTACAGAGAATCATCTTGTGGAAGAAAGTTGGTTCCGTATCACTACTTAGGAGTCACTTGCAAATTCCAAACAGAAGATGTTCATTAATGGTAAGTAGTAATGTATCTTCAAAATCATTTTGAGGAAATAAGATGAAGTCATAATGTACCAAGTGTTAAAACAACATCATGCTTTTTATGAATCGATCTGTATAACTGCTTTGAAGATAAACAAAGGTAAGCCCTGTTAGTTACTTGTTCATAATAACTTTTCTTCTAGTACATGAAAAAATAATGAAGGAACATAATATTCTGCCAGTCAGTGTTCCTAAGAAACTTCTTTCTTAATGAAAGATCTCACACTACTTTTTTCAATGGCTACAATCTTTTCCACACTGACACTCAGGTCCTCCTCCCCACCATCATCTAACTTTATTGAGAGACAATTGGTACATTTTACTTTTTCCAATACCTTCTGCAGCTTGAAGAATGCCTTTCATGAACTGTCCAAGAGATCTTGCTCTGTCATTAGTCCTCTCAGCGTCCTGCTTTGTTTGCTCACCATCTGCTGTCACCTTGGTAGCCTAGTGAACCAAATTCAGGAAAAGCTCAATTAATAAACAGGACAAGGCTGCACTACACAAAATCTCTACTAGTTTAACTTATATACAAAACTTTCCTCGGGCAAAAAGCAATGGATTATTGATCAGATATATGGAAATGACATGTTCTGTACAACTACACAAACAATATTATCTTTTCCTTTTAATGGAAATTTGGAAGGCTTTACTTCAGGTTCTTTGATATTTTAGTTATGTCACAGCACACAAAGAGACATGGGATGAAATAATTCACTGAACATGCTTAAAAAAATATTGTTCAGAAGCTTTTAATAGACTCTTTAGGGGAAGGATACTTTCCATTGGTTCACTGTTAGGAACTTTACCACTGACAAAGTGCAGCAGATATCTTGGACACTTTCTTCCCCATGAGGAATTCTCAAAGAGACAGTCCATACCAACAAGCAAGGAGAATTTTAAATCCATACATTAGTTAAACCAAGAAAGAGGAAAAGAAGTGAAATAGAGCTGTTCAGCTCTAATGTTTGAAGCTAACATTTTAGCTTTGTGCAATAAAGGCTTTATAATTTTATTGAATCATAGCAGCAGTGTGAACCAGTATGAAGACAGGCATCTGCTGCATACTTGAAAAACATGTTGAGGAAAGGAATTACATTAATACCTTCTACTTAGTTCTTCAAGATCTCTATTTGCAAAACTGATCCATTTTTATTACACGAGCCATTTCGGGCAACAATGCTTGTCAAGATGTAGTGTGAAACAAAATAAATCCAGGCACCTCCTCCCCTTTCTCTCTAACCAGTGTCCAGGTTGTGAGTGTCCAAATTGCATTCCTGAGATATAACTAGAAGCAGAGCATTTCAAGTCCCTGGGAAATGGCTAGGAGGCCAATAATTCCAAGCAAACTAATTTGAGCTGTATACCATTTTCTAGATTACTAAAAAAAAAATAAAATCAGTAATATTCAAAGAGAAATAGCATCACTTTAACACATTTATTTTTGCTTGATTAGCTTTTACATTAAAGCCCTCAAGATATATCAGGACATCTTAGTTTCTCCAATAAAATCCCTGGCATTATCATATTACTTACTGTTTTTAGTCTACTTCAGAGTTGTTACTGTGCAAGTAAGTTATAAGAAAATGATTAAACAGAATGACAGAGAAAGAATTAGGAACCCATACAAGACTGGGGGAGTGTTTTATTTTCATCCAAGTTTTTTTGTATTTATACATGCTAATGCTTACTTCCTCTAAGATTTACAAAATCTTTTACCTGTCTGTATGCAAAGTTAAAATATCATCATAATGCATTGTAAAAGGCAACTGGGATAGAAAAAAAGTCAGAAATACAGAACAGTCTTGGTGTACCACTACTCAAGCCTAGCTTTCCTTTTCCAATGTAATTTCATTCTTTGCGTAATTGAGAACAACTTTATTATATAGTGTTTTATCCTCTTCAATCAGCCTTTTATTCTTTGACTTGTATTTTTTTTTTTTTTAGAATTTTCACATTCACTTTCATTATATCTTATATTACTTCCCCCTTTACCACAAATTGTGATCAAAATCTTACACAGACTTTATTTGGTTTGGATAACATTTTTGCATTCATGTTAATTCCAATTGGCCACTTTAAGCTCTCTATTTATGACTGAGTGGTATGCTTTAAAATTTCATGCATATTAACCTGTCATCAAACAATTTCCATTTTCTTTCTGTAACAGTGCTCCTTAGTACTTCAATCTCATCCAGTTTCACTGTATGCTTTCTGTATTTTGCCATAAATTGCTTTGCTGAGAAATAACCTTTCACTTCGTTTTCTGGTCTAGCTTTAACTCCATAACCAAATTAACTCACAAACATTTTTCGCACTGCACCTAGTCGTTGCACGGCTAATTAAATCTTTCCATTTTTTAATAAAATCCTACTCCTTTGCTATATATTCAGCTTACTACTGTTCATCATTTCCATGCAGTCAGACTTCAGCTGCTGCTAACATTTAAGTTTAAAGAAGCAACAATCCCTTTCTGGGAGCAGTATAAGAGCCCGTCTTCGTGGTGTTCACAGCTTGTATTTAATGATGCAGGTTCCATAGGATGTCCTGACCTAATGTAAAGACTACGCTAACATTAGCAACTACACATTAAACCATGACAAACTACTCAAAATGGCACTGGGAGTGGAGCACAACATGCACTTCTGTAGCTAGTGGTCTGTAGACAACAGAAAGAAGGCAAACTGTCACTGTAAAAACGGAAGCTCTTGGCTCAACATCTATACACTTCCAATTGTTCCAAACTAGGTTACCTCCACTGCTAATTCCACAAATTTTTGAAGTTGACAAATCCAGGTAGGGGAGAAATGAATAAGCATATAAAACCAAAATAAGTCGCTCCTCAATGAAGAGGAGCAGATCTGCCTCTCTTGAAGGACCTCTGAAGGTATCAAATCACTAAGGAGGAGGTGTTTCTAATTAAAAATAGTGAACTGACAGGAAATGAGAAATCTTAGGTCTAAGTTAAGATGTAAGAATCAGCATGCAAGTACATAAGAATGTAATCAATGCAAGAGAAAGGGATGATAATCTTGTGTATATCTTATAATGAAGATGTGGTACAATTTGTCACTGAAAGAAATGGAAAAAAAAAAGGAGAGCTGCCTTGACAGATGAGATCACTGGTTGAAAAGTTTTGTACAGAGTAAATGCTACTGTTTCTACATTTTATCTTAAAATTGGTTGAAATTTTTGTTCATGGAAAAAGACTCCTCATCCTTTTTTCTTGTCACTACTGTTTTCACTTTGACAAGCCTGAAAATCAGATATGAGCAGAACATTTGCTACCTATGGTTGTACTGTGTGCACCAATTACTTGGGGATATAGCTTAAAGCGACATGACATGTAGGAACGAGGCTTCAATATTCCATTCTTCTTTTTGGGACATTAATCCATTAATCCTATTTACAAATATAGAAGGAGAAGTGTAGGATTTAATATGTTTTGACAGTCCCCAAATTAAAAACTGAAGTCCAATTCAGTTAACATTTCTCTATAAGTTAAACTAGAGATCATAAGGCAACTTACTCATTGCAACAAGGGAAAACAGCAGGAAAGAAAGCATTTATAACCTGGCAATTGCATTAAATTCCCTAGGATCACATTTGCAAAAGTTTTCCTTTCAAGACTGGTCCACAGAAATATAGAATTTGCAACATATCTTAAGAAGTTTTCAGGAGGGACTGAAATATGTATAAGTTTGGTGATACTGGACAGAGAGTATAGAGGGGAGTAGCTGGGAAAGGCTATTAAAAAGAGCAACTGTGCCAAAGATTGATAAATCTTAATAGAAATACAATTTTCTGTGCTTGTAGGGCTCCCATGAGTTAAAAACAAACAAGCAAAAAAAAAAAAAATAAAATAAAAACACCAAAAAAACCCCCACAACTTCTATACTTAAAGCTATTGTACTTATTTCTGGTAGAAAAACAGAAGATTAAGCAGAAGTGAAAAAAGGAACTTTCCATAAACTCATATGCATACACATGTGTATGTATGTGTATGTGTGGGACTGCACATATACAGAAATATGTGAGCATACCTATGCATACACTCACTACAGATGCTTTCTTATCCATCCAAGGTTTCACAGAGATTTTCAAAACTGAATATAACACACACATTTAAACCAATTGCATTGAGAATTTCGGTTCTGTAAGTATGCTAAAACTACACTGGATTTAGGTAAATTCTCTCATGTGTATATAACAACCTCACAGCAATCAATATTTTGCTTATGTTGCTATTTCAATGACAGGGACTGCCTTGTCACGAGCATTATTTTTGTTAGACCATCAAAATAATGTCTTTGGGACCACTGTATTTTTACTGTCTTTGTTTCATTTTCCTACTTTTTATCCACTAGGTGGTACAATTTATATTATTTTCTTGGACAATACCTTAGTGACCAGAAAAGAGTCCTATTACAAAAGTGTCAATATTTCACTATAAAGAGTAAATAGCACATTAACTGAAATCCAAAAGACTCTCGATTTCCTCTTAAAAAATAGACTATATATTTAAATAAATGCACACACCCTCTGAAATATTTGAGTTCTCCTTTGAGTTCTGTCCCCATTTCAATTACTCATTCACTGATTCTTAATAAGAACAAATTATTTGCTAAATGAGGAATTTCACTGTCTTTCAATAAAAGTTGTTTAAAATAAATGAATCAGCCAAGGCTACCATTACCTCTTGAAATCCTGGAAATAAAAAAACAGCCAATGTCAACAGATAACACATTAATGGAATATTTCCTATTGTGGGCTTGAGATGTCTAGACAATAAGTACACCTGAGAGAAGCCAGGCAGTCACAGGTATTGTGACAGTCTTAAAAGAGAAATACTGAGAACAATCTTGAGATAGTCAGACTCGGGAGATTTAAAAGGGAGTACTATGAGATGATGTTGCTAATGCAGAAATCAGATCAGTCTCATCAGAGATAACACTGAAGTTTGGAAGAAAAGGAAAGGAACCAGGCAGCCCAGTTTCCAAAAGCCTCAACTAATCAAAGAAAGACTCCAGCCATGTGAGAAACTGTGTGGTAGGTACATTAGTTACCATTGGGTTTGAAATGTAACCTGAAGCTGATACCAAGACCTATATTTCCTTCTATCTCAGATTTTCCAAATATGCTCATCCTTGGGTGCTCCTTTTTAGCTCTGTCTTACATTATGAAGCTTCACAGGAAATAAATCTCAATGAATTGGCCCACACAAAGGTGTTTTTTTGAGAATCTGCTGCCATTTCAAATATTGAGTCTGAGAAGCATCTTATAATTCTTCTATTCTAATGTTTAATTAATATTCTGTCACTATTCAGCTTTAACCAAACCCATAGACTCCAATGTGACTTACTCTTGCCAGTAGTTCATCCATTTCTGTCACCAGAGTATCCAGATTTTCCTTAGCTAACTGAAGAAGTCTCTCTGGTGCTCGCTGAGGTGAAAGCAAATGCTGTTGGGGAAAGAGAGGAAGGAAAGTAAAAAAAAAAATCTGTATTTTATGGTTCTCTATGCTTCCAAATAACATAGAGAAAAAAACAAGAAGCATTTACTTTTTTGTTACACGATGCAACTCCCTTTTGTCATTTACCCCTTTGTCACATCCACCCATTGCACTTTCCTCAGGAATCTTGACAGCTTTGCATATTTTAGTGTACAATCTGTAAGCATGGTAGGCAACATACCTTGTATACAATGCATGGCTGCTTTCTGGACAACCAGCATGAACACTATTTTATTTATATCAACTATTACTTCTTCTGTTCCTGCAGTATAATCCTTGCATATATGTAAACAAATTATTACTGCAAGATTTACGTATTAAAATAAGTCAAAATAAATAACTTCAATAACTTACCAACTAAAGCAAGTTTGAAGTAACTAAATCTTGAGTATTTCTTCTTCCCTAAATATACTCATAGCCAGATTTTTGCAGGCTTATGCACGGTTGTACTAGAGTATGATTATTTGTCTATGTGAATATGTAACCTTTGTATATATTTGCTTACATACCTTTAATTCCTGTGTCGTGTTCTCAAAACTGTACAACAGTTTATATGGAGCAGGTAGTGGACCAGTCAGATTAACACTCATGATCATCTGGTTTAGTCGATCCAGATCATTGAGAAGGAGTCCTGTACATTCATCATCACAAGCTGGGAGAAAAACAGAAAAACTCTTTCATTTTGGATAAATGTTTAAGGTATATGTTTGAGTTAGAAATATGTTATGGCACACACAGAATTCTTTGAAAGTTAATGCTCATTTCAGATAATTTATGACAAAAGCACAGTATGATAAGATGTGGAGACAGCAGCTAGGGAACAGGAAAGACTTCATTGCTTGGTAGTTAGAAATGAGACATTATAATATAAAACAAAGAGTGCAAAATTGATAGATTACCTCAAAAAAAAAAGAAAAAGAAAAAAAGAAAAAATTAATGTCGTCCATTACTAACTCATATAAAATCCTAACTTAGACAAGCAATTTGGAGGAAGTCTGAGAAAAGTGGACAGGTAGTTCGGAAAATCTAAAGAACAGTTTAAAAACTATATCACATTTGTGGATTTGAACATAAGAGAAACTTCAGCAATCATACTTTAAAATACACTTTATGTATTTTACAGTTAATAACAGCAAGAGTAAGTATCTTTAAATTGTAATGCAGACAGTAAAGAGAGTCCGGGAAAAGATACTGTCAGTGTTCTTTCAAGAAATATTTTTTCCTATCTTCAGTCACTAACCAGCTTACAAGATTTTTGTGTTTGAATTTTTTTCTTTTTTCTTTTTCTTTTTTTGCTTGCAAATACTCTTTTTAGCATGAAAAATACTGGCGAGGGCTGCATATACCAAAATTAGCTTGCATTACCCTCCCCTTTCCCCCTCCTCCCCCCACTTGCTTTCTGTTAACTATCACAAGAAATTCTTGTGACTGAAAACTTGTAATATGTATGCTGCAGAGAGGAAAGTTCCTCATCCAATCCTAAGGAATTGTGGGAATGCCTTTTTTGATTCTATACTGTTATGGTTTGTCATAAGACCATAACATATACATAAAGATGCTACGTATGGCTGGCAAAGTGAAGCAACATCTTGGGAGGTGGAACAAACTTTGAAGCAGTGAATTTTCTAGTGATGTTAAGAAATGTTTTTACCTAAAAATTATAGAAGTATGAAATTATTTCTCTCAATAATGCCTCTAGATATGTTTCACTGTCAGAAAAACAGTGCAAAACATGTATGTGTTTGAAGAAAGAGGTAATTTTCAACAAGGAATTTCATTTTTTTCTGAAATCTATTGTTCACATAGACTAAATCTTTTCTGTTTTTTAAAGTTTGCAGACACAACAATCTTCAATGCATTTCTTATTACGTAGAATGACTGCCCAATACAGTGAGAACTTGAGTTAAATGTGGAAAAACTAAAAATCATTAATACTAGTTTAACACACTATGAGGCTCATGATGACTGAAAAGATGGCAAGAAAGATACTGCATTAGTGCAGTAAGAAGCAGGTGCAGAAAGCTCTACAATGTTATTTTAAGACTCCCTTTTTCATCTTCACTGCTTTGTTGCAGTAGGCAACACTGCAACACAGAGACAACACTGCTTCCATTTCAGACTCCTTTCTCTTATATCTCAAGATTTTGTTACATAAACCGAACTGGATATTCTCTGTAGTTATTAAATGTGGCCTCGATACACTCTGATTCATGTTTCAACAGGAATAAACAAACTTAATACAGATGATATGAACTGGGGTGGTACATTTGTTTTCAGAAACTTGTAAAAATTTGTGCAAGTTTTACTGCAAACTGAATGGTAAATATAACAAACATCTGTTCTATACTTGGCCAAGAATGCAATCACTTTGCAAGATTCAAAAAAGTAATTCTGGATCTGAAAAGTGTTGCTTATTTTCATTAATTTTTTTAATTCTGATGCATAATATTTCACTTATAAAACAAGATAAATCTATTCACTCTCGAAATTATCACAGTGATTAAAAAAAACACTAAAAATTTGTTATATGTTGACAGTAAACTTAATTCACATCAATAACAATAAAAAAAATAAGTTTACGAAGACATGAAGTTAAAAATCGGCATTGTGTGGTGAATATTCAATATAAATTAACACATTGAAGAGATGAACTATGTCATGTGAAGACTGCAGTCAAGTAGATGAAACAGAACTAAGCTACTCCAGTACATAGCCTGAAAGGCACTAGATCTAAGGCAATATTTCAAGAGCATGATTATATTTTATGAGACAAATTTTTCTGTCTTCATCTATAAAACTGTCAGGATAAATTTGTGTCTAATATTAATAAATGCAGCACTAAATTCAGATCATTACAACACTGCAAGCATGTGAGAAGCAAATCATGCAGTCAATAATACAATACTGCAGTGAGCAGCTAATGGAAATTACTCTTTTCTGCTTTTACCTTATTTCCCCATGAACAAGAAGCCCTGTAAAGTATTTTGACTTACCTCTTGAGAGGAGTATCACCCAAATCTGCATGCTAAATAAATTTTATTTGAAGAAACCATCAAATAATAAGAGACACTACAAGTTTATGGGTATCTAGCCACTTACTCAGTCTTAGAGGAGATAATGTACAATAAAGGAAAAAGGTGACTGAGCAACAATATGTTCCTCCATATGGGAAATTATCCTGACAGAATTTTTCTTTAATACATTTATATTGCTTTTAAAATGCTGTAACCACAGCAGGACCAGCACAAGGAGAAGGTGTTACAAAAAGAAGGATGCTCACCCATCTCTGAAGATCCAGGCTTGTAGAAATACTCCCCAAAGGGGAGATCTCCTGCATGAGAGTGACAGTCAGCCCTTAAATGAGTCTAAATCTGGTCACACAGATGAATTACCTTCACCTGTGCTTCCAGGGCAGACTGGGTCTGTTCTCCAGGTGTTCAGGCCATGACTCAGCAGTTCCCATACAAATGCGTAAGATGCACATTGTGTCTGAGTTATGACTATGTAATATCTGATATAAGGGAAACCATGAAATCTCTGACTGTGGTTTTAAATTTAACAACCACTAACTCTTAAGTATTGCTGTTTCCTTTTGAACTAATAAAAACAGTTGGTTTTTCATTAGTCTTATCCAGCTTTTAGCTATTCCCCTCTTTTTCTCATTTTAGCATTAATTTAAAGCTAAACGATCTTTCCAGTCCTGAACTCGTTTTCTCACAGGTGGAAATGATTTCCTCCATGGCGTCTCATATAGTGGTGCATCTTGGGTTTACGACAATGACAACATCGATAGTATACCCATGTTTTAATTCTTGCCAGGCAGTGCTTGCACAAAACAAAGGCCTTCCCTGTTTCTGCCACTGTCCCACAGAGAGGAGGAGGTTGGGTGTCAGTAATAGATGGGGAGGGGACACAGCTAAGAGGGCTGTATACCCGGATAGATACTCTCTACCAGATGACATTTTGCTCAGCAATAGTACTGGGGGAAAGAAGGAGAAAGGGCTTGATCTTTGGAGTTATAGTGGTTATTTTTCTAAGTAACTATTAAGCATGATGGAGTCCCACTCTCCTGGGGATGGCTGAACACCTGCCTGTCAAAGGGAAGCAGTGAATCCTTTATTTTGCTCTGCTTGCGCATGCAGCTTTGCTCGAGGTACTAAAATGTCTCAGTCCATGTATTTTCTTGTTTTTACTTATTCAGTTCTCTTCTCTATCATGCTGTGCAGGAGGAGGTGAGCTGCTGAGTAATGTTTTGGTGCCTATGGCAGTTAACACACAACAGTCACCTAAAACAATGTTCTGGTAGACTCCTACAAACATAAGATGCATTGAAAATGCTACTGGTTTCAGGGGGGTTGCATGAGTGATATCTCTCCAAGTCAAATCAGTATCTAAAGTAATGGTTCAGGTTTTTTACTTTTGTTATTTAAAAAATCCCATTTACTGGCTCTGATACACACCAGTTCTTGTTAGGCAATATAGTGGTTGAGAAGGGCAAAATAAATTGGAATATGGGTATAAACTCAACAGGAGCTCACACATCATAAAACCAAACCAAAACAGAAAGAACAACTGGCAAATTATCAACTTCTGTGCCAGTTAGGAAGTGCTGGTCCCATTCTGAGCTCATGCAGACAGAGGAACAGTTGGCCAGTGAAATGAAAATCTTATTTCTTACCTCTGTATCATAAGGGCTCACACATTCTGTTAAACTCACAACATAGAAGCTAGGCCAGCACTTCACAGAACTGATGTTACATGCTATCATTTTCAGATCAGCCTCTGAAGGCCTTTAATAAATTTATAGCTCTTGCTGAATCAAGGACTGTGTGGGAGCTAGAAGATGTTTTTTTTCATAGATTCTTCAAGATCAGACTCTGGAAAGAGACAGCATCTCTGCCTAATTCTGAGTTTAGAGGACTATGATGTCGGAGCTCCTGCGTGTTATAGAGGGAAAATCTTGATTCAGCAAGGAGCAGAATGTTAGGAGCTCCCCCTTTCTCGTGAGGACAAATGGGAAAAACTCCTTCTTATTGCAAGTGGCAGCCTATTTGAAGTACTATAATTTAAGTGTCCAAGACCTGGTATTAAGAGAATCCCATCCATCTTTGTCTGACCATGCGATTTTGTCCATTTACCTATAAGGAAGATTTAAATTTGTTAAGATCTAAGTTTATTGACTGTAGCAGAGCTGAATGTCCATTTTTTTCACAAGACTGAGTTAAAGAAAAATTCATAACAATGAAATATTTGTTTGATCTCTCTAGGTCATGACTGATTCCTGTTTGCCTTTAATCTTGTACAGTAGAACCAAATTGACTGCTCTACATTTGGGTTTTGCTTGACCCCAAGGAACATCTATGACAAGAGTATACTTCTGAGGAAAGGTTTCTGTGGTTTATGTTCCAAATACACTCAAAATACTAAAGCCAAACTCTTTATAAGTCTCCATTGTAGTTATGACTGGTGCTCAGAAAGTGTTCAGAAGGTGAGTTCTGACTAGCCATACATTTAACAACAAAGCCTTGAAGTTCTCCCTAGGATTTATTCTTTTTTTTTTTTTTTTCCCCTGAACACTACACAGTAACAAGCACAGTCACTGTTCTGACAGCAGTGCAATTTAAGGGTCTTCATTTTACATACTACAAACTCTACAACTGAAGCGGAGTGTTACAGGGTATAACAAAAAAAAAAAAACACACCAGAAAAGTACAAATATAAAAACCCCACAAAATTACTACAGGCTTGATCCAACCCCCTTTTTAATTCCTTTCTTGGATAAGATCAAAGGTCTCTGGAAGGGGTGAGGAAGGAGCAATACGCATTTTGGCTACTTTCCATACTGTTGTCATGCATGTGCAAAACTCAGATCAGTGATCTCAGCCTGCTTGACCATGCTGGTTACAGATGAACTGAGAAGTGGCTGCTCTTACTCATCATACAACTCACCTGTGTCCTGGATTGGAATTATTGAGTTTTAGAAAGAAATTAAATGTCTTCAATATTACACTGAGTATAGGTCAGTCAGCAATTGACTCCTGTTGATAATTTTCATCAGAATGAACACTGAGGTGTTCAAATGCGCTGAAGTGCAGTTATTAAAGTAAATATGACAGTGATTCATAAGGAGGTATCAATCATTTAGGAGACACTTTCTGGATATTTCTTTCTATCCTCTAAATGCTTACAAGAGAAGATAATGTTGTTCTGTTCTAAAAACATAATGGACAGTAAATTCTCTCTATGACATCCACCTATAATTATCTTTCCATTATTACTTAGCAGTAAATAAATTCTTCACCTTCACACTGGGGCTTTTAAAAAATATTTTCTCTTTCCATTCCAGCTGCAGTTTTCTAAAATACAACTGCTACAACAGCATTGAAACATGTCATGCAAAAATAAACTGAAAAATAACAAGTTAGGAAAAAAAAAAACAGTAAGAAAGCTGAAAGCCTTTTTAATCACAATATGAAAAATAGACCAGTTTAATCAATATGAAGATGCCTGTGGATCTTTTTCAATTTTTCTTTCACTGTAGATTTTTACTCTAAAACCTTTAGAATACTTACAATAAGGGATATACTTAAATATTAAACAATAGGACACTATAATATTGGCGGCTAATTATCCCCCTGATTGGATTTAAATATGTATTCTTTAGCTTTTACATCTTGTAGCTTTCTATACAGCGTGACCATTGAAAGAATTTTCCAAAGATTTTTTATTCAGATGCTTATTCTTTGCTAAATATTCAGATTTTTTTTCTCTTTCCTAAACATAATATTGAATAGCTTTAACCACAGTTTTATATTACATACAATTATATTCAAACATGAGTGATTGTATTTGTATGCATTTTCATTATACCAGGACATTTTGCTAGGGTTTTTTCATACTTCTGACAGGTACAAAGCAGTTGCACAAGTATTTGAATGAAACTCTGCAAATGAACAGAAGTAGATATATGCTTGCAGTTCATTTGAAATATGGAATGGAAACAGGATTCTACATGTGGTATTAATCACTCTTATTATTACCATTAAGGCTTCATCACACCTGAAGCTAGTCAAAAAACTGTTTACTGAGTAGTTTGGAAGTGGTTGATACACAAAAGCAAAAATATATTGTACTCAGGACCAAATTTTCGGCTGCATTAAAATCAGATTGGAACAGAGAAATGTTATAGGAGTAACAAAAGAAATGTGCAGGGCTTCCCTGAAAGATGTTTCTAATGGCTCTTTGACAGAGACTATTAAAGAACACAAGGGGCTGCAGGAATGTACAGAGGCTATTAAAGAACACTAGGGGCTGCAGGAAAGTATCTCTAATAGTTAAATAAAACACAGATGTGCTCTGAAGCCTTTGACACACGAGATAGTGTTAACCATGGACAGATTTCCACCAAGTCTGTGCTTGACAGACTCCTCTAGTCTAGCATAGTACATGTGCTCCAAAAGTAAGTGGTTTATTGATCAGTCTGCCAGGAGTGTTGCTCTGTATTAGCAAAGGCAGATTTGGAGTTATATGGGGTTGAGGAACCTTTAAACAAAAGAAAATCCATGTAATGAGAGCAAACAAGCATGAATTGTCTACTGAAATATTTAAGCAGTTTTTGTAATTCATGACAGGGATGTTATAGACATAGTGTCATAGTAACCAGTTTCTGTGATACAGGGTAGAGTAAGGTGCCTCCCATCTATTTCTCTAAATAGTTCTTTTGTGACCAACAGAAAGAAATCTTTCTCTTTATTTGCATCCTCCCTTCTAGCAATGACATGAAATGTCCATATGCAAAGTCAAAGGATTGTTTTTCAGAACAAAATCAATTATCTAGCTGAAGCAAAAATGCTGCTCCAGGTAGCGCAGATACATTTTAACACCAGCACACAATTACGCTGCAGTTAAATCAGAAATTATAGAGGGTTACAGCTTTCAAAGCAAAAAGGTGGAAAATTGGATTTGCCTGCACACAGCTTTTCCCATTTACAGTGAGATTTTTAACCTTATTATCCACAGAATGAAACAGTCTGATTAACAAATTGGGAAACTACTACAAATGAAAACTTTCACTTAACCTGCTTTATACAAAGAAACTCTGCCATCCTAAATAAAACACATACTGGGAAGTGCCCATGGCTGAAAACAACGTCTATCCCAGGAATTAGTCCTGAACAGACATTCAGGATGTAGAAAAAAACAATTTTAATTCAAGTACCACTACCACTCTGGAAAACACAGTTATTTTAAAATTTTGTAACTGCAAGAGCTAGGAACTTAACACATGATTATATTTCTCCTTGACACACAAGCCATGAAATGGATTTGAATGTGTAGTTACTTCTCTGAAATAGCTATCTACTTTATTTGCACTCATTTTGTTGTAATTTGAAACAGCATTTAAGATACAGGATGTTAAGTCCTAAATTACATCAAACTGCAGAACGCTGGAACTTTACTTTCCTTAAGTACAATCACGTTTCCACTAATGAACTCACACCATATTATTAATAAGCATGTTTATGTATATATTCCCAGTAATTTCTCCACTCATCTTCATAAAGGACCAGTACCTATAATCAGGAATAATGTGAGAGCACTGAACTTTGTAGTCACACTTAGAAACTTAGTCTGCTTAGTCCAAGTCACTATCCAAGAACTGATCACAACAGTTTAGCTGAGTGAAACTATGTTCTGCCCTCTGTATTCCACATAGCTATGTAGAGCCTTACTTGGCTAATAGCTTCCTGCTTACCCACTCAAAAAAGCCACACTTCATTTTTGACTGATTTGACATCTTCATTCATTTTTAGCACTTCTTGTGTTTCTCTAGTTTTCCAATTTGTTTTTAAATTGCTTACAGTTTGCTGGGGCTGCACTAGTTGATTTTAATATTAGAGAGCTGAAGACTTCTCAAAACTCTGGGTATCTAGACATAGACCAACCACATTCTGTGAAAAAAAGAAGCTGCATGTATGTTATTTATTTGTCTTGATGTTACATGCACCTCTCATGGGCCTAAAACACTAAAAAATGAAATAAACTTTAATTTAAATACTATTGTAGGACATTTAAACTACTTAATTGTTCCATGCTGATATACATTAAAGATGCACATAGTAAGCATAGCTTACTGTGAGCTTACTGGATCTGTATCTATATCCTATTTTAAAATGAAAAATGTTGACCTTGAGGAGGAAAAAAAAAAAAAAAGAGAACAAATTAGTTTCTACTTGGGGCGGGGGGAAGATGAAGAGGAGGAATGGAAGGGAAAATGCCTTATATTTTGATTGGGAAAATGGACTGGTTCTAGAAAAATTTTGCTGCCTAATTTTTGCTATTACTCAATTTAATGGGAAAAAAAATCCAAATAATAAAAGGCAAACCAATCAGTACATATCAAAAACAAAGGTAGGGCAGAGATACCAATACTGTAAAATGTACGCTGATGTTTTATACTGGATTAGCTATTATTTTCTTCTATAATAAAATATATTATTTGTTCCTGGATATACTGCCATTCTTTACATCTTGTAAATTAATATAAATGGTTGTTGAATCAACATGACCAAGAAAATCTTGATAAAAACTTTCCTGTTTCTCTGTGCAACACATGACACAAAGCATTGCAACTGCTGGTTAAACATTTAGGACAACAGTAAGAAATTCATG
Source organism: Odontophorus gujanensis (assembly GCA_013399175.1). Classification (NCBI taxonomy): domain Eukaryota; kingdom Metazoa; phylum Chordata; class Aves; order Galliformes; family Odontophoridae; genus Odontophorus; species Odontophorus gujanensis. The sequence continues at coordinate 199,094 of VXAB01012529.1, forward strand.
AAGCAAATAATTTCTCTTTCACAAGAGCAATGCCAACCCTTAGCAAAACTACAGACTTCAAAAACCCACAAAAACCATCTTTACAAGTTTTGCTGCCAGTTTTCAGTTAGCATTTTAGGAATTATTGAGTTTTCCCAACATTTCAAGGCTTGTGAATAAAATAGACCAGAATGCTGAAGTAAGTAAGAAACACAACAAGCATTTTCAAAAGAAGCCACACAACTGACTGCTACAACAGTAGGACTGAATTTCTGAAATATGGAAAACAGTCAATGTATTCTCCAAAATTTTGTTAGTATACGTACAAATGCATTTCATGCCATCACGTGCGTATCGATGTTCACAGCCAGCACACTTCCACCCTGTGAATCCAGGCCTGCAAGTACACACTCCGGTGTCAGGGTCACAGGGGACAGGCATGGAACCATACTGATCACACTCACATTCCTGGCAGGAGCCTCCTGGGATTTGTGGATTTCCTGTGTAGCCAGGAGAACATCTAGACGTTGCAAATAAAAAACAAATTTGGCCAACAGAAAACGCAGTGTACTTCAATACTTGGCAAGACTGTAAACAAAAAGTATGCAAATAACTATTCAAGGACCATTAAAAAAGTTCGTGGTGATATATCACTTAACATGTTTTTATAGAAGGAGAAAATACTGCAGGCTGTCCAATGCAATGACAATGGGCATAACCTCATAACCAGGACATGGAACATTCTAGAATGAAAAAGTATGCAGAAGTGATTTCAGTTATACTTCTATTATGTCAAGACACAGAATTTCTTACATTAGCTAGTTTAATCTAAAGATCTTTTTTTTTCCTTTCACTAGCTGCTTGTATTTTGAATTAGAAGTGAAGTCACTTTCAAATGGAGGTACAGACAAATAAGGGTAGTATTGGGGGCCATCCTGTTTAATATCTTTATTGATGATTTGGATGAGGGAATTGATTGTATCTTTAGTAAGTATGCAGATGACACCAAGTGTCAATCTGCCTGAGAGTTGGAAGACCTGCTAGAGGGATCTGGACAGGCTCAATCACTGCGCTGAGGCCAGTAAGATGAAGTTCAACAAGACCAAGAGCTGCATCCTATAGTTTGGTCACAACAACCCCATGCAACAATACAGGTTTGGGGCAGAAAAGCTGGAAAACTGCATGGAGAAAAAGGATCTGGGGGTGCTGGTTGTCACTTGGTTGAACATGAGACAGTTGTTTCCCCAGGCGGCCAAGAAAGCCAATGGCATCCTGTCTTGTATCTGAAACACTGCAGTCAGCAGGACCAGGGAGGTGCTTGTCCCCCTTTACTCAGCTCTGGTGAGGCTGCATCTCTAGCACTGTGTTCAGTTTTGGGCCCTGTAAGACATTTAGTCCCCCTCAAGACACTGAGTCCTTGGAGCATGTCCAGAGAAGGGCAGCGAAGTTGGTGAGGGGTCTGGAGCCCAAGAAGAGAGATTGAGGGAACTGGGACTGTTTAGTCTGGAGAAGAGGAGGTTCAGGGAGATTTAAAGTTCTCTAAAACTACATGAAGGGAGGTTATGACACAGTGGGGGTCATCCTCTTCTGCAAAACTAGCAACAAAATGAGAGAATGAATTCTAATTGCCCCAGGGGAGGTTCAAATTGGATATTAAGAAAAATTCATTCTCAGAAAGAGTGATGGAGCATGGGAAAAGGTTGCCTGTGGTAGTGATGGAATACTGTTCCTAGAAGTGTTTAAGGAAAGGGTAGATGTAGTACTTAAAGACATGGTTTAGTGGGCAATAATAGTGGATGGTGAACAGTTGGGCTGGATGATCTCAGAGGTCTTTCCCAACCTTAAAGATTCTATAATTCTGTGACATCATCTTAATCCCATAGTGTTGCTATGGATGAGACAATAGATATCTTCCGGGTTACTACTTGCAGTTTTGTCATCAATATATTTACATATATTATTATATTGATATAACAACTTGAATAAAGGAAAAGAATGACATTAAGTCACAATATTAAGCATTGCTTGTAATTTTAGATAAATATAATCAGTATATATTTACTTCTATGACCCAGGGGAAAAAATACAAAGACTAAGACAATATCAGTGGTATAAGTAACACAATTTACAGTATGTAAGAATGACTGATAGCAGAGTTTTCACAGTGTGTAAAAAATAAATACGTCATTTGAAAGTATGCATTTAAACATCAATAAACATACACTCGTAGCATTGAAGAACATTGCTTTCCCTCCACCATGTTTTACTTGCGTCTTTTTTCCATTCATCCTACCTTTCACAATACTGGCCTTCATATCCAGGTGGGCATGCAGTACATCGGTAATCACTAGGTCCTTCCAAAACACAAGAAGGGCTAAAACTAAAACAAAAGCAAGTGAAAATGTAACTGTGCTCTATTGCATTATATAGCTTGCGGTGTAGAAGGGTTAGTAGTAATCTCTATGCTTCAACGACAGCAGTTTCTTATCTGCTACCTGTGAGACATTTCTCCTTTTTATTAAGAATTTTGCAAGCTTCTAGCAAAATTTAGACAAATACTGGAAGGGTAGAATCAACAAGAGTAGGATCCAAGGAGGTAAGTGAGTCAGCAACACGCATATTGTACAACTGTTAGACTGAATGGTGCTGTCACTCACAGTGATCAAGAAAGCAAAATTAAGGAAAGGATGTGCAAGACAATTAAGAAATTGAGCTATCAGATATCCAGTCCTCCCAATCTTATTTAATACTAGTTTGAGTACAACGAAAAGAAATGGCTGCTTACAGACTAAACAACGCAAATGCTATTTTCTTAATGATCAGGGAATGGATGTATTTTAATCAAAGATGACGGCTAATTATTTTTTATTAAGTCATGATATACATGAATGACTAGTGACATCAGTGTGTACTGATGGGAACTGTGTAAAGTAGGATGTTGCATGAACATTAGTACATTAAGTGCCTGCACAGCTATAACAACAGAAAAACAATGCTGAGCGGTGAAAAGAAACACAACTGAATATTAATACTGTGAAAATCACTCAACTATTTGAAAAAGGGCACAGAGAAGAAAGGCACAGAGATTGCTAACGGCAAGTCTATAGTTATTTCTTGGTACAGTACAGTCAGCATCCTACCGTAACTTGCTTTTACGGCATTAAATCAATAGTGCTTGAATGAGTAATAAAATTACACCCTTGCAAAAAATATAAACAAATTGATCTACTACTCACACATTCATTATCCTACAAATTTTCAGCTCGATTACAATTGATCCACATAAACAATTCCCTTTGCTTTGTACATACAGAAATATAAAACAGTATTTAGAACTTAAAACTTTAATGGAATTTTGTAAAATTTCATAAATAATTGCACCACAGATTCACAAATATTATCATGTCAGTCATGACTTAATAAGCTAATAAGACAGTTCATTAGCTATCTGCATTTCATGCAGATTATGATTAATCAAATACCATGGAATACTTGCATTTAGTTATTTTGTTGGTTCTTTTTTTCTTTTTTTTTTTTTTCACTAATAG
>VXAB01012529.1:202700-232597 GCA_013399175.1 Odontophorus gujanensis
TTTTTTTTTTTCACTAATAGTACGTACAAGAGCTTTCACTGAGCTGCACAACTCATACAAATTCAATTTGTGATACCCTGGTTTTCTACCTAATGATATAGCTTTATGGAACATCTGTGTCCCACCTAGTTAGACATGTAATCTATGCCAACTGTTCAGGAATCATTTATCAACAGTGGAAAGATGGAAATGTACAGACAGATAGACATACTCATTCATAACACCTTATCCTCTGCCCTCTCTGCAATGGTGATTTCATCCTATTTTAATGTAGGTAGGACGTATATTTTTCTGATGTTTTCTGTTTCTCTTCATTGACTCTACAGGTACCTAAATTGTTGATTTACTTCTTATTACAGAAGTAGTAAGCCCCACCCTCCTGTCTCCAGACATCTGTGTGAAGCTGTAGGAAAACAAGGGCATGCTCACATCTGTATCCTCTCCAGACAAGCACTAAAAAAGTGGATGACTACCCCATCATAGTCACACTGGTGTATCTAATGGCATTTAAACAGAAAAGGTCACAGGATCACTTTTTTACAAGAGTGACCCTGACATCTAGTCTCACGCAGACAGCATAGCTGCAAGAGGAACAGGTGCGTTGTTTAACACCTTTCTCCCATCCTGAGGCAGCTAGTTTGAGTATTCACCCAGGGCACACACACAAGTTAATCTTACTTTTTGTGACTTGAATGCCTTTTGCTGACATACATAAAAATAACAATAACCAAGCTGTAACAGGAAATATGCTTGTGGAAAAAAGTAACAAAAAAACCTGCAGAAAAACCTATAGTCCAGACAATGTTCTAATTTTCTAAGATGGGCAGTAAGCTCTTAATACTTTTTCATAATGGTTTTGGTTGCTTTCTTTTTGGTTTTTACAAGGTTTGGAAGTTTTCATTAAAAGCACTTGCTTTGGATGAAAGATCATGATGTGTTCAGCAATGGATGTTTGCAAAACTAATGCCCTTCAAAAAAAAATGAAAACCTCAAACCACTTCAAGATGATAAAATGTAGGCAGAAGGAAAACAACTTCACAGATACACCGGCTGAAATACTCCCTAAAACATCCTAAAGGTCAAATAAACACAAAAAGAAAATGATTTTAAAGAACACTTGCAACCTTTCAATGGAACAATCATGAAACACAAACCTTTACAGAGCAGCACTATGATATGATTTCAAATAACACTAAGAGCTTTTCAGCAAAGCAGCAAACAAATCTCAAGTGCTAAAGTATCTCCTATTAGGAACACATGCAGAGAGATCATAGCAAAGCTCATTAGCATAAATCGACCAATAAAATTTATACTGCAATAACTATATTGCTTTTAAATTATTCTATCTTTCAAAAATTGTCCAAAACTCATGTAACATTAAATAAGGAATCAATAAATTCCTTAGTGGAGCAAGAATAGCTCTGTAATACATTTATACCAACATAAAATATGAGCATGAGACTTTTTACAGCTCCCTTGCGGCCATATTGTACTTGAGTTCTGCTCTAGCTGAGAATACCTTTATAACACACATTCATTATCTGTTGAATATTGCATTTTCTACCACTTATTAATTTATTCATCACAAATTAACAAGGGAGCAATTTCTGACATTTAAGGGAAGATCAATTAGCAGTAAGTAGATACAAAACTTGTCAGTATGACTCTGTGATACAGTCCTCCTGCAGCCATTTGAAAGAGGACACAGCCCAAAATGAAGTTACTGCTTGCTGGAAAGGTAATTCTTTGTCATACATTTGCTTGCTTACTTGTTACTGGAAATGGATAGGGGACAAGCACAAGGCTGACAGTCCTCTGGAGATCCTTGGACTATGCCATAAAATCCCAGTGCACATCTCTCACAGTGCTGACCAGCAGTATTGTGCTGACAATTCTGCAGAGAAAGGAGCCAGAATGAAAGCTGCATTTGATAATTACAAAAAAAGCAGACAACATTTTCCTCTCAATCTTAGGGATTCAAATAAATTGAGATTCAAAATTTTTCTCTCCCTGATATGATTCACAGTGGGGCTGCTTACTTTGAACATCTATCAGGCACATGCTGTGTTACATATTGCCTTAGACAGTGAATGAATGGAGATATGTAGCTGATCAAATGTATCATAAGGAATTTTTTAACCCATTCATCCCTTTCTGTTTCAGACACTGAAGGAAGGAAAATAACCAAATAAAATTCAATTTTTCTGTATCAAGTCATATGTGCTATTATATTTAAGTGCAGCATTGTGTTTATTTCTAGACACATGTTCCTTTGCAGATTTTTAATCTGCAGAAAAGTCTGTTTTTACATAAATACCAATTCAGAGGTAAAAAAGTACTGCATAATTTTAACCTAGACAAAATTCAGAAAACTTTACAGAAGTCGACTTTACAGAAAACTTTATGCAACCTACATTATGTTTAGAAATGTAATACCTGACAAACTGATGTTTCAGAGTCACACATAGTACTATGCCCATGACATTGACACAAGACACAAGCACCTAGGGACTGACTAGGTATCCTCCCACCATGTGAGGCTGGAAGCCTGTAAAATCCTGGAGAGCATGACTGCAAAAAAGAAAAAAAAAGGAAAAAAAAAGCACAGGAAAACAGATCATTACAGAGTGAACTGAGTATAGGGAGCATTGCAAGCTTATCTTCCCAATCACTATTTTTTTTTTTACAAGTTGTGAAAAGAACCTGACAGGCTTCCACCTGCGTTACAAACAATATACAGTACTTTGCAGATAACAAGAGCCAGTCCTAATTGGAAACAGTGCTGAAATCTCCCTGGAGCACTCCACTGGCACCAGACTTTTCATATTACAGCTTGAGAGACCTTTCATTCAAATGCTGAACACCTCACTGCTCTCACTGTGCAGTAAACTTCCTTTCATTTCTTAAGAATAAGGTTTGTTTTCAACAAAAATTTTTTGCATGGACTGTGGAGAGAAAGCCTGATGGTTCTGTTTCCTTTGCCCTTGGTGAGTTTTTCAGGTTTGACAAGCTAATATCTGCCTACATATTGCCTGATGGATAACAAGCAAAAACTGGATGACAATAAAAAAATGGCTGCATTATTTATAGCTATATAAGGTAAAGTCTATAAAAGTAGAGAATTAAAGGTTTTCCGTGTCTTGAGAGTATTAGCCCCAAAACTTATTTATCTGTCACTGAGTCTCTCCTACCCAAGTTTGGCAATAAAATTGTTAAAGCAACTCAAATATGGTTAGCGATGCTGACACATCCAAAGTACAGCACTTGATCTTTATTTAAGGCTTATTATGGAAATGCATTAAAGTGTCTACAAAAATCCCAAAAAGCATAAAAATAGAAACAGAATAATCTAGATAGTTCAGGTCATTAGGGTAAGTCACTCATCCCCATCACCCAGTGGTGCCAGGAGCCTACAAAAAATAGACTGATGGGGTCATTTCCTACTGTTGTCCTCAACTTGTGCTTTTTGGAAGGAGCATGAGTAGTATACCTTTCACTGCAGCAATACAGCGGACACAAAATAACCAAAAGGAAATTTGGAGTAAGTAATTTTTTGTTATCAGAATCTGGATTCTTCAGTCAAGCACTGCCTGACATGCTCTATTCTATTCACACAACTCCACTCTGACAGTTTTATAATCATTGCCAAAACATCCAGGAGTAAGTTATGGAAAACGCATAAACACAATTATTTTCTTTTGAATCACATGGAAAGCAAGTTAACTCACTTCAGCTTTACTTCTTTATTTTGACTTAGACTACATTAAGATTCCTGAAGCATAAAAAGAGCCTATCTGCTTTTTCATGGTTTGTGAGGAATTCCAATTTAGATAAATAATCTCATATGAAAGTAATGTCATTTCTTACTATAATTCCCTATTTTTTTTCCTCTCTGTCCATCCCCAAAGAAGTCCTTGTCCAAATATAGAACATTACATAGCACAGGTTTACAAGTTCAGTGACTTTAGGATCAGGGTAAAAATATATGGTACATCTCCAAAATAAAATCTAACCTGTAGCTGTATTTTTTTTTTCCTGACATGTAGAAGACATTTTTGTCATCTATTTTGATGTAAGTATCTCTGAGGTGAAATTAAACATTTACAAAAAATGAAGTAGTAGACTATATTTTTCATCATTAGCACGGAAGCTTCTTTTTCAAAGTAGCCATGAGGGAGATTCTTACCACTTTTTTTTCAGCCTGCTTCTGAATTAAGAGAAAAACAACATAGGATATAAATGTTATTTCTCGTAAAAAATGTTGTGCGCTTAAGTCCTCACAGTGGAATTGCAGGATAAACATGAAATAGATACACATACTCTATCACCATTTGCTTAAAAAATGCCTGATTATCAGATGTTTTTTTTCTCCTGTTGAAATTAAATAAACCTTCCCAGAAGGCACCATAACCTTCACCGAGAACATTAAAAATAAACTAAGTTATGAGCATGTGAAGATTGCACAATTGGACTCAAAGTGTAAAGGTTGCAACTGAGATATTTATTCTAGCCCCTGGTGTGAATTAAAATAAAGTTCTAATTACATTATCCTATATTTTTCTGGGAAAATGTAGTCTATTTCAGTCATTTGAAGAAAAAACAAAACAAAACAAAAAACAACTACCAAAACAAAAGAACAAATCACCTCAACTGTGCTTTAGAACAAATGTTGAAGGACTAATTTCTCGTGTGTGTGCGTTTACATACATTCAGGTGCATGCTCTTACCTGAAAAGTATGTAAAGAAAATGCTTTATTTTGTTTCCTTTCACACATTTCACTCATTGTTCCTGCTGCCTTATTTGCTCCACGAAACAATGATGTACAATATTTGAAATATAACAGTGCATCTTTCTGTTTATTTACTCACTCCAAATTTTCTCCAGCTGATGATTCTGGGGAACCCTTTATGGATCCCACTAACTCAGGATATCTGGGAGATTTGCAGAATACTTGAGGAGGTGTTACCTACTACCTCCATCTAGCAATTGAAACAAAAGAATTTGGAACTGCTAGTGCTGGTGAATAATGAAAACATGCTGTTCTGCACAAAGTGCAAGTCTCATCATGAGAAACAGAGACTGACAAAATTTTAATTAACTACTATCCTGCAGTCTCATGTCTACATCTTAAAGTCTTTCTATGGAATCTATAAGGCAAACTGAAAAACCCAGAAAATCTTCACAAAATAGAATTTCAAAATTCTTTGTGGCTATATTTTTAGTACTTAGTTCTACAATTTTAATAACTCTTGTTTGTTTCCAAGTTTGTTTTTATAGTTTATATTTTTATTTAAATTTCCAGGATCAAGTAGTATATAAACCCTTATTATTCACTATCATCAATTTTAATCTGTAGTTTTGTGTTTCTCCACAGATGCTGTGAATCATATCTTGATAAAATTATGCCTATAGTTCTGTTTTTAGGCAGAGATGGCATAATAGATATATTGCTTATAATGGTCTCACCAAAACACAACATATTGTACATAATACAATAGTATTAAGCTCTTACTTGTTCAAAAAAACTTGGTCAGCGTCAGTCATAAAATTCATTATGACTCATATTTACTTAATGGAAAAAAAAAAAAGCTGAAATTCCTTGAAATATAGATATTGTGAGTATTTATCTCAGTTAAGTGAATCCACACACTAATTGCTAGTCGCACCTTACAAAGAAATGGAACACAGAAGGCAGAAATACTTTTATTGGGAGTAAAATTAGTAACATACCTCACAAGACAAGCCAGAGTAACCCAGTGGGCAGTCACATTGCTCAATCAAGTAAGCCTGAGGAGTCATTCCTGAAACAATGCCACCTTCAGCGACTTCCATTGAGATCTCAGAAATTCTGCAAGAAAATGAGAGCAAGCATCTTTAATAAGAATAGTGAAGCACTAAGTCAAAATCAGTTAGTTCATCTTGCATGGTAGAATCTTGCCCTATTTGGCTTTCAGTGCGCTTCTTGCCTCAGAGGAGATAAAAGAGCACACTTCTACTATTCCCAATGCTTTCTTTTTTTTTCTTCTTAATCTCTTTTTAGTGAAACTATTAACAACAGCTCAAATCTGGTTTTTCATTCAGAGGGACTCTAAGAAATCAAAGTCACACATTAAATTCAATTCCAATTTGTGATAGGTACAGCAATAAAATTGTTCACTAAATGAGCTTTTAATGAGGCAACTATTAAAATAAAATAAAATAAAATGAAATATAAAATAAAACAAAACCCCAGCAAATAAAGCAGCCTAATGTGTTGCTAAACTGACTTTAAAGTACATGTCTCATTTGTGGGGCTTTTTTTGTTTTTGTTGTTTTTTTTGTTTTTCACCCAGGAATTTTAAGATCTGTGGACAGGTAATTTTTTATTTTTTATTTTTTTCCTGTAGGATCAACTAGATAATTGAAATCTAGCAAACAATTTAAAGCAAACAAAAAAAAAAATCCTACTGCAGAACTGTTAATTATTATCAGAAAGAGTATGTTTCATGGGTGTAACTTTTGAAATACTCGTTTGTGCTAATATCCTTGCCTCCCAACAACTCTAATCTCTCAGCTACCGGAATCCCATATCTTTGATAAATAAAAATACTAGAATGGTGCAAGTTTTAGGGCCTCAAATATAATGTTCATGTAAGAGAAAGTGCTGAAGCACTTGTGAATAATTAGCTGAATAAACATAGGTAGCACTGCTGCAGTCTATTCAGTGAATGTCTGTGATTGTCTGTGACTTAATGCAGAGACAGTCACAGAAATGCTCGTGTCTTGTTCATGTTCAGTCTGCTCATTTACTCCTGAACACTGATTATGGCTTGTAGGAACAAATGTCAACATGACCATAGGAAAAGTAAAACCTCATTGTTGAAATAAATGAGACTTTTGAGATTGAACTTAGTTGAACAGAATTATATCTTTTAATATCACATCAAACCAAAATCTCCAAATAATCTAGTAACTGTAACCCTGTGCTCCCCTCTTCCTAATTGAAGAAATGGGTTCAGTGGAGCAGGGAAATTGAAAGAACAAATAAAGCCAGATATAAGGAGAAGACTGAAGAGGGCAAAAATATTTAGATCTGTCAGTACAAACCTACATTGAAATCTCTGTATATTAAATAGAAAAACTAAATGAAATCTGCCTCCCTATCATCTTCAAGGCTGAGGCAATGGTCTGTGTGCTGCAAAAAACTATTTATGGTCAGAGAGTTGAATTTACATAATAATATGCTCACAAAATTATATGTTGTTTGTGTGAAAATGTTCTTAAGAATTGTCAGTCTTGGTCAGCTCTTGGAACACCTCTAATAGGAAGCAGAGTAACAACTGCTACCTGATTAGAGTTGGGGATATTGAAATAATTCACAGTAAAATTCAAAGCATATTTCCAATCAAAACTAATTTATTATCACAACCAGGTTGCCTGAAAAGCAAAATCTAATAAGAGAAATGTTTCAGCTTACAGTGCTGAATATGAAAATGAGGGTAATAAAATGAACACTACCAGTGAAAAATGTGTGGCTTTGGATTCTGAGCAGAAATCTCTAAATCACTAGTAATGCTACAGCTCTGAAGTAAAAGTAGAAGAAATATAAAACAAAAACCAAGAAGAACACAACAACCAAGCCTGAAATATTAGCATTATCGCTACACTATATAACTAACACACCGTTAATTCTAGAACTAAGGTAACTTTGTTTTCTCAACTACTGGTAATATTTTGAATTTTAAAAGCTTTTCCTACAGTGTATCATTTATCTACATCTTTTAAAATCTGAAATTTAGATAAACAGACATTACATATGGTATTTTCTTAACCCCATCCCAGTTTTCTTCACCTTTTTTTTTCTCTATTATGCACAGTAAGGCAGAAAGAGAAGCTTTACCAGTTAGAACCTTATTTAGAAAGTGTAATACACACTGTTTAAACAAGTGCTTTATCACAAGCTATTTAATTCAAACATATTTAAAGTTGAGCACATACCTAAATACTGTCCTCTAGAGGGTCTCACAGCCTGCTTTTAATATAAGCTTTCAATTCTTACTCAAGTTAATATCCCACTAGCTTCTATGAATATTTAGAAGAATGTACTTTGTGATCGTAAGCAAAACTACCTTAAAAATCGGTCAAAGTACTGACTTGAAAAAAATTATCACATACTCCTGATGATTATTTTCTACTTAAAGTCTCAGGTGCCATGGGGTGAGTACTAACTATGTAAATAGAGAGAGAGCATAAAAAAGTGTTGCAATATAACAACCTTCAAAATCAAACATGATATTTTGTTAAAGATTTCGACTTCAGAGGAAGAGTTCTCAAAGAAGACAACTGAACTCTTCACTAAATCCTGCTGTTATATAAAATGTTACATTGTGAAATGTGACACTATAAAAATACATTTTGGTTCGGTAAGCGCCAGCCTGCAAACCCACCCTAAAACAGAAGTCATATTCTCTGTTCTATTATATTCCTCATTAACTTGGTAACCTTAATGAAATGGTGGTATACTACAATGCAAGTGTAGCTCAGTTATGATGATCACATGAATTTCAGAACAAAAGCATAAAGCTGGAAGTCCATTTGAATAACTTTGATTATAATGCTTGAACTGAGATAGCATTAAGTTATTCTTTCACAGTTGAACTAGAATCTGCAGTTCATACGGGGAAGGGTGAGCAGAAGCAGATACAGAACATGGAGAATACTTATCAAATTTTCCATCTTACACTGGAGTTACATACCTCTTTCCATAGGTGCTCCTTGTTCTGGTAATACAACAAGCTAAACTGACTATGCCAAAAATAAATGAAATCTCCATGGAAAACTTCTATGACACCTGTTGTTTGTACTTAGTATCTGACTAGTGCAAGTTGCATTCATATTCAATTCTGTAAGTTTCTTCTTAGACAGTACTGCAAAGATGCATCATACCTGCCCCTATTATTCACTCTCATAAGCTCCAAAGGTGATGTTCTTCTAGGCAAATTTGTAACCTAAAAATCTAGAAATAATTTTAGCCTGGTACTACTACAATAGAGTCATAGCAAGGACTTATGGAGAGTTCTGGAGTTTATCTCCAATTAGTCCCATTTCCTTGCTATTAAATTTTTGCTTACAAAGGATATAACAATTTCCTTATCAAAAACTTCTAGGAATAGTCTATGCAATCTATTGCAGAACTTCCTTACTCCCAGGAAGTTTTCTCATGTATCTAATGCAAATCTTTCATAATTAAGATCAACCTCTTTTTTTTTTTTTTTTAACATACATGCCATGAAGACAGAGAATTATTTTCTTTCTCTTTATGGAGACATTTTATGCACCTTAAGAAAATTTCTAACTTCTGCATAAATTTTGTTCTTTACATCTTCCCTCATAGGCCATATTTTCATGATCTCTAATGTTCACTCTTCACCTCAGAAGGATTACATTATTATTTCTTGAATCATAGCATCCCAAACTGGATGCTTACACTTCACTAGTGGTGGTTTCAATCAATAGATTAATTCTTTGTAGTTTGCAGAATGTCCCCGTTTATATTTGAGTTAGAAAATCTATGTTTCTAAACAAGAATATCATTACCGAATCACATTTCTCTTGCAGTATGTTGTAAACAACAGATCTCTTTTTGAGGACTCGGTAACTAAGAAGTTACTCTTTGTTTATTTATTTTGTTTAACTGACTACTTTCAAAGCATAAAATGTTATACTTGACCTTTAGATTGCAGCCAGATTATAGTACAATGCCTCTTATTTTGCTGTCTATGTTTATAACACTTTCTAATTCATGCCCACTTCAAATTCTGTAGGCATTCTCTTTATTTAATAATTTCACTTATTAATGAACAAAAACTATATATAGTGATTTTATATATTCCTAATATATAAATGCAGTTCCTAATATAATATGTACAGTTCTATTTTGTTAAAGGAACATGCTGGTCCTCTTTTACTATTTAAGTTAGTTTCAACTTGCAAGAGAAAATTCTTTCATTCACATTTAATTACAACATCATATTTCCAAAAAGAAGATATTTACTCAAAAATACTTGTGAATTGTTTCACGATGTGCATACTTGCATATGTTTTCTGTTCAAGGGTCCAGAAAATAAAGATTTTGTTTACTCAGTATGATATAAATTTTCTATCAAATAAAATTTCACCCTCCTCAATCTTTTGCTATGCTGAACTCTAACTACTCCTGTTCTTCTCATTAACTACTTATGTTTTGAATAAAAATTCTGTTAGAAAGTTCTATAATTTTATCTGTGACTATTGCACTATTTCAGACCATTGTATGAAGCAGTTACCTGCTCTGCCTCATGATGTTACCATGAGTAGCCTTAATAAGAATGTAATGAACATCATACAGCACATTCAGGAAGTCTTCCCGGGATACAGTTCTACTTGGCCTTGAGTCATCTGCATAATGTTTCCATGTGAAGTCTGCCTGGGACATTGTCTTGTTGACTGCTGGGTCATCCTGATATTCCCAGGGCACAGTGTTTCTCACTCTTTGGCCATCACCATAATATTCCCATTCATGCTGAAAAACAGTAATAAAATAAAGATTATAAGGAGTATTAAAAAGAACCCAGTACTTACAATATGGTGAAAGAACAGATGGGAGCATTACCTCCGTCAGCTCTATCTCATGCCTTGTCAGCTGCCCAATCAGAGGGGCTGCCATATGCCGGACAATAATTCTTGTACGGGTGGGAGGACCACCTCTGATGATCACTTGGGGGTAGTAAGTCGTAAAACCTGTTTCTTCTCGTGCTTCAAAGTAGATTGCATATTTCAGTTTCCCTCCGTAAGCGGTCAGCTAACAAAGCAAAACACAAAGTAGAAAAGTAAATCTCACTTTTGCCTAAAAATAATTTTCAGGGCATATAATTTTCAGAGCTAGATACACTTCTGCACCTGTATACAACCTAATTAATGCATATGTGGTATAAAATAGCAGTACGTGCTCGCAGAACTGTCTGGGGATAAGGGTTGTGTTTGAAAGCACTGATCAGCAATTTGTTATAGTACTGTGCTATTAAAAAAAAAAAAAAGGTGGTAGCTATTTCTTTTTATTTGTCTTAGCATCCCCAGAAGTTTGTATTTAGAGAAAGGAACATGTAAACTCTCTTAAACCAAACTATATCAGTACAGTGGTGCATAATAATAAGTCTCCAAAAGGAGGTTTATTTCAGTCATTTTCTGCTGCATGACTTACAGATACATGGCATTTTGGAGAAATGAAAACATGGAGAAAAATGAAATGTTGCAAGAGAGAAATTATTTATTTAAGGTTACATTATCTAAATAAGGTTTCTATGAGAAAATCTGTCTCAAAGTAAAATCATACATGTTACTCACAGCAACTATTTATTATAAAACAGTGTTGGTATTTCAGACTTACAGATTTCCACGGTACTGGATACAATTACTTTCCACTGTGAGATGTCTTGCCCAGTGGATGAGAAATGAAGGTATTGTAAAATACAAATATTAATATATATATATTTTAAAAAATAAAGCCATGTAGATATTCAGTGGAATCTAATGTTTACCTTTCGTCCTTCAAACTGCTCTGGAAGCCTCCAGTACACAGGTTCTGAACGAAGAATCTGCATCACCTGTTCTATATTTGCTACTATTTCAGGAGGCTGGAATACAATTCCTGAAAGAGTGCTTTGGTGAAGGTTTTCATCCACTAGTGGCAGAACTGTTTGCTCTGGCCTCAAGGTCACCTATGTGTGTTCAAAACAATAAAAGAAAATCAGATCTATTTCTTCCCAGTAAGGAAATAAGTCTTTGTATTTAAATATAAAAATATATCTATTTGCAGGCTTTTTTTTTTTTCATTTCACATCACTATTTGTCAAAAACAGTTTTTGAGAAATACTGATAGCAATGACATCTTCTTCAAACTTTTTGCACACTGTCCTCATTCTAAAAGGAATATATTAGAAATGGTTGAAACGGTTTCAAAAGTGAGTGATCCAATTCATTTCATTAATATGATTTTCATAGTGCTATTTTAGTCCCGGAACTCCTCTATTCCAAGCGTGAGAAATGCAAATTACAATGAAGCATACTTCTCATCAGCCCTTGATTGTGGGATGCAACATCTGACCCTTTCTACTTCTATGAGATTCCATGGGTAGTTTTGATTAAAAAAACTGTAATATGTGTCTTAGTAATTCTATTCAGATGAAAGTATCACAGGAAATGTATGAACACAGAAAGGACCAGTATCAAAATTGCTATCTCCTTAAGAGTGAGAAAGAAGAAGAAAACTAATGCAAAATCTCACCCAGTCATCCCATCAACAGTTTGTTCAAGAGTTCAGGGTCAGGTTGTAAGAAACACACAAGCCCTGTGCTGTACTTACAGTGTTTCATTATTTCCATTTACAGCACAGGCAGACTGGACACAGAAACATCCCTGATGATTGCCAGCCCTGTGTGAGATTCCCTGAGTTCTTGTCACAACTGTATTTCAGATGTCAAGAAAGGGGCCAACACATTTGAATTTCTGAAAAGTCTTTTTGTCATATAGTACAAGATTTGCTTGTCTAAACATGTCTAATGCCATTTGAGGCACCTGAAATAACCACCAGCAGCTGGAAGAATTCAGCATCAATCACTTTAAAACTCTGAATCAATTCCAATTCTGTAATACATCAGAGAGCCAAAAAACAGATGAGTTGTGTACATACACTTGCTTAGATGTGAGTATAAATATGAGAGGAAACTAACTGAGACAAACAAGATCATCAGGAGGTTTAAATTGTGCTACTGCTTTGTGCTGCCACATGTGATATGGTAAACAACAGTGGTCTCAATTGTGTCCCTTGTACTCATTGTACAGATAACTGGAGACACTCAGTCTGTCCGTCTCAACAGCCTAACATAGGTCTCAAGACTTGTCCACATGAGGTTAGAGAGCTATTTCTTTCCTCTAAGGAACTTCCATTCCCAGATTTAAAAACAGCAGCATCTTCACTAAGCAGTTTTTAAAAATCAAATCATAGCAGTGAAGAAAAAAAAAGAAATACTAAATGAATAGTAGTCAAAAAGTAATGAAAATAAGCAGATAATTGGACCATATCAGATCTATATTGGACAAGTATTTATAACCCTAGAATACACATGGATAAATTGTGTATCATATACCAAGGATTTTGTTACAATGCACTGAAATGCATCATTTCCCCATACGTGACTAACTTACCTGTAGCCAGGTTTTAACAGCTTTATGTTGACTTGATATCTGCTATCATATCACTAGTTTTCTTATCTACTTACTTTTAATGCCTTAACCCTGTTTTCCTAATGGAACACACTACTCATTCCACTTCTCAAATTATAAAGAGGAAAATGACTGCTTAAATGTCTGGCCGTTTTCTAGCTACCTCTCAGTGCTTGACTAAAATATGCCAGCAGGAAACATTATCTCATTACATGGCTCAGCAGTTCCCTACTCACCCACATGCGGATCAGCCCCCTTGCCTCACTGCACTGTGTAGTCAAGCCAAAGCAATAACAACCGCTGCAGCCAAGTGGGTTTCTGGCAGAGAGGCCAAATGTGCCAGACTTGCACCTGTCACAGTGGACACCTTCCACATTGACCTGGAATAGAGAAAACATTTACAAAAAAAAATGCAAGATGTAATTACAGGCAATAATAAGAAAAAGACCATGGAACATTATTAATAATGGTGTAGGTGTAAAGAGGCTCAAGAAGCATTCCAGCATCTTAACATGTATGTATGCAAGCATATGCATTAATATAAAAGTGACATTTGCATTTATATCCACTAAGTGCTATGAATTTATGAGTTTTGTTATTGGTATTCCATATCATAACATCATGTACTGCACTTGGACATAAAGAGTTAATGCTCCAGTTACATGGATCATCAATAGTTACGGATATACCTGCCTCAGAAGAGAAGTAGAACTACATACTCCAGAAGACTGTTCATTGTTCTGTTTTTTTTTTTTTTTTTCTGTTCAGAGGGAAAGATAAAACTGTTCACATATCACAAGACATGGTCTCTTTTCTCTTTCTGCTCATCTTGGCAGCATGAGTGCTCCATAGCCATCTCGCCTTCAGCATTAGAGTAAGGCCTTTTGTCTTTTCTCCCATTTTATTTATTGGCTTCAGTTCCAACTATGTTGTATTATACTGTGTTATTTTTCATTCTGATATCTTATTTAGTAAATTAGCTTTCCTCCTCAGATCGTTGCTGCTGTTCTGTTTTTAGGCCCATCAAAAGTGTGCAACCTGATCAGTCACAGGAGGCACCAGAATCTATGTCTGTTGCCCCTGTAAGAGGATGGAAACTGAAATGAACATTGCCACATTTAGAATTGAAGAAAAAGCAGGAGGAAGTAGAGGAAGAAGATACTATAAAAGGAAAAACTAGAGGAAAAAGACCCAGGGGATTTGCCCCTGTTTCCAGGGGAGAAGCTCTCAACAAGATCACGGTTGCCAACACCAGAGAGGACTAAAAGAGAAGGCGTCGAGAAAGACACTGTTACCATTACTACTTGGTCTCTGAAAATGACTGAAATTTGAGGTTTGAGAGAAGACTTTTCACAGCACACAAATGAACCCACTGTCACTTCGTTACTTTGATACTGGGACAATGGGGCCATCTGTGTGTTGCTAGACAGTAGAAAAGCTGTACAATGGGGTAGCACTGCTAAGGACTCACCCATTGACAGAGGTAGATGTCAGGATGAAGCCTTCACTCTCTGGAAGTGGATGCCATTATCTGTAAAGGAAAAATACCCCCTCTGAAGATGATCTGAAGCCTGAAATAAAGAAATGGACTACTATGGAAAAAAGCATCCATTATTTGAGAGAACGCTCCATGGTGGAAATGTTACATGACCCCACATTCATTCCTGATGATCAAACCAAGAGCATGACCCTGAGAGAGTCAGGTGTACATCACATATGTGGCACATATTCACAAGATCTGCATCAGAAAAGTATGCTGGTACATTAGCAGCAATGTGTGGCAAAGAAGAACCCTTATAAATGAACTGATTACTAGACTTTATGATTTTGAGTTACATTTAACCCCTCTGCAAGCTTATGTTTCAGCCATTTCAAAAGTAATAACTGAAAGACTGGATAGAATAGAGAGTGTTCAAGAAGATATGATGGAGGAACTGTCTACCGTGCTTCATCATGATGAAACCGATGAACCCAAAGAAACACCTGATGAGGATCAGGATTATCAAGACAGACTACTGGAGGGATCGATCAAATTTGTTTCCTTCCGACCTCCACCATCCAATATCCCAACTATTAAAATAAGATGTCCTCCTGCTTGAGCAAGTGACAGAAGTAAGACTGTCGCATATTGCCTTGCTGAATTACCTACATGATCATGGAGAAGATATGAAGAAGAGGCATAAAAAACCCACTCCTGCACTACTAATACAGGTAAAAGAATTACAAGACTGATCAACCACCAAGGCAAACAGCTCCAAAAAGGAGATTGCTCCAGTTGCTGTGGTATATGGCAAAAGCCATAAGGACCTGATCATGAATCATGAGAGAATTATAACAGAAGTAACAAATAGAGGGGCCCTGCTCCCGGTCAGGGAGAGGTAAGGACAATAGAGTGTATTGGACTGTGTGGATTCAATGGCATGGCACATCAGAACCACAGAAATGTAAGGCACTGGTGGACACTGGTGCACAGTGCACACTAATGCCCTCAAGTCATGAAGGGACAAAATCAGTTTATATTTCTGGGGTGACCGGGGGTTCCCCAGAGTTGACCATGTTGAAGGCCAAAATAAGTCTCACCAGTAAAGACTGGGAAAACATCCTATTGTGTCTGGCCCAGGGGCTCCATGTATAGTTGGTACTGATTACCGAGGAAGGGGATATTTTAAGGATTGCAAAATGTATTGATGAACTTTGGGAATAGCTGCTGTAGACACAAGAAGTGTTAAGCAGCTATCTCTTTTGCTTGACCTGTCGGAAGATCCGTCTGTGAGTGGAAGAGCAATAGGTACCGATTGCTACAGGGGAGGAAACACAGCATAACCATTTGCCATGGGTTGATCCAAACTGCACTGGAACAGGGTGGTGCTCCTGAGCACATGCAGTACATTACTGATGACATTATTGTGTGGGGCAACACAGCAGATGAAGTTTTCTAGAAAGGAGAAAGAATAATCCTTCTGTGAGCTGGTTTTGCTGTTAAGAAAAACGAAGTGAAAGGATCTGTTCAGTAAATTCAGTTCCTAGGTGTAAAGTGGCAAGATAGGTGTTGTCACATACCAACAGGTGATCAACAAAATCACTGCTATATCTCCACCCACTAGTAAGACAGAGACAATCTATTCTGGGCATAGCGAGCTTTTGGAGAATGCATGTTCCAAACTATATCCTCATAGTAAGCCCTCTTCATCAGGTGATGCAGAAGAATTATAATTTTGCACAGGGCCCTGAGCAGCAACAGGCTTTTGATCAAATTAAACAGGAGATAACCAGCGCCATGGCCCTGGGGCCAGTATGGATGAGACACAATGTAAAGAACATTCTCTACACTACTGCTGGAGAGAAACGTCCCACTTGGAGATTTTGGCAAAGAGCCTCTGGAGAGACCCTCGGATTCTGGAGTCGAGCGTACAGGGGGTCTGAAAAGTGCTACACTCCAACTGAGAAGAACATCTTAGCTGCCTATGAGGGGGTTTGAGCTGCTCCCAAAGCAATCAGTACTGTAATGCAGCTCCTTCTAGCAACTTGACTGCCAGTGTTGAACTGGATGTTTAAAGTAAAGCTTCCCTCCACCCATCATGCTACTGATGCCACTTGGAGTAAGTGGATTGGGTTAATGGATGGAGAACCTTGGTCATCCAGGAATCTTAGAAGTCATCATGGACTGGTCTAAATGTAAAAAATTTGGAACATCACCAGCTGAAGAGGTATTGCATGCTAAAGAAGCTCCACCACATGATGAAATACCAGAAAACAAAAATAACTTTCACAGATAGTTCAGTTGTATTGTGGGGAAGTATCACATGGAAATCTGCCATGTGGACCCCTACACGACAAGTTGCAGAGGCCATTGAAGGAAAAGGAGAATAAAGCCAATTTGCAGAGGTAAAGGCCTTAGATGTTGCTGAAAGGGAGAGGTGGACAATCCTTTATTGTTATACTGACTCAAGGATGGTGGCCAATGCCTTGTGGGGGTGGTTACAGTGCTGGGAAGAAAACAACTGGCAACAGAGGGTGTAAAGGTGCATCACGCGCACAAGAGTTGGGCTACTGAAGAACAGGAAATCAACCATCAAGGAGATTGAGCCTCCAAGATTAAGGAGGCTCAAATAGAGGCAAAAATTAAGGCTCAAATAGACTTACACTGACAACAGAAAGGTGAATTATTACTAGTTTGGTAGGCCCATGAGACTGTCAGTGGTTTACAGGCCTTAAAACAATGGACCATCAAGAAAGAGACGTGGCATATAAGTACCAGCCTGTAAACCACTGACACTAAGTAACTCTGAGCATCCTCTGTCTCCCTAGCATTAGTTTCACGGACAGAAGGATCAAATGGTACTCTGGATATGGCACGCTAAATAAAAGATTGATAAGAAAAAAATACGTTCTTATAATATTGCCAAAGTTAATCAAAGCTTTTGATTAACAGGAATAAGTTTTGACAAGTCAGAACATTTAAGCTACAGTACTAAACATTCTTTCTGAGTAACATACTTTAATAGAAATATTGTGGAGAAAAGCTTTCCTCTCCTCATCTGATTGTTTTCCACATCACTGAACTGTATTAACAAGGCTGAAATGTTTCACTGTTGTAATGTCAATGCTTTTATTTTCATTTTTCAATTAGTCCACATTAAAAGCAAACCCAGATAGGCTAGATAAACATTAATTTATTCACAGCCTTTTAAAGCTACTTTATACAGAGACCATGGTATTGAGAGAAAAAAAAAATTGCCAATATGAAAGCAGTGGTCTCCCCCTTAATTTTTTTTCCCCTTTTTTTCCACAGCAATACTAAGAAGTCAGTCTAAAAAAGAAAATCAACCTTCCAAAGCTTACCATGAATACAAACACCTTCCCTGGGGATTTACCATTTTAACCTCATTTCCACATGCAACTATGAACAAACATGCTTACATTGTATTTAGCTTAAGTTCTGATGCTTTAAGTGACAACGGACAAAAGATCTCCTGAGCCTTTGAAAGCAAATTTTCTCCAGATATAACAGCAGGTTTCAATTAGAATGACTATTCCTCTAAAAGATCTTCCTTCCTCAATACGCAAGTCTTTCAAAAAAGTTAGTCAAAAAGTTAACCAAACCTAGATTTAAACTGTAAAATAACAAAACAAAAAAAAAAATCCCAGCCAAACTAACTGTTGACTTAATCCAGTACTGTTTGTTCATGTTTGTCATAAATTGTGACTTTTACTTGCTATGTGTTGACTTGTGTCAGTTGCAGGTTTTAATCAGTAAACATCAGATGAATATATACTATTAATTTGCATTCACAGAGACATAGTTTCTTTCTTAAAGGAATCAACTGAGAAATATTTCTGTTTAAAAAATGCCATAAAACTCCACTATTTCTATTTTGTGCTTGGAAGATCTACAAGAGAGACGTTGGTACAGTGGACCTAACCCAGAAATGGGACACCAAAATGGTCTGTGAATCTGGAACAACTGAAATAACTGAAGCGCTTCTATTATTCCATTTTAGTTAATGACATAGGATTAGCACTGCTCATCTGGCCAAGAAACAGCTTTATCTCAAATGGTGCTTGTGAACATTTTACTTCAGTTTTCTTATGGTCCTACTATCAAATGAATAAATATTTGGAAAACAAGGAAATTTTATATTCAAATAGACCCGAAAAATGTTTTCATGTAGGTTGTGGAATCTCCATTCTTGGAAATATCACCTCAGCAGTCTCATTCAAAGAAGGAGATGACCTTCATGATCTTCAGAAGTACATTCCAAACTAATTGATTTTACAGTTTCTCTGTTGAATGTATGCTTCAACTCAGAATTAAGTGAATGGTGTCCAATTAAAAAAATAATTACCTGAAAATTATACCTTTTGAATTTATTGTTGAATTTTCCTCACTCTTTGTGTCAGAACAGACATTGAAGAAGAATAAATCAGAACTGCAGAAGCAATCTTTTAAGGCCATTTTTAGGAACCTCTTCCATGAGGAAGATCAATACTAGATCAGGTTAGCAGTTAACCAGTCTTGAAAATGTCAAAGAAAAAGAGGATTTCACAACCTTTCTGGATAGTCTGTTTCCTGACTCCTCTAGAGATTTTCTTCCAAGTTGTCACATGCAACTGTTAATCCATAACATCTTTTGCTAATATCAAATATGATTTTACTCCATCATATTTACAATTACTCTTTAAAGTGGCTGTAGACTGCTTTTATGTTTTCCCACAGCATATGGACTGTATTTCTAATGTTCAGACATTGGCCCTGGTGTACTCTACTTGCTGGCTACCAACTGTAAGTCAAATTTTTCTTAAAGCTTAGAATTCCAGCCAATTTTCAATGCACCTAAGTGTGCAATTCTCCTAAGAACAATGCCAAAGAAAGTGACTGTGGGTGATAATACCAAATCATGAAGTCACTTCTTTAGTGGTCTTGAATTGTACTCAGAAAAAATTGATATTGATGCAGTAACTCATTTTACCCATTGGTGACTCTTAGTAAATGCACTACAATGAACTAGCACTGTGGCAGATTGTTGTTACTGATGCGTTTCCTTTTAGTTTTCCAAATGTCTGAACAAGTGTACTGAACATCTAAATTGGCTACATTTTGTTGTGCAGGACTAGAAAGAAATACAAAGGGAGAGGAGAGCCTAAGAGGATAGCAAGTGTTAGCATGTGAAAAAGCAATAGACAAGAACTTAAGTCTTCATGTTAGACTGCTCTCACAACAAACAGCAAATGCACTATGACAAATAAGCAGATTTGTTTGCACGTATTTTAGAAATAGACAAGTACAAATATAAAGGAATTTTGGAGTAAGTTTCTCAGCTGGTATAAGATCAGCTTACAACCTTCATTGTCCTACCTTGCAGGTGCATTGACCAGTATGGTTAACACATGAGCATGTCCCCAAATCTGTATCGCAGCTATGTGGGTCAGTCCCAGACAGGACACATTGACAAGCAACGCATTGTGGATAATTCCAGTAACCCGACCTGCACTCAGTGCATTTATCCCCGGAGAATTCAGGGCGGCAGAAACAGCATCCTGTATTTAAGTCACACTGAGAACTTAGGGCTCCAACAAGGCTACAGCCACAGGGCTGAAAAGAAGAAAAATAAGAATAAAATTGCAGCTGTGTTTCTGAAAATAAAACAAAAACATCAAAGCGAAAACATCACACATCTTTCAAGTACTGACAAATAGAGTTCTTACATAATGAACTTACAGTGTCCAAAGACAACATCTGAATTTGTAAGGTAAGTATCTATCTTTATTCAACAAGGGTCAAGCAATTATTCTAAACACCAAAAAAATTACACTTATGAGACATGTAACACTGCTTACTTCTTGAACATATTGTAGTTATCATTGGTAAATTCAAAAGTGAAATGAAAAATCCAACAGAATGAAGGACACTGGCATACTCTGCAGACAAAGTCAACTTGGGAACAGTAAGTGCCCTCTAAAAATTTCTTTCTATGCAAGTACTATACAGGGCATGTTCAGACTCCTTTGATAAAATTGGAGCTGCTCAGGGGCAGTGGTCCAGTGGAATCTAGTGCAATGATTATTACTAATCTGTCAGACAGGTAACTATCTTCTTTTTACAAACAAGACTCTTACCTAATCACAGTGTACATGGTAAGGGACATAGATATTTAATCATCTGGTGTACTGGGAAGTAAACTTGCTTACAGAAACAGTTTCCACAGGCAAGTAAGGAAAGAAATAGATGATTTGCCAAGAGGTCTAGATGTTGCGTATATAAGCAAGTAGCAGGGAAAGCTGCCGTCTCCCAAAGAACAGAAAAATCCTTCAGTGCTTTTACTGTGACTGTACTACAAAGTTCACTCAGGACATTCACTCTGATCACTGACTTGACAAGAATTTCATATGAAGATTTCAGCTTGCAATGGTGAACCCAGTGCCAGCAGTACAGGTTACCACAGTAATTGACATGGACAGACTTGCCCATGTCAGTATTTGTATTAAGTATATTGCATTAAGGTATACAACGCTGTGTATATCCATTGTATTAAGGATATAACGCTGAAAAAGAGCAGAAGAAAATGTGAATTCACTTTTTAAGAAAAACTGTTTATTATATGATACTTATATAGCATGTTTTTTCTGCTCCAGAATGACCACTTCTAAAGAAGGTGATTAGATTTAGGAAACATTCAAATTCGATTTTTACTGAATACATGATAAACTATTCAATTACTAGCTACATATTAAACTGTTAAACTACTACCTAACCTAAGAAATAAAATATTCTGACAGAAAGAATTTTGTTCTATAAGATATATTAGAAAATAAAGTTTAGAAAACAAGTTCTTCATCATACACCAAGATAGTTCAATGTTATATTCAACATTATGTTTGTTTTGTAGGCAAACAGTTTTATGCATCACTTTCTGGAAATCTATGAAAGAGCATGAGTAGAAATCACTTTACAGAAATTACTGAAAGAGATGTGGGTTGATAGATCATTATTAATTGAGATGATGCCATGGAACTGCCATATTAATGTGTCCACATAAAAGACAATTAGAGGATACACTTCATGGCTCAAACAGAGGTCTTCAATCTCACTACAGGCCGGCTTCAGAAGCCAGGAATCTGCATCACTGCAGCACAGCAGAGGTTTCACAAAAGGGGTTTTCCATACATACAGAAATAATTCGTTTGTAACCTGAGTTACATGGCAATCTTCTAAGAAAGTGCGTTAGTGGTGTATGACCATATTCAGACAAGGTAGTCCTTCTGGAGTAATTGCAGCAGTACTATACATGCCTCATCATTAATAAGAAAGGCAGAGAGAAGGAGGCATTTAAACTTCGCACAGTATTCACTATCACTAGTATTCAACCTCAAATAATTACTGTTCTCTTCAACTCAGGAGTACGACATTATCAATAGCTTTCATGGTCTTTTTGACATAATATTGTTTTTCTTCATCTTGTGCCCCCTTACTCTTCTTTTAAGACTTTCATAACTCTGCCAAACACTGGAATAAGAAGGATTTAGAGGCAAGTAAGAAGGTCTATTTCCCTTTTAAGGAAATAGGAAGAAAAAATAAGTATTATAGGTAAGGCAGTTGTTTCTTTTCTTCTCCACTGTCTCTTCATACACAAGACAAAGGCCTTATAAATTAAAACTCAGGTATGTCTTCCCACTAACATCAGAACTAAAACCAAAGTAAATTTGTTCTGCAAAGGTAAGGTCAGTTACTGTAGTTATATGTTTCTGCATTGTATACTACTGTGGTGTTGTGATTTAACCTGACAGGAGGCTCAGGTTCCAAGTGGAATGGGGGAGAGAATAAGAAAAAATAAAGTAGAAATTGTGGGCTGAAACAAAACTATTTACTAAGGAAGAGGATAATAGTTATGACAATCATGTATATAAATATCTCTCCCTGTTATGCAAGTGATACATAAGCTATTGCTCACTACCTGCTGATCCATGCCCAAGTAGTTCCTGAGCAGTGTCACACCTTTTTCAAACTTTCCTTCCTCATGTTGTCATACAGCATTAAATAACCGTTGGCCAGTTTAAGTCACCTGTCCCCACCCAGCTCCTTGTGTCCACCCTGAATCCCCCTTGCAGGCAGGGGAATAGGAGAAGCTGAGGAGACAGAAGCATCCCTGTCTCTGTAAAACATTACTCAGCAACAACTAAAACATTAGTGCACTATCTACTTTGTTTTTCTCCTAAAACCGAAATGCAGCACCATACTAAATACTATGGGAAAAAATAATTAACTCTGAAACTAAGACACATGGTAATCTCCTCAGTCATGTTATAATTCGTCTGAAACTAGAAAAATCAGGGTACAAACTCAGCATGACAGCACTGCAGTACAAACTGGGTGTTTCGTGTTTCAGGCTACTACACTGAGAGTGGGAGTATATAACATTCAGTTACTGATCACCAATATTTATACCATTGTCTAACTGACACTAAAAGTTGTAATGGAGCAGCAAGCAATGATTTACAAACCTAAATTTCTATCCCACCTACAAACTACTGTATTTACGCAATGGGAATGAAGTGACACACACAGAGAGAAAATAGAGATCCACTCACCTTGCAACCATGGACAATGTCATGGCCCCAGTGATTTGGCACACACTTGTCACACATCTCTCCCATGGTATTGGGTGGGCAGATACAGCGACCACTGACAGGATCACAGTTATTACCAAACTGTGAACAGTCACAGGCTTAGTGGGAAACAGAAACAAAGTAGAGCAAAGTTACTCCCTAATATATCAAGAACTTCATTTCTACTACAAGCTTTATCAGGAGAACTACGTTTTCCCATGAAACTGTAATTCTTCGGAAATTTTATTCAATGAAAATAATTTGGTTTTGGAAGTGGTTCCAAAAAGGGCTTTTGATGTTAAAGCACTGTTAGGTGAACAACTCATTGGTGACAAATGAAGATTAAAAGTACCTAAGTCAAGAGGCACGAGACAACTCATTATTCTGAAGAACAGAACTAGCACATGTTTATTTTCATACTCTCCCTCAACACTACCCCTGAGACTGCACCAAACCTTCACAAGCAAACTACAACTCTGAGTGATAATCAGACCCCATCTATAGGGCAGTGTAACATGATCCCCTGTTGCAGAGGGCTGTTTTAGTTCATTGCATTTACAACTAATACTTTGTTATCTCCTGCATCAGTGTTGCCCAATGAGGTCAGTATTCAAAAAGACATTTGGCTACTGTCCTCAATAGTACATATTTAGCCCTAGAATGGACAGGCTAGATGGTCTTTCAAGGTCTTTTCCAACTCACCTATTCTATTCTACTTCCAAGTTAAACTAGATAATAAGAGATGTGCAAAGACAGAACTCGTATTTCAGATAAGAACTGACCTTTATTTTTCCCCATCTATGCTTCCAAAATGACATAACTGATGGAAATAAGTTTAGCCTCTATCATGACAGATGCAACATGTGAAAACATGTGATACAGTCTTTTGGCACATAGTAAAGATGTTTCAGAAGTACATCCATCATTGTGAGACTGAAGATTTTCTGAACTCTATAGAAGTACAGTTGTTAGACAGAACTGGATCAAAAGGTATGGAGGGGAAAAAGTGATAGCATTTTTTTTGTTTGTACTATCATGATTATTTAAAATATGGAAAAAATACAACACATTTGTTGCAAGAAATAGTTAAATAAAATTTTATTTTGTACCTTTATTGCTAGAATGTCAATAATAACTGATATAACTGATGATGCTTCAGGGCTTTTTAAAATTATTTTTTACTGCACAAGAAAAAAGTCAACTTATATTTCTTTTGGATAAACGCAAGATAAAAGATATCTAATATTTTATTAGATACTTAGCTGCCACTCTTGTATTAATTTTTGTGCACTTTCTTCTGGCAATATTTGATACAATTCTATCAAATTTTTGAGTTTTCTCTGTGAGTTGTAATTTATTTATTTATTTAGTTAGTTCATTTGAAGGAAAGAATAAAAGGATTACTAATAATAAATGTGGAATAAACAACATTTTGAAAAGAAAAACCCTTTGTATCTGTTATATTCACTTTGAAACTTCTAAAAATCTGTTGAGGTTATTTAAAATACTTGATGAGCATAGGCAGATACATTTCTATGTAAAACAGTCTTTAGACTTACACTAAATTAAGTCTTCCCATGTTTATCAGGAGAGCAGTTAAAAACGTGATGTGAAAACCTAACTTTTAATTGCCCTCTCATATTCCCTCCCCAGCTGTACGAAATTAACAACATTCTGTAACATTTCACAAGAATGACATGCTTTTAGATTGTGAAATGTTACAATAAGACAGTAATCATGAAGATCATCTATAGTAATTTTTTCCTCTCCAGTATGTACTAAGAACTTTAGGACTACAGTTATTGTTTGGAATTTATTTCAAGAGCTCTCATCAGTGAGTCTGTGAACCAGTCTTTGCCTCTTCCATAATGCCAACTTTACAACATGGTACACGTTTTCTTGCCCTTTCCTTCACATGGCAGACAATATCGTAGAATAATATTTTCAGTTGTGACCTATAAATCACTCTGGCTCAAGGCATATCAATAGTACAGATGAAACAGAATTTTGCTGCACAGGTACGGGTCTCAAAATCTAGATGCTTCTCCCATACTAAAAAAAAGTTTTTTTAAAGCTAAAGAAGTAAGAAAGGCAGAGAGCTAAACTTGCTACTAGTGCTGATGTTCCTTATGGAAAAGTAGAAGGATTAGGATACTGGAGAAGACCATTTCTCCTGCTGGGAAGAACACTCTACAGCTCTGACCTGAAGAATAACAGCAGCAATTTCCCCAGCTTGGTATCACTCCGTCATCAGCAAGGATCACTGCAGGGCTGTTGCCACTCTAGCATGCCAGCACACAAGACAATTATCTATGCCTCCTTTGACCAGATCTAAACTTCTTTATGAGATATTAGAAGTATAGACCTGCTAGCAAAGATAGATATTTCTCTGTGAAGGAACCAATGGCTTAGATTCTTTTTATCCTAGAGGTCTGTACTGCTTTAAGGACAGGAAGTGTCCATTTCAGTGTTTGAGTATTTGACCTTATGTCTAAAAGAACAAATATAATATAAAGAAGTAGCTGGAAATATTTCATGTCTGATGCTATAATTTCAGCATCTGGAGGAGAATACTTCTGGTGTGCTTAAACAATGGACATAGAGGTTTTTTTGTGTACAACAAGATTTTCAGATAAAATATACAAGTAAGCAAGATTCCAAATGTTACTGTACAGAACTTAATATAAAATGATCACATTTGTAAGGACAGTGAAAAATTTTGGGATAAAACTAGAAGAAAAGGCATGGTTTTTTTTTTTGGTTTTTTTTTTTTGATTCACATCCCTTCCAGGCTCGTGCGATTTGGTAAGAATCATTCTTCTATGATATTACTATAACTAAATTACAGGAACTTCATAGGTGTATTTTTGACAGAAAGTACTTGGAGAAAAGGACACTTCTGTTCCTCATAAACATAGCTACCCATGGCAGATTAACCATAAATTAATCTTAAAATAGCAGAAATGGCTTGGGTCTTTTGTTCATGCCAGTTATTCTCTTTGCCAATTGACTGATTTACAGAGCTGCCCATGAAAATGACTACCTGTCAGGAAAATTTGTTAGGCAATCCACAACCAGCCAACTTACTGAGAAAATGAATAGATACATAGATACAATAAACTTGCAATTGGCCATGAAGTATTTACATACGAGTACAGCCTCCTTCTTCAAAGTTGTAAAATCCATGAGCACACCGGTCACACTTTTTTCCTGTCACTCCTGGCTGGCAATAACACTGTCCATTTCCATCACAGTCAAAGGACTTGGAACCAAAAGAGTTGCAGTTGCAGGGAACACATCCTCTGGAAGATTGTAAACCAAATGTTTCAGGCTGCCAGCAAGAGAGTAAGGAAGAGCAGTTAGTAAGTAGAAGGATTACTGGGAAAATATGAAAAGTTGAGTGCCTATCAATAGCAGAGTGATCCTTTTCAACACTATAATTCTATTCTTAACAAACTGAATTGTTGAGGTAAAACTTTGGCAAGGGCACAAAACAGTTTCACAGCTCAAAAGGAATAAAGATTTCAGAATGTTAGCTGCTATTATAATGAATGTATTCTAGACAGTGCACTTTGTATGAGGTTGCTTCCATACATACAATTTCAAGGTTATTATGTATGGTCTTCAGACTGGCTTTCAAAAATTTCCTACTTGACTTAAATAGAAGGCCTGAGTCGTCTAAGTGCACTGTGTCTGGATTGTAAGATTACGTTAGGCAGGACTAGTTACTAAGAGAATGAATTCAAATTCTCAGACATAAATGGACATTGATTCAACCAGAAAGACTCTGAACAACAAGATTCTGTCTCCTTTGACCGGGAGCAAT
This sequence comes from Odontophorus gujanensis, assembly GCA_013399175.1. Taxonomy (NCBI): domain Eukaryota; kingdom Metazoa; phylum Chordata; class Aves; order Galliformes; family Odontophoridae; genus Odontophorus; species Odontophorus gujanensis. The sequence continues at coordinate 229,871 of VXAB01012529.1, forward strand.
ATCTGTGCACAATAATCTGTAACATTTCTTCTGAATGATTCTTAGGAACGACTGAAGAAGAACATAGAATATATTCATTCACATTACAAGCTAATAAGAATTAACTATTTAAAAAAATAAATAACTGCTAATGATCATAAATTGAAGGAAATACATTTATTTTTACAACATACTACTGTGCATCTCCACCATATGCTGTTAGATTTTTGCCTAGCATAAATCAGCACAGATTTTTCAAGTCAGCAGAGATATACTGACTTAGATTTTCGTGGATTTGATTCCACAGTTAAACTCCTAATCTGAGTAGGTGAAATCTCAGAGACTTTGGTAGGCTTCCATATAAAAGTCCTCAAATCTGAACTCTGAGATTAATCCTGAGGTTCTACATCCCTAGAGAGAATCCACTGATATACATCAGTATATGGGATTACACCTACAATTAGAATTTGGCATGAAGAATCATAGAAACTAAGCAAACGCTTCATTATGAATATAATAAGAAATCACCCTTGATCTCATTTCCGGTTTCTATAATGAAATGCTTTGCAAGTTATATACTTCAGTATGACAAGACACAGTGCATTAGAGAGAAAAGATTATTCTAACCCATGTAATTAAACTCCAAGGTTCAATTAAATATACAGACTATCTCTAAGGATTTCTATTACACAGGAAGAAGTACTCAGAAATGTAAATATGCAAAATCTTCAGGACAAACAATCAGATTAATGCAGAGAAGCAACCAACGCACAGCATGCAGCTCAGCTCTTAATAGAAAGTTTGATAGGATCTAATAAATTCTGTTTATAAGGGTGAAAACCAGAAAAACACTCTGATCACTAGCTCTCCACACTGAGTGAATGAAGAAAGATCACTAACATGCTGGGTTTTGTTCTATGATGAGCTCTGCTCAGTAAATGACATTTTGATCAGTCATGCAAGGTTCCAAGATGAGACTCCAGGCTGAACCCTCAGCCAATCTTTTTTATACAGAAATTCTGAGTCACATCTATTGAACAACGGATAGGATAAGGACAACATGGAAAGACAATACCTTCTGAATATTGTACTATACTGTGACCCTACACCACTGTATTTTGAGTATTTGTGTGATCAGTACAGTTATGTCACATATGTGTCAAATAGGTAAAAAGTACACATTATCCTGAGGAATCCATATGAACAAATAAAGCATGAGTCCTTGAATTTGACTGAGGAAAACAAAAAGATGTTAGGTATTTTTCAAATGGAGTAAGTAAGGTCTTCGGTTGCAGGAGAGAAAAAAAAAACAAACAAAGCAAATTAAAACAGTGCTCAGTTAGAAGCAGCTGTACCATAATTCTTACATTATTTTAGAAAATAAGCTGTTTTGTTGACATGCAATGAGGAATATTTCTGTTATCTTGGGAACTGTATTCAAATAGCTTGCACCTGGCCTGGTTAGAAATGGCTCAAGACTGGCCATATTCACAAATGAGGACTTTTCAACACCTGTCATGTTTGATATTTCAAGGCTAGATCTTAACATTTTGCTTCTGGGGACGATTTTTCTCATGAGCTCCTAGCCCTTTGGTTCTTGAATCATTAGAGGAACAAGTCTTGCTCTACTGAAGGCCATGAAAATCCCACTGATTACAGTGATGTACGTACACCACCCATGTATTTTATGCATACTACTGTTGATTGTGTTGCTTTTGGAATTATCCTGTTGTTTGACTTCTGGTCTATTAGTTATTTGCACTATGCAACCTTGGATGTGAGGAATATCATGATTCTATGATTCTGTCATTGTGAACAGCACGCTGTCATCTGAGCCTGTGATTTCCTTGTTAATTCTGTGTATTGAAGCACACTTACTTAAAATTAAAGAAAAACAAAAACAAAAAACACCACAAGCAAATACAAAGTTTCAGCCCATGCGATACACACAGTTTCTGATTACCAGAGCAGCAGGCTGGTAAGCACCCCGTGGGCACCCACTGGCACTGCTGAAGCCCCATTTCCGAGGTGGGACTCGTATCTGCTGACTGCTTCGTGCACTTTCTTTCAATTTAGGCACCTGTCTGCTGATTTCACAGCGTTTGCCTGTGAATCCTGATTTGCAGATACATCTTCCTGACAAATCACATTGCAGTGACATGGATCCTACGGCACTGCAGCCACAGGGTATACAAAACCGTTTATCTGGAGCCCAGAAGTAGCCGGGCTTTAAGAATGAAAAGTAAACACTGTTAGAAAGCAGAGGAAATGAAACTCCACCAAACAAAATAGTACAGGAATATAGACAGTAATAAACAAAAACTAATTCCATACAGCAGCTGATACTGTACTAGCAATAAAATATTGACATATTTTATGTGTATATTGTACTATGTGTGGCAAATTCCACTGATACTAACAGTTCTTCTTTGAAAGGACTATTTAAATACTGCTGAAATGAAAATGTTCTCCCCCGGGATACTACTTCAAAAAATTATGCAGCTTAATGGGTAAAATGATCCTTTTGGTTTCTTTATGTGCTTTAAATCACACACAAATGGGGTGTTCTGAGGACAGAGATGTAAACTGTGAATCTTCGTGCTGAAACAAAGATATGTTCAGTTGGTTGTAACATATTCCTGAGTAGCCTAAAGAAATCTCTCTGTGAAAGTTCATGAAAGACTTTTTTTACAGTGACTTATGTGACAGCAAAACAATGTCAGAACAAGTCTTTTTTTTTTTTTTTTT
>VXAB01012529.1:233072-403718 GCA_013399175.1 Odontophorus gujanensis
GTTTTTTTTAAGTGAGTTATGTGAAAGCAAAAAAAAGTCAGAAAAAAAGTCTTTTTTTTTTTTTTTTTTTTTTTGTGAAAATGTAAGCATGGTATTTGAAAAATACCGAAAGAATTCCCGAGAAAAAGAATATAAAAGCAGAAAATTCACAGTAGGAGTAAATATGTGATTTGCTTTTTTGAATACCAGATTCTATCAGGTATTTCACAATTTTCTCCATATGTGAATTTTTCCAGAGTTGCAATTTACTGATTTATTTGTATTAAATATTCAAAATATGAAATGTATTTACCATACAAAAATATGTATTTATACGTACAGTGAGTCTTAAAGCATTTTCACTGAGTGCAAAGGGAGATTTACATTTGTTGTTTGCTTTCTTCCAGAAAAACTTTGAAAAACATTTTTTAAGTGGTTATTTAATATATATTCTCCCTGTACATAGAAAAAAAAATCCTATTTGTTCCATAAATGAAAAAAAAAAACAAAAACAACAAACCAAAAACAACCAAAGAAACCCATTTAACACCAGACTGAAACAAACTGAAACATCCATGGTTCATCAACACTCACCTTGCACATGTCACAGCGGTGCCCAATCACATTGGCTTTACACTCACACTGGCCAGTCTGAGAGTCACAGATCTCTGAGAGGGATCCATTGACGTGGCAACGGCAGGCTACAGAGGAAAAAGAAGGAAAAGTTAATGTGTTTCCAGTACACTTACACTACTGATTCTGACATTAACAGCCAGATGTTTACAGCATAGCTTTTGCCATCCAAATAAACTCAAGAATGCAGGCCTGAGGATAAGTCTGGCTGGCAACAATCCTCATTTACCAACCCATAAAAATGCAGAAATTTACTCCAAATTATTGCGCTGAGAAATTCCATTTCCGTTTCATAAGAAACCTCCTCCCATGCCACCCCCAAGTACCTCTGTTCCAGCAACAGCATCAGAGCTCGCAGAGGAAAGAGAACCCAAGCAACCAGGCCAACCCACCACACAAATTGCCTAAGGATTTTTAAAAAGCAGTGAAAAGGAAACTTCTGTTTCTTACTGAAAAGAAAACAAAGGTTTTGCTTTTTGCATTCTCATATATGAGAAGTTCTGGAGAAGCTATCACCCTTTATGTCCTTAGATCACAAGTCTTTTCGCATGCAGCAATCGCAGTAGGAAAGGGAGAGATGTTATCACATGTCACAGAGATTATGATCATACAGGCACAAATTCCATTAGCATGAGCAGGTTTCTGTATCCTTTTTTACCCAGAGAGACATGAATCCGCCTCACTATATTTATTACCAATCCACTCTTTGAAACAAGCTCCAGCCCACATTTTCCCTTCTTGCACTGTACTGAACATGTGTTGCCTTTTTCTCAATGTCACAGTTTCATTTTAAGAAACACTTAAGCATCCCAATAGCGAACACGTGATAGTCACATACTTGCATGTCATAAGGTGCCACTAGAGACAAAACAGTGTATTTTTTCCTATGTATAGACTATTACAAGAGGATCTTTGTCATGACTTCATCGGACTTACTATATCATAAACTGAAAGGAGTTTTTCCTGACACTTGTCCCCAACTTTTGAGGTATTATGCACAATTCTGTTTTTTTCAAATGAAAGTGACTTCATACTTTGCTTCAATCTGTTCATGGTCTTATTTCTGAAATGTCTGCAAAAGTATTTCATGTATTTGAGAGTAAATAATAATACTAGTATTATATATATATATATATATACACACCAAAATAATTTAATTAAAAAGATTGTAGACTCTCTTGTCAATCTGGTAAAGATATTCACCTCTTTCATCTTCTTTCAGCCTTCTTCCTTACCCACTACCATAATGCATATGTTTTAACACCAATGAAAATCCAAATTGAAATCACATAAGATTACTACATATACGCATATGGAGTATATATCTAATTAAAATGGTCAGTAGTGAAAATAGGATGTGTAAGCCCAAACCTACATAAACATTATCAACGGAAATTAACAGCTAGTATTTCACAAACATTTTAATACAGATTTTAAAGCCCAAAGATTTTCTTATTTGGATCCTTTTTCTTAAATAGGAATGTAAAAGATAACAAAGATCATGAATTAATAAATAATTTACACTGTTCTTGTAAGCAGGTAAGTTGAATATGGTACGCTGATCACTCTGACAGTAATGTTCCCTATTTATTTCCAAGGAAACTGCAAAATATATGATGAGCCCAATAACACTGAGCAAATTCTCAGCTACAAAATTCTATTTTGCAACACAGTCACCATTAGCTCTGCATTTCCATCAGTGACGAATAGGAGCCTGAATACCATGCTAGTCAAAAACATGCACCAATAGAGGTGACTCACTGTCACTACTGCTGAACTGCATCACCCACTGCCTCACCGTGCATACATCTACTGTTTGGTCTCCATCAGCGCTCAGCAAGTGCCAGTGAATGTCAGTGAGTGCCATTTTTTCTGCATGGAGGAAGTCAGTGACTTCCCTTTTGCTTCACATGCACTTCCATGTCAGAAGCCATTTGGTCAAACTGCCCCTCTGCTGCCATCTGTCACACAGCAACAAAACGTGGAATTTTCCCACCAATATTCTATTACCTCTGCTGCCATACCACCAATATTTGCCTCTGAATTTGTGGGCCAAAATATTAACTTAAAAGGTACTCCCTTCAGTGCAGGCCTTGTATATTATCCCAAATTGAATGTCATGTATGTCATGTTTTGAATGTCATGAAACTCAGTCACAGATGAGTGTGTGCAATACAGTAATGAAACAGAATTTGGAAATGAAGAGTTTGACACTAGCAGAATGTACTTACAGAAGAAAAATGCAGTCAGGATTATCCATATACTTAACTGTTACTCAATCTGATAAATTGCATTTATCTCATCTAAACCCTTCCCATTCATTCAACTCTACTGGAAAAATTAGCTACTGTCACAAACTCTAAATGATTTCAACAATATAATACAGTCTGTTGGAGAAATTTGTCTTTCTCTCAAAATGACACTGGTTAAGACCACTCCCATTCCCTCTTGATTTGTATAAATATTTATGAGTCTGTAATTATAATGAACCCTCACACTAATTCCCCTCCAACAGGCACACATAGGCACACTTGGATACTTGCTTTAATTAATCTCATGTCACCTAGCTCTATCATCAGCACAACCTCTAGCTATTTGCTTCAGCGTACTGTGCTGTTTCACAGCAAAAAGCAACCTACAAAACTGAAATCAAATAAGCCTAGGACACTTGCTCCACATTCTTAGATTTATTATTTTGTACAGATACACCAATAAATTCAAAGAAGTTATAGTGATATGAAGCTGTACTGTCATTTGAAACGGTTAATGCATATGACAACAGCAGAGTACTGAGAAAGAGCAAAGAACATTTCAAACAATAATTTGAGAGCAAAATTCATGTTTTGCAATACCCTCGGTTTTGGCTTTTTAATAAGGAAAGAAATTGAAAACAACAAAGTAAAGGCATGGTCCTTCTGATATTGTAGCTGCAGGGCAAACTTCATGGAAGTCTGCAAAGGAAATAAAAAAAATCATATGCAAAAAAAAAAAAAAAGAAAACCCACATGAAAGAGAGAGCAGATGAATGTAAGGTAACCGTGAGCACAAAGCTATGAATACATTATAGGATTCTCCTTGTCAGTGATGCTAAAAACAAAAGCAAAGCTTGTAATTCTACATTAAACATGTATTTATTTTTAATACATTTTATTTTTAATTGTATGTTTTTGGAACTCTCCTCACTCTACATCTCTTTCCCATGCAGATGCCACTAGTGTAGAAATATTCAAAGCAAGAGCCCTGTCAACGCTGCAGGAATGGTGATGAGCTACTTGAAGCTATGATTTCTGAAATGCACTGCTTTTTAAAAATCATATTATGCACTTAACACTCTAATTTATATGACATCATAATGAATTTTTAAATAGCACAAAGAATGTATGTGATTGTCCAACTTTTATTTAGAACTGTGTAGCTACAGAGAACATTCATACAGCTGTCTCTCCATGATAATATCATATAATTTACGCATATCCATATTTTTTAGCTTTAGCTGAGAAAACTAGTTACGTTTGAAATCTCTGCAGCTCCCAGCACTGTCTTAGGTAGTAAAGCATGACCATGTATTCCAACTGTCAAACTTCAACCCACTAACAGAGCAAATCCTGGAAATGGATGCTAGCAGATTAGAATTCTATGTTTGCAACACATCTTGCAAGAAATGGTCCCTGTGTTCCTAAGAGCAATGAGATAGTGCCCAAGACCTTAACTGGCATTTTACATCTTTGTACTCTGGAATGGTTCTGCATTTATTCCAGTGAAAGAAGGATTTAATTCTAATAAGAGTGAAATAAAGTACTCTGTTCTTTCAGAAGATCTTAAAATCTGTTTTATTCCATTCCTCAGAATGAGGTGGAAGCACATGCAAATATTTTTAAGCTAAAATTCTAAGAGCTGTGTTCTGAATAGAGCCTACAAGTACTTAGTAATAGCTACAGCCTTCTACAGAAGCAAAAACTCTTGTTCCTACCAACTCTTCTATCTGTCTCCTTGACTTCATGCAATCAGTGTGGAAGTCTGACACTGGAGCTGGGCTTATACTTAAACAACATACCACCAACACAACACTGTTGAGAAGTGGTGGCTTGTCGCAGTGCCAGGCACCTTCCTCCATAGCACCTCAGAACATTCAAAAGGAACCAGTAGGCTCAACGTGGCAGGATGCCCCTTGTCCTGTAAAGCAGCTTCCAGCACTTACTGATGTCACATAGGTGGGAAGAAGGTCCAAGTTTTGTCAAATTTGGACCCTTCAGCAACTGAAATGTCCTTTCCTCCTCCTTTCAGTACCAATTTGAAACAAACAGTGGGATTAATGAGCTTTCCCTGCATGACATAGTGCATTTCTATTTATTTCTATTTATTTTTGTAGACCTGACATTTAGTATAACCTTTTGCATCCATGTAAAGCTCCATTCTCCTATGCCTGTTCCACGTCTCCTTCATTCTTACTTCAACTACAGGAGGAAGCTTTATAATAGGTTCATCATTCTATTTATTTCAAAATCATTCTTTCCAGATTCAGATGCAAGTAAAGCAGCATTCTTAGTGGTATGAGAACACCATATCACTCTCCTGCACATGCATACAAAGGCACATTCTTCCTCTCAGGAACAAAGATACAGCATAGATCAATTCCGTCAGAAGTACTGAAAGTTCATGACTTACGTTGACAGTTCCTTGCATCAAGAGCATCACCAAAATATCCATCAGCACACCTCTCACAATACTGGCCTGTTGTACCTGACTTACATATCAGGCAAGCACCAGACAAGCTGTCACAGCTGCCAGGAATGGAGAAGTCAAGGTTGTTATTACATTGGCATGGTTGGCACGATCCCCCTGGTATTAGAGGTTGTCCAAAATAGCCTTCTGCACACCTAAGGTAAAAAAAAAAACATCATGAGTTAGAACCCTTAAATAAACTTATTAGAAAAATTTTATTTTATTGCCTCACTAATCACTAAAAAATAATTTGACAATCGTCCAAGTATTTCTTAACTGCCTTTTTTCTCTCTCCCTGCTTTTTCCTTTTTAACAGCACTGTACATACAGTACCAGCTGAAATCCTGCCAGTTCTGCTAGTAATTAGATTTCAGTGGGAGAAAAATCTTGTCACTGGCACTGAAGACAAGACAAAGCATAATAAGAAATCTGTCTGCTGGCACTCTAGAGGAATTCAGGTCCACACTGGTTAGGTTTTGTATTTCAGCACATCATGTCTAGATATTCTCGTGCACTCATTTTCCAGCAAGTCTGATGATTTTCTGCTTTCACCTAAATAACATTTTTGCTTTAGGTTAGAAAATGATTCAGACAAAATGTTTCAATAACAAGATCCCCCACTCATTTAGCCTTCCCCTGGTCACTTAATTATTAGGTTGCTTACTTCTGTTTATAGACAGGCAGCTAAAAGATTCCTAGAAATCTTTTTAAAAAGAACAATAGGATTCATATAGATAGTGACTTTCTAGCATAGTTCCTTTTTTATTTTAATGGATATGTTTAAAAATATCACCTTTTCCACCTGTCCACCTGCACTTTCCAGTTAATACCATATAAAAAAGGTGAGCAAACCTGACTTAACATGAGTGTGCATTTAAAGAAAATTTGTACATGTCTCACAGCCCATTTATATTTTGGGCTGCTTTCCCTTTCTGTTACATTTGTGCACACTTGACAGTTAAAGCAATTTGTAGATAGGGAAGAAGCAAAAAAATGCACAGCATAATGAAGTTATTAATGTTCATCACAGGTGAACTCAAATTAATGTAAAGAAGAAAGAGTACATAAATCGAATCACAGAAATTAATATTTCCTATTATTTTAAGTTCATTCAAATGCAGTTTTAATCTACACAGATATTATCCACCCTGCTTTGTAATAGTACAAGTTGTTATGGTCTAGAAAGAATTTTGGGTAGCATCCTAAAATGGAAACACAGAGCACCACTACACTTTCACTCTTTTCCACTTATGCTCATCAAGTTCATCCTTTTCCTTGCATCCAGATGTCTAGAATCTTTTATAAAACCTCCTCCAGTGTGATCCCAAACAGTCTAAACATTTCTTAAACATGATTCAATATCAGTAGTAAAAGTTCTAAAACTGGATGACAAGATTATGAAGGAATGTTTAGCTAAAACTTAACAACAGTTGTTTTTTTTTCTTTTTTCTTTCTTTCTTTTTTTTAATAGTAGGCTGTTATTCAAAGTAACGATCTGTTTTCTAAAAATATCCAAAATGCAGACCAAAATAAATGTGTAATTTATACAAACAGTCCAGTGGTTTGGGTGAATGTAAGTACTCATTAACATGAGCATAGTTTTCATAATCTAGTCCACTGTGTTCCACTCTATTCATATAGCCATCTCTCTCAACTACTTCCCCATAACAACAGTACATCAAAATCTTGTCGTTAGAACAATTAATGCATTTTATTTTCAGAACTTGTCATGAATGTAGCTACATATTGTACCTCCTTGTAGTCACAGAAAAGAAATGGGTCTTTATTCCTTAGATAGAAAATACCTCAGTAACCACAAAGACTGATTTTTAGCTTATTTTCCCAAAGACAATTTGAATTTTTTTTCCCCAGAGAAGAAATCTCAGTTACAAAGGCCAGAAATCTCTCAGTACATGTAATAGTTAATAGCTATGATTTAGAAAAGCCAAAGTGCAACTGGATAATTAAGGCAGGATTTTTTTTACTCAGAATAAGAATAAGAAGAATAAACTGTGAAGTTCACCTATGCTTTGCTGAGATACATCTCATTTACCATTTGCGTGTTTGTCGTGAATCCGTATCTGTATCTCTACTACTAAACTATCTGACTTAATTTGTACTCATTTTCCATTTTCCCTTTCATTTAAGCGTTCCTTCAGTAACTTATGGCATTCATATAAACTTAGAAAGCAGTTCACAGAAAAAAAAACACTCCAGGGGTTTGCAAGAAATGCATGGATAATCATTTCCTTCTATTAATAGCAGGACATCTTGATAACACTTTTTTTTCCCTCATCAATTTAGACTTCATTAATTAAAATTAGCAAAACTCACCCTCATCGCATACACTCCACTTAAACATGTAGATATTCTTGAACCTAGATTCAAGACAGTTAGATCCTGAAAGTAGGGATAAACGAGCTAAACTTAGCAGAATACCATATGTACATATTTATGTGTAAATTCTTCAACTTTTTCTCTCACTTCTCAATAAGTTGCAGATGAAGATTAAAAATATCTACTTTCACTAATTCCACCTTTGTTCCCTTGAGGACATTCCTATTTCAGCTACCCTTCTCAGATTTAAAACACTACACGTTTGGAAGGTTCACAATTAAAAGTCAAACATGTACATGGCATAGGAAATTACACTAGATTACAGAAAACACATCTCTTATTAAATAATTGCAAAGTACAACAGAATATCTTTGAGATGAAAAAATCCACCACCAACAAAAAGAAATCAACCAATAAACCAGAAATAGGAGTAAAACAGGGAACAAATATATTTAAGAATGGTTCCTTTTTTTTTTTTCTCCTCACTTCCTCTCTCTGTTTACCTCCAGCCTCAAACGCAGACATTTCCCATGACTGACAGTTTTTATTTGACATAATCAGTGCCATACACATGGCTACTACACAAATATGTGTGAAGTGCATGTACTGATTCTGGATGGAATGGAATTCATTTTCTTCACCATGGCCCATGTGGTGGTATCTATATACACATATGCACACAAGCACAGGCTTATCATATACTATGTGTTTATGTTTATTTGGAAATAAACTCTGAGACAGAGTTAACGTGGGCTGCAAATCCAAATACTCTAAAGTATGAAAATGCTACTTTTACAGTTGCTTTGAAAACTATGCGCATCCAATCTGCATATGAAATTGGGTAGAAGTCCAGTGGAGAATCAAACTCTGAACCTGCTGTTAAAAATCTTACCTCAGATGCACAACACAGATGTTATTGTTGCTTGACCAGCCATAAATCTATCTTGCATTTTCTAATGCCAGAGTGCTTATCTTTGCAATCTGTAAACAATCCTGCACAGCTCATTTGCTTTATAAGACATTCCAAATGTCTGATCCTCTTCCCATCAGCACTGGAATACAGGTTTGTAATTCTGACACCAGGAAAAAATTGCTTTAGCTAGAAGTTGCAGCATATTGAAACCAAAAGACACAGAAGGGACTGTCTGGTGGCACTCTGTGCTATATTTGAGGGATGCTGAGGTAAGGAAGGGAGGATGTGAAGCAGTTCATCCTTTTCCTCCCACTGAAGCTACACAGACCTCTCCAGTCCCCTTCTAGGAGGAAAAGGTTTCTCCAACTCTATTCATAAATGAAGGAGTGCTAAATGAGAAGCTAGACTCACCCATTTTGCTTCTTTTACCTAAAACTGTGGGCTTTTTTCAATATCAAGGCTGAGCAGCTGGCAAATGCATCTCAAAATTCTGTAAATATCTTGAGCTCAAAACACAACTTTTTGACACTCATAAACCTTTTGTACAGAGAGAGGAGAGATTCTACTGTGCCCTGTACCCACTGGGAAATTGAGTACTGACCAGAGGAAAAACATAAATCTCATTTACTGGGGAAAAGGATTAAATAGGAAAGCCAGGCTTTCTCTACACTTAGAGATAAATGATAATTTAGGACTGTTCAGTTAGTCAACTGTGCAACTCAGATTGGTTGTCACAATGAAGTTGCTGAAATGACCAAGAATTCCACGTAAGCACTTTCAGCAATTATAGAACCATTACTAATAATAGCGAAAGGCAATATGCTTTCTTCTGTTCATTACTATTGACAGCTGTGGGCATTTCCCAGCAGCTTGTTATAAATGAAAGGGAATCATTCTATGAGCAGTGGAATTAAAGTTTTAATTTCCAGTGGATTTATATCTCGTGGTTACAAGGCTAAGGGATGACTACTTGCAGCAGGATGTTGCTGTTCAGCAGTGAGCAATCCCTCAGGCTACAACAGTGCTTTTTCCTTGCCCTGTGAAATTTTTCTTATGGGCAAAACATTTAATAAACTCTCACTCACTTGCTTCTGCTCTCTTGTGCTTGTATTCTTTGCTGTTTAATTAGGTGTGAGATCACACAGTACTCTCTCCCTTAACTATGACATGTCCTGATTTACTAACCTCTATTCAGTCACTTCTCACAAAATTTTCAGGAACAATTACTATTGTGAGATTGTCTACCCTTTTATCAAACTTGGTTGAAATTGACCTACAAGGTCAAATATTTTTGTGGGCAGCCAGACACACACAAAAAGACCACACTAGTCTGATTTCCTTAGGAAATCATGATAAAAATCCAAGCTTGTCACTTATCCAGGTTCTCTCCTATTGCATCTACAGTCTGTGCTTCGCTCAGAAATAGCACTTGTTGCTAATGGAAGCTGTCAATGACCCTGCATTGACAAACTGCCACCAAAGTGCTCTGCACCGAAGTGATTTATTCCTGCCATCATTAACTTCACAGCCCACTAGCTTAAAGAAAGGTGATGACTTCCAAGATTGACAGAAAAAGACAAGGAGAAATAATACTCAACAGGAGCAGTCTCAGTGATGATGAGTAGAAACAGATGACAGCCTCCACTCTCACTTTAGGACAGATATAGCACAATAGAGGATTTAAGAGGAAGTAGTCATAAATGTAATTTGGAAAGGTATGACTAGAGGGTGATTCACAGCATATGGGCAGGTTTCTGCTGTCCTGATTGGCTCTTTCTCTTGATTTGTTCCTACTTTTTCCCATCTAGTAATTTTCTCTGAGAATTATTAGTCTTCATTCAGAAACCTTATGTTTTTACGGTTTATGTTGGAAAATGCTACAAACATCTCACGGAGGTGTCAAATGGTAGAAGCCAGCTAAGATACAGAAGTGCCAGATTTTCATCCCCCTACATCTCTCTGGCCAGGTGATAGACTGATATGGATCCCCCAGTCCCTCTTAAAAAATGTGATAATCACAGGGTCATAAGGGATGTGGATCATGGAGCCAAAGCCACTGCTGATTCACTATGGCCTCCAAATAACTAGCAGCAGGCCCTGGCAAACTAACTGCTCTTTAAAGCTATTCCATCCACGTGAAATCCCTGAGGATGGAAAAGTGCACAGACACAGCGATAACTTCCCCTGTCTCTGTGTTCTCACCACTTGTGGAGGGGGTACCTTAGCGCTAGTGCTTCTACTCTCCTGTTTCACTTAAATTCTATGTGTGACTCTTTCAGAGTAATACAAATATGAGAAGGAAGATGAAGTTATCAATTAAGGGAACTTTCTCTCAGTAATAATGTATCATTTGGACTTGTAATAGCCAAAGGCAAAATATGAGATCTTTTTAAATTTGCCTTTTTGTTTAAGTAATAACAAAATGCATGAAATATATTGAGCTTTTTTACATGTTCAACGGAGATTCTGTGTTGTCACTAAAACTTATGCTTTATTTGCTAAATAAAGGCTTCAACAGGAAACTAGAAGTAACAAAGTATAAAAAAATTATTTTATAAATAATTAAAACCAACGAAATAACTTATTACAAGGATTGTGGTTTGATTGCATATTAACTTTTCAAGAAGAAGGAACAATAATTTACTGAATATTTGATTCATGATGCTCTAACTATTCAAGCAACATAAAGAGACAAAATAATAAAAAAAAATTAAATTCAAAAGACTCAAGGAACTGATAAAAGAATAATTTTTAGAAAGATTTCTTTTAAGATTTGTAATTTACCATAAAGAAATAAAAGAATCACTTTTTCAGGGAAATGATGGAAAGTAGGATAAAGACTATGTATGTAAATACACGGATGCAATGTCAGAGGAAGGTGAACAGGAGTTTCTTCAGTGGGTTGCAGAAAACAGGAATGGAGATGAGAAAGGGAGGCAGCAAAAAGGGAGGAACTGTTTCCTGTGATAAATACTTTTGATTCAGAATCAGATCTCACACAGTTAAAAGCATGGTACTCACTTACCTTTCACAGCGTTGTCCCACATACCCAACCGGGCATTCGTCACATATTAATCCATGGCTTCGGTCAAAGTGGCATGTTGGGCTAAAGCTGCGTTGTTGATATAGGGCAAGAAGAGGGACAAGGAGTAAACATAAAGAAAAGATTGTCAGCATCACGGTTCTCGTCCCACTTCAGAGATCGTTAATTTGCAAAATAGTGCCCTAGAAATGTGAAGCTAGTCTAACGTGGTGCTTAAGTTTGACTCCAGCAAATAAAATTTGGAATGACTCTGCTATTTCTGCGCCACTGAATATAGAGTAACAGATGGCAGCATCCCAATAGCCTGTTATTATGGGACCTGAGCCTGCCACCGAGCGGTCGGGATAGCATTAAAAAGGCAGGAATGTACAGCTGTTTGTGCCCCTGAGGGCCTGGCAAAACAAGCTATGCTGTAATAAGTCCCCAAAATAAAGATTTCTGAAGGACGGCTGATTTGAGTTTTGCATATGTGGGACTGTGAGAGGAACCCAGTGAACAAGAAAGGAGCGGGGCAAAAGGGAAATATCTGATCCAGCTTCCAAGAGAGTGTATCTGAGTAAACCCAGTGCCAACAAGCTGACGCATGAGGCCCAACCAGAACACTGATGTTTAAGAATAGCTTGCAGAGTAGAGAGCTTTACGTCTTTGCCATTCTTTACGCTTTTCTTATTCTTAACTGGTGTTTTTTGTTTGTTTTATAAGTAGGGATACACCATAGGCATTTGCAAGCTTCAGTTCTGTCTGATCGTGTTCAACTTCAAATTCTGCTCCTTTGTGTTTTAGCATTTTGTTCTCCTCCTCCCTTAACATGCTTTTGTGAGCAAACCTCCTGACTCTTTAAAACAAACAAACAAACAAAAAAAACTGCACAGAAGAAGAGATAACCTGCTCTCCTATCGTTCTGAAGCAATCAATAAAGATGGGAACATGAATATCTTTACAGAGCTTCATCTACATAATGGAAAACAATTCTGGTCAATGTAGTAGAAAAACAGAAAAACATGGGAGCAGGTGCATGGTGGAGTGACTGTTCCCAAGGAAAAAAAAACAAACAAACATCTATCTGAAAAGAAAACACTGAAAATGGCTTTTATAACAAGAAAACTTCTGTTTTCTTTGAATATAATGAACAAAGACATCAGAAAAGTTATATTCAGGTAAAAGATTACGCAGCTACAATAACAAATAGACATCATCTGACCTTGGTTAATTTAAAGCAAAATATACAATGAAAGTTTCTGGAAAATAATGGGCACAGAGAGACTAGAAAATCTTTTTTAGGATCTCATAACATAATTACTTGCTGATGACTGGACTTCACTACTCAGGAGTTGCCCATCCTATGATATGAATTCAGTTACTCTTCCATTTCTACTATAGAATACTTTCATTTATAAATACCCCATCTCTCATAAAGCAATAAATCAGTCTCCCATAGACAGAAATCAATAAGAAAAATGTGAGCAAGTCAGGTCCAGTAAAAACGGACAGATATTGGGATTTTCCTCTATTCCAAAAGAATTGTATTTGTGCTATTTTGCAATGTCATTCAATTAAGAAGAGATTCAGTAATGCATGAGGAGCCAGTTGAAGGAATAATTGTTCATTCTATTTTTACATAGCAATTAATGAAATTTTAAACTGAAGTACACATTGTCAGTAAATCTAATCAGCAGCACCAGACTTTTCAAATAGGATGCTGGTTGCCCATTCTAATCTCAATCTTTCATAAGAACTACATCAGAAAGGTTTATGGAGATGCTATCAAAATTCATTATAGAGTTGCTCAAGACTGGCTGTTCCACAGGTCCATTGAGAGCTCTAAATTCAAATGCATAAATTATAGAGATTATAATAATTATTTATTATCACTAAGCAATAATCATTAATAGCAGAATTTCTGTATTTTAGGGATTATGTTCAGACCAAGCATTCTTCCACTCTCTCTGACTTCATAGTCAATCTGAACATTAAAGATTAATATAGTGAGAAATTCCCATTTGCTTACTATAAGGGAAATATGTGAGGAAAGGTGAGGAAACCAGAGTTCATCTTACTGAGATTTAGAATCTCATTATTCACCACTAATAAATGCTAACAATAAATGCTATAGATTTATTAAAACAAGTTTCAAAAAATCTTTGTCTCTCTCAGTTCACCAGCTCATCAGTCTTTTCATAGCTTTACATAAAACAACCGAACACCATTCAGGACAGAGTACCAGACACAGAATAGATATAGGTATATGATTGGTAGATATTGGGAGACAGAGTTCTCTAAAAGCTTACAAGTACACTACAGAAACCACCATTTTGAAATAACTATATTTGCAATTTCATGTAATTCTACTATGAAATATTAATATTTTGAAAGAAATCAGATTTCCTAGTTCACACTCTTTAATGTTAATTGCTACCTACACAAGCTGAGTGAGATAGGTCTTCTGTCATTTGGTAGTCATTTATTACTGCTATGCTTTAGACTGAAATTTCATGATTGGATTCAGGAATTGCATATATGATATTAGAAAACAGAACAGATAATAAGCAGTAGTTAAATCAGCTTAAGTTAACTATGGAACAAAACCACCAAATTTCTGAAACGGATAAACATTTCTCCTTCAACTTCTACAGTACTGTAGAGGAAAAGGCGCAGTTAGGTAGTTAAAAGCGCTATCATAAATATATAAGATATTTTTATAAAACTCTGCACTAATTTATTAGTAGAAATACATCTCAGAGGTTCATTTTATGAACAATATTCTCAGTGCAGCAGATGCCTAGTACTGAGCTTAAAGATCTACAGATAACCTGTTGTGCCATCTTAGAAATTAAATACTACAGGAGATAGAACCTATAAACAGTCTTTTCTAGATATTTAGTACAAAAATTACTCTGTTGTTAGGTTGTGCAGAGTAGCATAACATATATCACATCTGTGCAGTGATATGTGGGGAAAATTTCTCGAACAAGGGATGGAACTTTACAGTAAAAGTTCCACAAAGCCTGAGGTTTGCAGTTTTGCTTTTTTCTATTTTAGAAATAGGAAACTATTGCAGAGCTCTAATGTTGGGCTAAACTCTATAGGGCTTGGGATTCCCATACTTTCTCAGTTCAAGAACTTTTACATATATTTGGTACCTACATATTTCAAGAAAACTAAATATTACAGAAGGGACTCTCTTATTCAATTTCGAAAACAAGGAAAGCAGGCAGAACTATGATGAATACATAATAGACATCTCCAGGCATTTTGCCAATAAAAACTTGAATTCAATTTATTTGACCTGGTTTGTTGCACATCTGCACTAGATATAAATGTGATAGCCTTTTTTTCTGCTTTTTCAGTATAGCATTCTCAAACAATATGAAGATTAACTAACTATGCAATGAGATTCTGAAATGTGAAAGCAATGAGAACATCAAAGGAACCGTGCCTGAGCAGCAAGCATAAACTCAAGTATATCTAATAAAACCAACTACAGAGCTTTGATAATAGAAGACTTCCATCTTACAATCCCCTGGAATTCCTGCTCATAAACTGATTAAAATTGCACTAATCAGGGAAGGAAAATGACACAATTCTATTACCTACAATGGCATTAGCATGAATTATTAGAGACTATAATTGGTTCATGCTTGTCTCAGGCTGGCTTTAAACTGTAGGTAGCAAGAAACATGAACAACTTTTTGTAAAGAAAATTGTTCTTGGATCAGACTTTTGATTAGTGTTTACGTGTTATATAAATGATCCAACATTATCACTGAACATTTAGAAGGGAACTCAGAGATCATACAATTCCAAACTCCCTGTTATGGACAGGGACATCTTCCACTAGATCAGGCTGCCCAGGAACTCATCCAACCTTGAACATTGTCACGGATGGGACATCCACAGCTTTACTATGCATCCTGTGCCAGTGTCTCACCACTCTCACACTAAATAATTTCTTCCTAATGTAACCTACCCTCTTTTAGTTTAAATACATTTTTCTTTTACTACATTCCCTGATAGAGACACCCTCTCAAGCTTTTCTGTAAACTCTCCCCCTCTTTAAGTACTGGAATTCCCCCTCCCCTCCACTTTTCACCTCTCCAAACTGAACAAGACCAACTCAGTCTCTCCAGATAGCGGAGGTACTCCAGCCCTCTGATCATCTTGGCTGTGCTCTGAAACTACTTCAACAGTTCCATGTCTTTCTTCTGCTGGGGACCCCAGACCTTGGATATAGTATTCCATGTAAGGTAGAATGAGAGAATCATTTCTCTTGATCTGATGGCTACAATTCTTATGTTGCAGCCTGGGATATGATTGGTTTTTATTAGTGAACATTCTCACTGAACATTAACTGAAAGAAAAGAAAAATTACAAGGAGAAGAAAGCAGTCTTATCTGATCAATATAATGTGATTTTACAATCAATTATATATTAAAAAATTACATAAAATGGGTAAATTCAACTTTTAAACAAGAAACAACTACTTTATAAAGAAGAACAAAAGAAATCAAGCACTAATCTTTGATTCAGTGAAAAGAGCAGTTATCCAAAATATAAAATTTTTCTTACTAGCCTACTCTTGTTTATCTTTAGTCTTGATCTTTGTCTCTCAGCAATACTGAGTGTTCTATATGACTGTAAAATGAAAATTAAAGACTGTATTGCAGAATGTTATTTAGTTAAAGCACAAAGAATCTCAAATATACATACAACGGTACAAATTCAAAAAGTATATATGATTTACTAACTGAAAAAGTGTAGTTTATAATAACGATACATCTTACTTGTTAGAAGGCATATTTAGTGGGCAAGCACACAACTGACAGTCTTCAGCTGTTCCTTTAGTAGGATCACCATAGAAACCAGGAAGACATCTATCACAATATGAACCACCTGTGTTGTGTTTGCAGTCCTATAGAATGTGAAAAATACAAATTCACAATTAGAGAACATGCATGTGGAAAAGTCTCTGAACGTCATTTACCTAATTCACTCAACAGATTCGTAGGAAGCTTTCAAGATACATTCTAATTTTTGGCTGTTGGTTGAGAACCAGTTCCAGAGAAGAGCTGTAAGAATTAGTGGTTCACACACATCAGCTTTTTGTGCTACTTCGGATAATATTTTCTTTACACAAAACAGAGAAATGTCCCAACACATAATTGTCATAGTAGTGTTTTAGCTTGCTTAAATAAAACCAGTGTTCGGAGTTCCATAAAACAGGTTTAGCACTTGCAACAGACTAGATTTATTTTTACTGTTTTCAGATGCTGATCTCAAATGTACAGTTCAGACTGTGCAGTTTATAAAAATGAATATTTTGCATTTATGTCCATTAATTCATTTTACAAGGTAAATATATTCGTGAAGCAAAGTTTGAATTGTATTTTACAGATAGAAACAAGGATGAGTAAACTGTATATTAGGCCCAAACCAAATGTTAACCTTCATGTGACTGGGTCTTGTAATAAAAGAGACAGCTAATCTAAACATATGAAAGGATAGGGTTTAAGAGTAGGAATCCAATGCACTCATTAAAAAATGGCATCAGTAGATCTGTATTTTTGTATATAGCCTTTGGCCTGACCTCAAATTCAGTGACTTTTTTTGTCAGAATGGGAATTAGTCCTCTGAAAATAGATTTCCCATCCTGACTTGTAACAATAGATGCTATTAAGTTTAAAGAAAAATTGTCCTTTCTATGTTTCCCTTTGACTTCAAAGGATTAAAAATCCTAGATAATTTGGCAGTATCCATCACAGATTCAGAAAATTAGTTTTCTGGCTTAAACTTTTCTCTAGGTTTTCTTTTTTTTTTTTCCCAAATATTTGCACACTAGACTACTGGAATATATAATATAGAATATTATTTGCTACACATCACTCAAGTGAATCCCTTACAAAGCACATAGAGAAATAGCAGATTTGGTTTTGACTGCTAAATTCTATCTTGATGTGCTCAGGTACAGATTGAAAGAAAAAAAATGACAATTTGAAAAGACCAATCTGAAATCTGTGTGGTAGATTTTATTTAATGGGGTGCAATCTGATCTAGTTTAGATAATGGGTAAGTCTCCAGATCAATTCTAGAATCTCTGGCTCAGCCTACACCCTAAGCTGCTACTTAAGAATTCTTAACGTTTGTTAATATGCATAGATATTTTCAACCTCATTATTTTAATTAAAAGCATTTTGAAGAACACCTTACAAATGCTTTGTCATTTACAAGAAATCATGTATATGCTGCTGGTACATTTAACAGTATTACTTCCTGTAACACATAACATAACCTCAATAAAAGATGAAGGACACTGCTGTAATGAACAGTCTTTTTCTCTTCAGAATATTACCATTATAGAAATAAATTTTTTTTGCATTGTGCTTTGCAGAGCTGGTGCCATGCACTTGGGCGTATGAATATGCAGTGTACTCTTCAGTCATAGGTATGCTGGAGAGAGAAGCACCTGACTCTAGAATTACTGTTTACTTACAAAGGGTACATACTTACTGCTTGTATGTATATAAAATCTGCATATCTTTGAAATGAAAACGTTAGCCACCATATTAAATTATCAGACATTTGGTAGATTGTGCACTAATACCAACAATTGAGACTCTTAGTCAAGTAAAAGTATGGCTTTAGATGCTTCAGCTCGGTTAAATCCTACTTCATTAGGTCATTTAAGTCCATTTGATTGTTACTTTCAGCACAATATTTGAAAAGAATCAACAGGCCATACTTAAAAAGTAGCTGTGAACATTAAGATAGGCTTTTAAATATATAACAAAAATAACTTCAATCTTACAGAAGAAAAACCCTTTACAATCCAATTTTTTTAAAAGCATTATGTCAAATTATTTGTACTTTTTCTGAAAAATAATGGATTCTTCTTTTGTGTTGAGCTTTAAATGCCCTCAGACATACCTTTATCTTTTTCAAGAATATGAACTGCTTATAATATGTCAAGGATGTTATTAAAGTGAGGGGAGCTAACACACCATTTTAAGGCTTACAGAGTGGTATATGCAACTGCTGATTTTTTAAGGAAAAAAAGAATCCAACAAAAATCCTTGAATTTTCTGAGAAAGCAATTCACGTTACAAAGAGCTGACAACCTCCTCTTTGATGAATTATTGTCTTAAAACCTAACCCTAGATATTACCATGTGCTGTCTAACTGTCCTTAAATCAGATTGTACGTCCACTTTTTTCCTCAGTGTGACTATAAATTTAAAAACAAACAGAATTCCCAATCATATATAGTGCCAAAACTGGAGCAAATGTTGCACTGTGCATATGTTAGAATTGAACCGAGAAGCAACAATCTTGTACTATTGACTGTTCTCCCCAATAGTCTTGATTTTATAGGACAGAGAACAATGGTTATACAGTACACATGTGACATACCTTGCCTGTTCAGTGATGTATTACATTTCTAGATCACTTTACAAGAATTACTATAGATTGGTGAGTCATTAGCTCTCCTAAAGGGATAATCAGTACTCATGAAAAATCTGTGTTTTCTTCATATTAAACTGGTCTAATATCAGTTTGAAACTTGCCAAATGTACAGCAATGAATTTGAGCGTCATCCAGTTTAAGCAATGCCTAATATCTACACTGAGATTATTTCCTTAAAAGATGCTCAAACCTATGAAGTGTTAATTTCATGTTTGCATGAATATTCATGATTTTTTAATATGTCATGAGACTGGGTAGAAAAAAGATCATGAACACGTGCCCCTAACCTGCAGGGTATATTGCATACACATTCCCTTGGAAATTCTATTCATTTTAACACAATATGCTGGTGGTTTTGGTAAAAATCAGTGTTCTCTTCCACAGATTCTTAGACTTTATGACCAGGAATTAGATTATGCTGAAATCTTTATGCCTTCAAATTCAATTGACTAGATCTCAAATTATTTTGAATGCATCTTTTTTTTGGATCTCTTTTATATCCAAACACCATCAAACTTCACTTAGCCTTGCTTATTCAAGAAAGATTGTGGAATTCATTTTCATTAAAAATTTTATGAGTGAATCAGACTTTCTCGCCCAAAGCCTTTACTGCTGATGTCCTGGGGTGTATTTTTTACCACTTCCTACCAAGATGGCTTCGCCAGACTGGAAGAAACCAAGTGGAAATCTGTATGCACACTGTTAGGGAAGCTTACATTCACACTGAAAAACTCATCTTCTTATCTGGGACTGAAGCTGAGTGTATGAATGTATACATTATTAGAATAGAAGGTTAGTGATGAAATTAAAACTTTAATTAGGAAGTATGACCAACCCTCTGATTAGTACTTTGGCACAATGTAGCCCGGTCATGGAATATATCTGTCACACAAACAGTCAGGGAAATTGATAGTTAAAGAAAATGAAAATACACGTGTACCAATTTTAATACATTTTCTTGTCATAGAATCATTGTACTGTCTCTTTGAGAGCACGAATGTGGTCTTCTGGCATTTTCAACCTACTGCAACATCAAATTAACATCAACAATTTCCTTTCCTGGTATTACAAATACAATCAAGAGTGTTGCACAAGCTTTACATAACTTTCACTTGTGGTGTGGCCTACCCTGCATTTAGGTGAGGATCCATCATTGTGTTGCTGCATATACAAAGATGTTGCTTGTATGATGAAAACTTCCACAGACACAACATGGCAACCAGGTCAGACACTATCCTCAATTTATGCAGTATATGCTGCTTATATGCAGATGAATAAGACACAAAGTGGATACAACTGTGGAATTCTCTCAGCAATTTCAGCACATCTTGAAGTGTGAAAGAAAAACTTTTTCTGGACTAATTAGTGAGAAAATAATATGTTAACATGAATGAAGTACCTTGGAAGGCTATTGTTCTTAGAAAGATTAAGTTTAATCAGTCTTCTAAAACTACCTTGAATGTATGCATGTAAAACTACAGAAGAGTATTTCTGCATGCTGGAACAAACCCTATGTACCAAAGAAGTTAAGTATATCACAATGGTAACGAGAATTATATATTACATAACTCTCTATATGGTTGCTGTGGGGATCAAAGGGCTTTACAGGTTACTACAAGATGTGTGTTAGAATGAGATCTTTATACAGGCCTATGTCAAAGCATATGATTTGAGCTTTTATCATAAGTCAAAAACATATTTCAGCTGCTTTTCAACTACATTTCAAAGCTAAGGAAGAGTAAAAAAAAGTATCATATATCAGTAAATTAGATGCCTAAATTGTCTGTTGTATTGCTGGAAAAACACCATGAATAATAATGAGGAGGCCAAAAGGCTGTGTAAACCTCAATAGAAAGAATGCCTTTGATGTGAAACATTTCTCTTTTTCAGCATTCAGACTTCTCCCTCTTTCACTTCAAAAGGCTTATGATTCAAATTGAATAGCAGCTTTTAATAGCCTACATGGATAGTAACCAATCTAATTTCATTTACAATGTTTTCAAAGTAAGAAGCAAGAAAATCCAGATCTGGTCTAAAGCTCCCTATCCTCCTCTTTACAGAATGATTTAGTGTAAGCTCAGACTGGAAAAAAGAAATACAGAATATGTGATATTCACACAGACTAAAGTACATTTTCAGCTGGTTATTTTTCACTTCCTCCTCAGCATTATCTTTACACCAATACACCTTGAAATGTTGGAAGGGGTAACACTGCTATCTCAGTCGATAGTTAACATGAGCTGAAATTGCAAAAGCAGAACAGTATGCAGCTCTTCAGCTTTCTCTCACATCCAGGCTGGTGCGAGAGAATAAAATAGAGAACTTATTCAAGGTTCATTCAACTCATTCATTCACTTGAAGACTCAGAAGAAAGCAGCCTCAGAACTCTATCTGCCTATACACTCCTTAACAAAATAATCAGGAGTTATGATATAACTGAAATGGGAATTTCCCTTTTCTGTTAACAGAAATGTGTTAACACTGTTGTTACAAATGTCATTGGTAGAGGTTACAATCATTAGTGTAATCAATTCTACCTTTATCAAGAAACACAAATCCCTATTACCCTAGTCATAAACACCTTCACTGCATGTAATGGAAAGATTCAAAACATGACTGTCATGTCATAAGTGTTTTTTTGTCCTTGGTGCTTCTTAAAGTCTTACAGCATAATTATATTGAGGATCATTTTAAGCTTCTATTCATGAAAAAGTTATTTGAAAAACTCACTGATCTACATACTAAGGATGTCTTATTTGGTACTGCAGTGCAATTAAACATCTTGTATGGGGAAAACAGGAAGACCAGCTATAATTCTAAATGTCAAATTACATTGGAAAAAAAAAGCATGAATTTTCATTTTGGACTTTTCCCAACTGCTTTTTCTGAGGGAAACAAAAAGGAACATTTAGAAACATGCACAACTCAGAGTCTGCTAGAAATTCTGCAGGGAAATGAGAGTATGATATCCCACAAATCTGGCAATGGCTCAAATTTTCTTTCTGCAAGACTAATGAAACGAGAAATATTTCTAGCTTTATGCCATGTCAGAAAATATAAAACAAGAATGCACTTGAGTTAGTCAGAACAGTCTATTCAGCATAATTCATCTATTACAAAAGGCTACTATATGGCCTGGAAACAGTGGCATGTTAGTATGCTTGCTATGGATGACACCATTAATTTTAACTGTTGAATTAACAAGTAACTCCTAATAAAATCTCCACAAACTATGAGAAAAAAAGTTAATTTAGCCACAATTTTGCTTTTTTTTTCCTTAATAATTATACTTTATTAAATACTTTTTTCAAGATTTAGTAGAAATTTAAATGAAGACAATGATAATATCTTCGTATCATCAGAATGTACAATTTTATCTGCTAAATACTATAAACTGTAGTGTAAAAACTACAGGAGACAAAGAAGAGAGGGATATAAATCTTTCCCGAAAGAATACTGATATGTTTGCTATCTTCTACATACCATATTTTGTACAACTGATTCTCTTTCAAAACATAAATCCTATGCAATTAAAAATTCATTTTATTTACTTGGTATGAGGGGACTTAATCTTAACTTCAGCAACAGTCCAAGAAAGATCTCTCCCAATTTTTTTCTCCTTAGATATTCCAGGTCTTAGAGGTGGTTAAGTTAATTACACTTGCATATTGAATTGATGTTGATCGGGTCTATCAGGCTTTATATAGGTAGGTAACTTACCAGGCATTCCCCTGTCATATCATCACATGATTCTGCATGACCAAAGCATGTACAGGGCGTGCAGACTCCATCAAAGATTGTGCCATTCACACGTCTGTGTTGTGGCCAGCAATACTGCAAGGAAAATATACAACAGATCATTCGAACAGGGAAAAGAAGTTTTAAGACATAGTTAAATTTGATACATGCACACAAAAATACATTCTTGTCAAATGAATTAAAAAACCCATCATTTCTCTAGAAAAATCTCTTCTTCACGCTATGGCTTTGCATTGACCTTAGCATTATTTGCAGATGTGAGGTTATAGGAAGCCTTAACTTGATCATTCTTCTGAAACAGTAAAATAAAGCAGAGAAAAGAATTGAAGTATGACAGTATCGAAGCAAGTGATACAGACCAAAAATAGTCAGAAGGCAAAATACCAAAGGAGATAGTAGAAGCAAAAAAAACCCTAACCCTAAAAACAAAGAACTCTTCTGAGAAGCTCAGCTGTAAAGAGGAATTAAAACACCATTTAGTCACAGGCTGATAACAGAGCTACATTTTTGTCTACAAATTGTCAAATAGAGTTTCTCTCTCCCCCCCCTTTTTTTTTTTAATTTAAGTGTGAAATTTAAATCAAGAAATGCATGGTTGGTTTGTTTGTTTTTTTTTCTTAGGAAATGTGATACCATACAAATACGATTCATCACTGAAAATTCAGCTATTCCACTTCTTCATCATGTGATGTCAGGCAGCAGTCTTCCTTGAGATAGATAATTCACAAATGGCTTTAAAGTTTTTGCAAACTGTCCTTCCTCGGTAAGATTGCTCACGTGATCCAAACACACCCCATAATATAAAAAGCGTATGACAAAGTGTTGGCCTTCAAAATCATCTGACTAATACAAAGAGATAGAATACTGAAAGTATCCTCTAATAAAGAAAATTCCTTCCCCTTTGCATACCCTCTACAAAGAGGTAACAAGATTCTCCTTTACAAAAATAAGCACATTTTGCTTTTTGCCTTCTTCCTGCAAAACGTATAAGCAATTTGAAGATGAATTGAAAAGATTATTTATAAAAAAAATCCTTGAACATATATATGTATATGTATATATATTTTCATTCTTGGTTATGCATTCCTAACAGAAATATGAATACTAAAAATAACAAAATATAAAATCCAGGACAGAGAAACAGGCTAGGAGAAATCACTCTCCCTCCCCCCATGACATTAGATGCAACTGCCTAAGCTGTTACTGTATAATCATACTGAAATCTTTTTTTCTTTTTCAGTAACTCTGAAAAAAAATGGCCTAATGTGCAGATATACATAATATTTCACAAGAGAAGGCTCCAGAAGTCATTCATTCTAAGGGGCTTAGATGTGGAACATCAATAGCAAAACTTAAAACAGACCTAAAATAAAAGATTGCAGATAATTTTAAGAAAAGACAGGATGCAACATTCAGAAGTCTGGAAAGTTCTGACTTTTCTGCCCATCTGACCATCCTATTGATACAAATTAAACATAACTTCTTCCATAGGGAAAATAAAAGAGTAGATAGAAAGGAAATAAATTCAGTAAAGAAAAGCAATTAGGCAAATAATGCAGAGAAGATTCACATAGGTAGACAAAGTAACTACCATAAATCACAAATTATTAGTATTTGAAATATAAAATTTTATCTGTTTTACTTAAGCTTATGAAATTACTGGTTCAGTTCTCAGACATACTAGCAAAAACATAACAATTTTCTTCAAACAGAATCTTATAGAAAATGAATTCCAAATATGCATAATGGAACAATCTCACAAGAGACAGCACATTTTAAATTGTATTGGTTGTTTTCTGAAGACTACTAATGCCAAAACATTCACATCAAGAAAATAAGTAAATAATGGTTGTCTTTATTGCTGCAGCATCTATGCTAGGTACCACAATATTATTACCCAGGAACAAACAAATATGTTAAATCTAAGTCAAAAATTAGAGAAAATCAAACTGAAATCCTGAACAAATTCAGTAAAAATAACACTGTGTTTGGTTAAAATTGGAAGATATGTTGTACAAGTCCAGTAGTGTCTGCAAGAAAAAGATACTATTTGTATTCTAAATAACTCCACACCTTCAACTTATGTTTGCATTCTTCCCTTACTGCTAGTCTCCTTGTGAACTGAAAACTTTGCTTTTTTTCTTTCTTTCCTGTTCTTGTTATAAAAAGCAAAACCATCTACTCAGAACACAAAAATATTTTCACATTTTTATCTATCAAGTAAAACTGTTCCACATATATCATATGTGGAACCTCTGCTACAAAAGGCTCTTGAGAAATTAATTCAGTGAATATATGCTTGGAAATGAAGACTTTTCACTGTCTTTCTATCCTAAAATAGGCCAGTTTTGTGAAACGACATTTCTGAGCTGTCCAAAAGTGCTCTGAAATTCAATGAGTATATTCAGGCAGAAGCTTATCATATCTTTTTGGTCTTCAGTTCTGGTAGGAAAGCCAACCTAAAGATAGGGAATACAAAATATGTAGGTCTCTCCAAAAGTAACACCTCCAAATTATTTCTATGGAAACTACAGCAGATACGAAGAAAGCCATTTGAAAGAGCAAATTCTCAGCTGCAAAATACTATTTTTCAACATAGTCAACACCATTAGCTATGTATTTTTACCAGTCTAGCCAAGACCATCAATGCGCTCCACTGTCTTCAAACTGGTGTGGGGCCTGGCATTATTGTATCTCAAGAGAAAGGTTGTCTACTTCTCTGGCCTCACTTTGGAAGTTTGAGCCTTCAGCTTGGACAGCACTACGACTTTCTGATCGGAGTTGATGGTTTGCCCAGGTTCCAGGAAATTCAGAAGGATCACTCTTTTCCTGTCCCAGAAGGCAGTGCACTTTATCCACAGAGGGAATCTTGAGTTTTTTCTTTGATGCAGAATTCACATTGCCACTTCACCTCAGTTATGATTCTGGGTCAGAGTGGTGACATATGGTCTCGGTAATTATGTAATCCCTTCAACCTCTAGTTTAATAGGTCCTGACAAACTTGTATACTGCCATCACCTGTGCTCCCAGGGCTGACTGGATCTTTTCTCCAGGTGCTTCATCAGTGGTTCAGGCTGTGACTCAGGAGTTGCCATACAATTTCCAACATACTGAACCAGTATTCAGCTCCACATACAGTTCCCTGGTTGTAATCCATTGATACACGCAGATTAGCTGATTGAGGTGCTCTTCATTTCATGGTGTGACAGCTGTGCATGTCTGTCCAGAATGTGGCTTGTCTTTATGCCACTGTCACACCTCTGCTGAAGCACCGCCCATCACCTCACTGTGCTCACATCCACTGTTTGGACTCCATAAATGTTCAGCAACGGTCAACGAAAGTCAGTGGGTGGAATTTTTTTCAAATGGAGGAATTCAGGGATACACCTTAGATTCATAAGCACTTTCATGCCAGATGTCACGTTGTCATAGTGTCTCTCTGCTTCCACTGTCACACGGCAACAGGATGTAATGAAATATTGGTGGGAAGGTTTAACCTCTACTGCCATATCAGCACCTCCTGCCTGTGACACTGTGGGCCAACATCATGAAATATGAGGCTTTATTTTGAGAGCAGCCTTCATAGTTTAATTCATAAGAGTCTGCAGTAGCACGCAGCCAGAATGGGAACCAAGGAGCATACCTGCCCACAACGTAGAGACTTTCAATTTGTATCTATCTACATAAGATCTTTCTATTTCTGTTTATGATCTTAAAAATGTATCAGAATTCATGGACTGCTTTGATTCAGACAGAAGGTTTAGCAATGAATCCTAGAATAACAGAATCTTTTAGGTTGGAGAAGACTTTTAAGATCATCAAGCTTAACCCAATGTCAGATAGAGAATTTCAGCAACACCAAGTCAGGAACCTTACTCAAGTTTCACAGCTTCTATAGCAAAAGTAGGTACTGGAATATCTGGCTTCCTAATTGTTTGGGCCTTTCCATTTTTTTTCTTGGAATTCACTGTGAAATCTGAATTTAAGAGAAGTCAAAAAAAAAAAAGTGCAAAGCACAATGACATTTTCTTTCACTTTTTGTCGCAAAGAATTGAGCAGAAAACTTTTAGACTTCAAATTAATTTCTAAGTCAAGGTAGGCAGCATTCTACTTTTCTTTCCTGTCTGTACCATTTTGGAAGTGAGAGGAATATCCATTTGCTTCCTCCAGTGCACTTTTAAGATTAGTTTATCTAGCCGCAGCAAGAAGGAAACACATTTGGCATGAAACTAGACTCTAGGCCCTAAATATCACATACACACATTGAAGATTTTAAAGAAAAGGAGAGTTGACAAGCAAATGCCTAGAGTGTCTGTGTAAATGGCATACTGTTTGTGGTTTTGTGAAGCAGAGCATCTTGGTGTTTGCGATTATTTCCTTAAAGGCAAAGCTTTTGAAGAATTTTTTTTGTTTCTACTTAGCCCAAACTATGCACATAAGAGATATGTACTTTTTTCCTGGTAGGAAACACATTGTTAAGATAGCTAATGAATTTGTGGTTAAGTGTGAATGGAAGTAATCCTCACAGGGATGTACACGATCCCCAAAGATTCTATGGTAAGTGGCAATGTCCCAAAGAGAAAAAAAATGAGGAAACTTTACCACAGGTAATTTGATCCAACCTTTTTTTGCACAGGACAGAGAACTGCTATCCTTCTTCTAATATTGATATTTTTACGTAACATCAAGTGGTTGAAGAGCACAAATACTGATTTCATTTTCTTTTGTTAAAAGAAATATCTTTTTATAACTTAGAAATCACCACAGAGGTGTAGAACTCCAGGTTTCAAACATCAGATGTAACAAATTGCTACATAGAAATAAAGCTAACTAGACAACATAAACCAAATTCATAACAGGAATGGACAGTTCTCTTATTACTTCTATCAACACAGGGCCACTGGTCACTTACAGTTATCACAGTGTTAGGACATTTGATACAGTCTGTATTGTGATACTCACTTCACATGAGGTACCATCATAACCTGGGGGACAATCACATAACTCCACTGGAGATGATAGCTTTCTCCCGGTTGAAGAGAAGTCAGCAGCCTCAATGCTAACACCATTTAGTCTAGGTGTAACAGAAATAAACAGTTAATATAGTGAATTAGACATAACAGCATATACTGACATCATTTGGCTTGCTTATGGGTTTTAGCCTTTTTTTTTTTTTCTGTTTAAAAATGGAAAGGTATTCAAAGTAATCTATTTCTCCTAAACTACCTTTATAGGGTTGTAACTATTTTTGACTATCATGTGAGGGAGACTATGGTCAGACATACATTGATAAAAATAGATTTTGAAGTCTCACAGCACTGTGTCAGAAGGAAGGCTATTCCTGCCCAGCAAGCTGTATGTTGCAACTTGTGTTACGGCTGTATATAGAAAGAATTTGACACCAACCAATGTCTTCAAAATTTTTAAAACACTACTCCAACTTTCTAAAATACTATCTTTGGTTATAAGGCATTTTTATTTTGGAAAGCCAGCCCCTGTTAAAAAGATTTCAGCTTTGTCCAGGAGAATCTAATTGTTAAGTACATGGAAGAAGATATCCTACCATTAGTCCTATTAATTTTCCCAATGACAAAGAAGAGACAGTTGGAAATCTTTCTGCTCAGTGCATCCTATGGAATCATAATCTATCTATATTTCCAATTCTTATAGCCTAACAAGGATATTACCACTATTCATGGTAATAGCAATTAGTCCTAAAATGAACAACATCCATTGTACAATTTTAGGCAAATGGAAGACGGGAAAAAAAATTTTAAAATTACAAAAAACCTTCTTGCCTAAAGAAAGAAATGCTAGAACTCTCTCCTCTTGTTTAAACAAAAACTAAACTTGAGTTTTCTTAAAAAAAAAACAAATATAGAAATATGATGAAGAGAGACAAAAAAAAAAAAAGGTTTTATAAGCCTACAGGTAAAATGCCAACCAGATATATTTTACTCCAACAGTATCACTTGAGGAAACAAGCTGGAACATGGTGATTTAATTCTGATTAGAATTCAAAAGAAACATTAGGAGATTATAGAGGCTCAATGACATCTACTTTCACTCACCAATCTCAGTAGAGTGTTTGATTACTAGGGTGACTTGAAAACCTTCTTCTAATGTATCTTTTCACAGAAAATATCCTTCTATCACCACATGTACTTGTTAAAAAATAATCAGTTTTCTTTCAAAAGCATAAAGCAAATTGGAACTTCAGAAAAACAAACGTTGCCATGACTGGGTATATAACTAGGCTTTGGGGGCGACTACCATTGGAGATTATGCAGTCAGAAACTTGAATCTAATTTGTTAACACTAAAACCTCTGGAAAAAGATTCTTGAAATGCTTTTGAGATAATAGTGCCTGTTCTTATCTAGGTTCACAGGGAGATCTCTCCCAACAAGTAACAGATCTTGGAAAAAAAGAGAAGCATTTAAACACAAATAGTACAGCCAGTATTATCCCACATTCATATTCACTGAATTGTTCCCATTTTCATTAGATTCTGTTACTCACTAAATGGGATTTTAGCGTGTTTTAACAGTTTTTAGCATTAACAGTTACACATCAAAGAAAGAAGCAATGATTTCTTTTTTTTTCCATTTTGATGTTGCAGTTTCAATTCCTTGATGCCATTCTGCATTCATTGAAATACATAATGCTGGCAGTAATGGGACACTAGATCCTGGAAATGCACGAACAATTTGAGATTCAAAGTCGAGACCAAATATTTAAGCTGACTGCTACTGTCAGTAGGCAACTGTTGACTTCTAAGAACAAACAAGATTAAAAGGGAAGAGGACATTTCAGGCAGTATCAGCACAGTTTATTGTCTGCTGTGCCAGGCATCTGAATCACATTAGCTACATAAAACATAAGAAGTACTGACCCAATCATTGCTTATTTGCCTTGAACTTAATTCTGCATATTGAAGTAAATCCTCTGTCATTCCTTCTGTTTGCATCTAGCATCAACTCTACATATAGCAGCAATCAACACATTACCTTTAGCACTATAATATTTACTGTTATTGGCCACCCTGCATTTTAAACCTAATCAAACAGTGTTACTAATCCTTCTTGAATCACAAACTAGCAATATTAGATTAAACAACTTGATACAAGAGAGTTGCCTTTTCTTGGCCTGTTGCTTCTACCATAGACTGATTCTATTTCAACAGTTCAGAAGATCTGTCAAGTTTGAAAACACTTTCTCAAATTAAACCCAGAAGCTGCAATAACTTTCAAATTGATTCCTGCATTTCTATGTTCTCATTTTTGTCCTGCTTGATTATGTAAGAGAAGGTCCATTTGACAAAGCTTCCTAGTTGCATCATAGAGTCCGAGCAATTTTCTAAGCTTAAAATGACCCACAAAATGCTCTCTAAAACATGCTCAAGTCGAACTCATCATTACTGCATTATAAAATCACTGAATTATAGGAGTTGGAAGTGACCTCTGTGGATCACCAAGACTAAAGCAGGTTCCCTATAGTAGCTTCCACAGGATAATGTCCAGATGAATCTTGAGAAGACCATCCTCAGAAGGAGCCTCCACAGTTTCTCTGAGCAGTTTGTCACATACAACATATACAATGTTTAGTTAACTATTTCAGAGTGCTTATAATTAACTAATGTTTCTAGTTGGTTAAATTAAACAAGGATAAAAATATTTAAGTTAAAGTTCTTACTAACTGGAAACAACTCCATTGAATTCCCAGGTTTCTACATAACTGCAAGTTGATTATAGTGCCTCTGTTGTGGTCTGGTCTTAATCACAAATTATAACAGCACCCTCTTAAATCTTTACAAATACAACTATTTTTCATTACTCATTTTGAACATTTTCAATATTTAAATGAACAGGTTGCTAAATAAAGCAAACTCAGATAATTATGTTGCATGATTCTACTGAAGATGATGAGGCAGGGACTGTCATCTGTAAAGAATCTAATAACCCTGTAATATTTCTGTCCCTCTGCTAGACTTTTTACTTTCTGAGAGGAATATCAATCTGACTACCACACCTAAATGTTTATATAATTATAATAATTTACTTCAAATCTGCTTATATACTAACTTAATTAATAAGTTTAGTTCTAAGCTATTTTCTTGGCAAAAATGTCTTCCCTCGGAGACCACCTTTAGCAGTGCAAAGGGGACAGAATAATGAGAAAATATTTGTTTTTCATAATATTAGAGTTATGAGCACAGCTTTGAGCCTGGTATGTTTTAGCACAAGTTAAAGTCAAATAGAAAATAAAGAAATCAGATTGGAGTATGCACTGCAGATCAGCAAAATGCCTGCAAGAACTGTCCATAAGTTTGACTTGATTTCAGTAGATGATGCTACATCAATTCACTGTTCAAATGCACTGTTCAGAAATTTAACTCCATACAGTAAATTCCACTCAAATGGGTGAATTTATGATTCCTCCAGTGAAATTAAGAGTGAAGAATCATTATTTCATTATGACTAAAATTTTATACTGGATCTTAGAATCCTTAGATTTTGAAGAGACATTTAAAGGTCATTTCATCCAACTCCTCTGCAATGAACAGGGACATTCACAGCTAGATCAGGCTGCCCATGGCCCATTCAGCCTCGCCTTGAAATTCCCCATGGACAGGGCATCAACCACAACTCTAGGCAACCTCTTCCAGTGCCTCACCACCCTCACTGTAAAAGACTTTTTCCTCATATCCAACCTAAACTCATTAAGTTTGAAACGATTTCCCCTTGGTCTACCTCAACAGATTCTGCTAAAGAGTCTGTTCCCTTCTTTCCTGTAGCTTCTCTTTAGATATTGAAAGGCCACTATCACGTCACCTTACACCCTTCTCCTCACCAGGCTTAACAGTCCCAGCTCTCTCATCCTACCCTCACAGGAGAGGTGCTCCATTCCATGGATCATTTTTGTGGCCCTTCTCTGGATTCACTCCAGCAGACCTATGTCTCTTCTGTACTGAGGACTCCACATCTGGACACAGTACCCCAAGTGAGGTCTCACCAATGCATAGTAGAGGGGCAGGATCAGCTCCCTCAACCTGCTGGCCACACTTCTTTTGATACAGCCCAGGATACAGTTGGGTTTCTGGGCTGTGAAGGCATGTTGATGGCTCACGTTCACCTTCCCATCCATCAGTAATCTTAGGTCTTTTTCAACAGGGCTGCATTCAATCCTTACATCCCCCAGCTTGTATTGGTGATGGCGGGTTGCCTCAACCCAGGTGCAAGATCTTGCATTTGAATTTGTTTAATCTCATGAGGTTCACCTGGGCCCATTGCTCAAAATTGTTTGTCTTCTCCCCCACTTAACCAGAATAAGAATCCTGACAGCAATTGATAAAATGTGTTTACTTTAGAACAAACTATTTTCAGAGGCTTCTATGCATGCTGATGGTAAACATTGTAACACATTTGCCATTGCATTCTTTTTTGGTAAATATAAAAACATCAGAGGGACTACTAGATATAGCAATAATGTAAAACCATCTCAAGCCAACAAGGAACTCTCAAAATTATTTTAGTCCTTCACTGAACCTCTTTTAAAATCATCATCTTTAGTAGACCAACATTCTAGAGTGTAATGTCGCCATATCTAGAAGATGACACCACCAATTTGCAAAGCACAAATTGCTTTGCAAGGAGCTCTTCCTAAATAATATTTTCAATACTTGTTTCTGGTAAGTTACCAATAATACATCCCTAAAAGGTTCAAAAAGCTGTATATGAAGCGGAGTACATGATAGACTACAAGTACCACACATGGCCAAACGGCTAAAGTAGTAATCTTGGGTGCAGGAGACAACACGTGGTCTTCCAGTAACAGGTTTGCCACCTCTTCCTTACAAGGTACAAACTACGAACTCTGCCGACCTGACCATCCCATGTTCTCTGCTATGTTCAACAATACAAGCAAAGTGAAGTCAATACGTGTCCAACAATGTATATTCTTCCCACATTTTAACTGCTTAGCCAAACTGTTCATTGCTGGAGAGCTCCTTTTCCTTAGTGCAAATGTTAGTATACAAATGTATGTAAACCCCTCATAGATGAAGTTTGCATTTTCCAGAATACTTAGTAAAACCTCTTACCCAGTGTTAACCATATACTTTTCATTCAAAACAACATAAAAGCCACTATCATACACCTCAAAATTGTTCAAGCTATCTTAATTTAGAAAATTCTGAAAAATGCTTTTATTTATTTTTTTTTAAATGACAATGGAATAGAGAAACTGTCCTCTTTGAACTCCCATTAATCTCATCTGTAAACTGTTCTATAAACTGTTCATTAACAGCTTTTCATTATCTACTCCTACTGTGTAAGGGACGAGCTATGCCCTGGTGGTTTGACTGTCCTTGAACACTAGGGTGGGACATGTAAGGTCTTCAAATTGGATTGCAATAGTTCAGGCTGATGACCAAGTTAGCAAATTAGGAATCAGTTTGGCCCAAATTCAAGACTGCAATGAACTGCAAACTTATTTATAGAGATGTAATTCACACTAATAAACCACAGAAATGGAAAGAGCCTGAAGAAAAGTGAATTGTTTTTGCAGTGGAAAAACATTATAATGACAAAGATCAAATAAGAAAACTACACATTATTAACAAAAACTGCCTTTCAGTTTAGGATATATTTAGTTACCTAAGCATTTAAATGGTTATTGGATTGCTTAAAACTTTTCACAGTGGCAAGAACTGTATCTATCCTTTCAACAAATAGCCACTAAAATACTATCAACTCCCTCCTTCCCAAATTGCCTCATGCCACAGAATCAAGTGAAGCATTTCAGGTTTCATGACTTGTGAGTAGAAAGTTACTACGCAATCAATTTTGTTGCGTATCTTCTAAAAATTATTATTTATGCCACTTAGTCATTAATGTTTAGGCAAGAGTGCAATTACGCACTATCAGGACAGAGGCTGTCCTGATACCCACCAGAAAAGTTCCACTTAGAAGAATTTTGCTTGTGTGCTTATGAGAATTATAAATGCAATATGAGATTTGTACCATGCTGTAGCTACTGAGATAGAACAGCCAAGTAGTTTCTTATGACATTTCATTTTTTCAGAATGCTAAAAAGAATTCACATGAAATCATGGTTCTAGCAGTCCAGGCAGCAATCTTTGGGATTAACCAGTTCTGCATGTGGTACTCATAAACAAACAGACAAACAAACAAACAAACAAAAAAAAACCGAAAAACAACAACAACGACAACAACACTCCCCTCTAGCTGCTTGGTCAGCTTAGAAGTTTAGAATGTTATTCTCTGGTCCACTGTTAATGTGGCCTTCTATGACCACTAAATAGGGAAAACAATATATAATCAATATATAATTTCTTACTTGGACATGTCATCACTATGTTTACTGTACACATGGGGATTATAGTATTTACAAAATAATCATATTTATGGAGCTGTTTGTCAATGATGTCTTAACAGTCTATATGATCTCACTTTCTTATACGGTTGATATCCAAAATGAAAGAGTACTACCTGGTTGAACACGTGAATAAATGTTATGGATTTAATGATAATAAACCAAAGCCTGTTTTAAAGGTCTGTTTTCTTCTGAAGAGAGAAAAAACAAGTATTTTGAGAAACTACCTGTAACACTGACATGATTCCCCCAATCACCTGTAGATGGCATTCATCCCATAGCTGTATGTGGCTCTTATGAGGATCCTCTTTATGGTTGCTAAGACAGTCATGAACTCCCTCCTGCTGACTGGAACATCAGTGCCGTGCAAAGAGAAAGATTCTGGTTTCAGCACAATTTCTTCAGTATGCACTTCAGAAGGCTGCAGGCGAATTCTGCCTTTTGGAGTGCTGATTCTCAAATCACCTCCTCCCTAGAGAGAGACATAAGAGATTTATATATAAAATGAATTATAAAAAACCTCTATTATTGCAATTGTCTGAGGTAAAGGTTTTATTAAATAATATATATTTTTATAAGAATAATGAATATCAAGAGTAATATTAATCCTTCATAAACCAAAATGGGCTTGCCTGATTAAGCAGAAAGTCAATGCAAATAAACTCATACAATTGTGAGCTGCGCATAACAGGTTTGTTGAAAGGGCGTAGAATTATTATCTCAGCCAGTCACACAGAATATAGTTTTATAAACTACTGGAATATTGGTAGGTGACCATTAAGATGTAGGAGATTTTAATTCTTTAAAGTATGATGATTTCCTGATACTATAAATGAGCTTATGTTACATGAACTCTACATTTCTGGGGTGGTTGTCACTCAACAGACTTAACACTGAACATCTGAAAGAGCAGACAACTTTCCCTTTCCTTCTTTCTTGCCAGTCACTACCTCTATGATTACATCAGGTTGGATCATCAGTTGAGCTGCCTCTTCTTGCTTTGTGAAATCATAAGAGACTGTGAATTTCAGAAGTCCTCCAGCAGCTGTTACCTAGAAAGAGAAAAACAAAACGAAACAAAACAAAACTATGAGAAAAATACAGTTAACTAACTAATTAAACAGCTTTAACTGTTTGAGGGCAAATTCATTTTAGTGACAGCATTTTGAGGAAATAGACTTCAGGTGAATAAAACCATAGGCAGAAACCTACAGATTATAGTTATATGGACCACTCCCTTCGCACTAAAGGGTCTCAGACACTTTTGTCTGTGCTTACTGAAGAGGGCAAATTACTCATACGTACTAACAGCCCTAAAATCTATGAAAATTTTCACTTGATACTGACACTAGGTTTTCAGTACATTTCAGTTTTATAGTTCTCATTTAGGCTGACCCTCTACATCAGCAACCTGAGCAACCTTTAAAAGATTCAAAAACTTCAGTTTTGTTGGTGGGACAAACAACCAAAGAAGAAACAAGCCTAGTTATGTTCTTCTTAGAATGAACTATAGCATAAATGTAAGAATTTTCCCTCTTGGAGTCAGAGGAATTTACTTTAAATGTATGATCCAGTCCTTCACATGAGTTCAACTGATCTTTCAGAGCAAGAGGTCATCAACCAGACTATTTCAAGTCATACCATAGCTTTCCTATGCT
The DNA here is from genome assembly GCA_013399175.1 of Odontophorus gujanensis. Taxonomy (NCBI): domain Eukaryota; kingdom Metazoa; phylum Chordata; class Aves; order Galliformes; family Odontophoridae; genus Odontophorus; species Odontophorus gujanensis. Next base: position 268,969 of record VXAB01012529.1, read on the forward strand.
CTCTTTGCACTCAAAATGAGGGTGCTGACACTAGCTTTGTCATGAAAAGCTGGAAATAGTGAAATAGTTTTAGGATGAAAATAAACGACTGCAGACTTGAATGACAGTGTTCAGCATAAAAGCAATGCATTTTTGCTTATTTTTGTGAGGCAGTATAATTAAATCAAAGGTTGCAAGGGATATATTTTGTTTTTTAAATACAACTACCCCGTACTTCATTTCCATATGAGCCTCATCTCAGAGAAATTTAAAATCATGGGGATCCTTCTGCCCTTCTGCCCTTTCAGTGCATACTGCTGACCAAAGAGCAAGACCATGAGTCTTCCATGAAGAGAATACATCAGACTACTCCTAAGGACTTACTATGCTGTATCTTGTTCATCATTTAGATGGTTTGTACGTAGTAACAGAAAGCAGTGATAGTCATCAGCTTAGTTCAATGTTATTTTACAATGTTTCTAATTCAACAAGAACAAAAACCTCCCAGCATTTAAGAAATGGGTATCAACTAATTTTGAAATATTCTTTAAGGTAGAAAAATCCACGAAGTGCATCTGAGGCTGTAAAATCAGCATAAAATAAGAAAATTAACTCCAATTCATAATCCAAAACTTGGATGTTTAATCTTTTCTAGATCTGTTAGGAATCTGGAATTGTATTCTGCTTTCATTATGACACTCCTCAGACACAACTTTTAAAACATTTATTTTTTTTTCTATGTTGAAGGCTGAATACTTTATAATTCTAAGAGAAAGTTTATTTGAAGTACTGCAAAAAGTTTCCGGAATTTCTTTGGACTTTAGACACTTTAAAAGAAAAACTTCCACAGAATTTTATCATTTCTGTTTCAAGTTCAGACTAACTGCAAAGATTCAAGGAAATGAAAATAAGGGAAAAATATTTTCTGGTTTTGGAAAACCTATAAAAATCTGTAAATTGAAATCAGGACTGATACTGTTTTTCTCAACTATAGAACCTTTTCCTTAGTAAACAAAAAGTAGAATACAGAGAATTAATTGGTGAAATGGAAAAAAAACAAGCTGAAAGAAAAGGTTCTGTTTTATAATACATTCAGATAGAAAAGCCATCAGTATAAACTTTGAAGAAAAAATCTGTTACAAATACATAAACAGATACTAGTCTGAAGAAAGCCTGTCACACTAAAATCTCTTAAATGCATCAATTTCTTAATAGACATCCAGTCCTTGTCCCAAATACCCTGATCTCAGTACCAAAGACTGTAACATCACTTATTTTTTTCAGAAAAAAAATTATCTTCAAACAGTAACGTTTTAGAAACTGATGCTTTGCTTAAAAGTAGATACCAAATCTAAGCATCACTTTATTAAATGCAAAAATTATTTAACAATAATAGACAGGAGATATATATGTGTATATATATATTTTATGTGCATACAGCAAACGATTAGTAGGTATGGCAAAGCATATAAGAACAGAGAATGACTATACATGTGATTGGTGCTACAATGATTGTAAATCTGGCCATGAAAATCTTCTTGCTTCTTGAGATTCAAAGGAGGTATAGCAGATGGAAGAATGTAAGAGAAGATCACAATCTCTTTTAACTGTGCTGATAAAAATAATTCAGTCTGGCCAGATACAGAGTAGTGCAACTCCAACTAACTAATTAATTACAAATATTAAAAAATCAACTAAGATAATTTGGCTAGCTAACTGTGAAAAAAAAAAATCCAAAATATTCAGGGGAAGTGCACGGAATTTATATAAAATAGGCAACTGACATTTATGGAAACTACATTCAGATTTCAACAGATGATAAGGCTGAAAGAAAAAAGTAAGAGGGAAAAAATCTTCCATAATAAAAAAATGACATTAGATATCTAGAAGAACGCAACCTCTTCAAACCCCTTCTGTTTGAATAACTCAAGAAAATCATTATTACTAGCCTGCAACGCCTGTTTTGTGAAAGTTCTTTTTTCCTCTTAATACATTATACTAGTCACTAGAACATACTGCAAAGGAAGTCTATTTCTAAACAAATGGCAAATTCCTGATGGGAAGAGACACAACTGCACTTGCCTCCAAATAGGTATTCCCCTGGAATTAAATGCAGTCTTTAAACTAGTAGAAAACTGAAAATTCCATCTTGTCATGGTTTTATGGTTCGATTCCCAGTCAGGTATACCCAGAACGCAGCTAGAGAATTAACTCTTTAAATCCCAATATACTACATGATATTATGATGTTGAATATCAATAATATAACAGAAATCATAAAACCATGACACATCTTCAGACAGATAGCAGAACTTCCCTATGACACTGGAAGAGATTTACTCAAGAATGCCACTGAGGCAATAGTAGACCATGAACGTTACATTCAAAACATAAAACATTTTTATATACAGTGAAACATCAACGGAGTAATTTCATAATGTGAAGAAATAAAATACATTTCAGAGATGAGTAAATGGTTACATAACAAGTTTGTTATTAAAACATAATACATGCACCTAGCTTGCATCTAAAGTAGTTGTATTTGTGTATCAATGGATATAGCTCAAGGATACTTTGTTCTCTGGCGTAATCCAAGGAAACATCATGCCTTCAAAAACAAAAATAAATTAAGGTGGATTTTGACTCACACAAAGCCAGATTTTAGAAATGAGTGGAATATAAGACTGAGCAAATATTAAGAAGTTGGACAACATTTTCCATCCTCACTGTTAATGTTTCTGTCAGAAATATAGTTAAGGAAGTTCCTACTAGAGAGACAAGTATTTCAAGGAAAGTTAATATTTTTGTTAGATCTATACACCTGTAATACAGTTATCGAGCAGTGACACGAGGTTTTGGAAAGACAAACCCTGACTGCTATTACACTATTGGATAGATAGGCATTAGAACTATGCCAAGTGAACAAATGCCAGGAAAAAAAAAAAAAAGAAAAAAAACAGAACAAAGAGAATAAAAGAATAAAAATTTACAAACATCAATGGCCAGAGCAATTCAAGTGGAGAATGCTAATACATGTATCATCGAATACAAGACCAAGAAGGAGATGCACAGCAAGCTACCAATACTAAATCAAGGTTAGGAGAGTTAACATTCTTTTATCCTAGGGAGCATTCTCAAAACAGACTAAACTTTTCCTGATACATCAGTGAATGTTCTTTAGCTTTCTGTCATTGTTATAAGAAACTACATGGATGCTTACTCTTTCTGTATCATATTCCTGGTGGCAGTATCTACCACTAGATGCAGTGCTGGAGGTAAAAAAAAATCATATAACATTGAGTTTAACATTCCTACTAGCCTTCTTGGATTTCCACAATATAGAGCTACAATAAACTGTCAAGTTTATTTGGACTCTTTCACCTTCGCTAACTCTCTAGGTACACATTTATTTTATATCACATATTTCAGGAAATATAGAGATATTTGCTACCAGAACACCAGGTCTGACTATATGTACAAAATACTTTAGAAAAAAAAGAAATATATCTCCCAGCTTATTTATTTTTTTTGCAGCCAGTTTAGTCCAAAATTGGTTGGCATCTGTGTCACTGTGATATAATTTGACAAAGTGGTGAACTCTCAGTTCACCATCTTAACAGATGTCTCTAAATGCATGTGTTCTTTTAACCAGCCCACAAACTGCAGGAAATGGCCAAAAGTCTGCTTTTCCTAACTTAATTCACTTATGTTTCATGCAATATTCCATTGTTAATCCAGCTCTCATCTGGATTATTATCTTCTTTAGGAACAAGTGCCTGTTGTAAATTTATGATATTTAATTGTGTTTTGTTGATCTGGTCTTCACATTGGTCAGAGTGAAGGAAGGCAGGGACTAGAAAGGAATTCCAGTGAAATCTGCACCAAGAAACATCACACTTTTATTCATTCAGTAAGTAATAGCTCTCAGTAAAGATTGCATGTTTAGTTCTACTCAAAATTCGGTTAAATAGACACTCCTCTATTAGACAGACTTGAATTTAGATAGGTTATAAAGGCTCTTCTGAAGCATTATAGTAATATTTCCAATAAAGCTAGGAGCAAAACTAGTATATTCTGTTTGAATGACAGTACAGTTGCAGCTTAGCTTAAAAAGATAAGAAAAAAAAGAAAGAAAAAAACATTATAAGAAAAATTCCAACTCATTATTTACTGGAATTGTATAAATGATGTTATGATACAGCCTCTTCAATTTTACTTTTTTTTTAATGTTCCCTTTGACTCTCATAGAATTTGAATCTCATAGAATGGTGTGAGAGACCTCTGGGTCCATCTTGTCCACCTCCCTGCTCAAGCAGGGTCACAAAGAACAGGTTACCCAAGACCATATCCATATGGTTTTTGGCGATTCCACAACATGTGAACGAGCTCCATCACCTGCATAATAAAGAAATGCTTCCTGATATTCACTAGCAGTAGAAAGAAGTCCCTGGTTCCTTTCAGAAATATATGATACATTTAGATTCAAAAATAACTGAAACATAAATAGAGAAAGCACACTGAAAGGGAAAGGTAGCATATTCCAATGGCTGTCCCATAAATCATCCCTTATTTTTTGCTAGAATTCTAGTAAATCAAGAATAATCAGAAAATCAAAAGCTTTTTGACTTTTTGTCTTGTTGCCTTTTGCTTCTTGGTCTAGTATGAGCACTGAACAATTTTTGTTGCGGATGACTCTTGTCATCGCGAGCATAACAATCTTATGATAATTCCAGTCCCTTCCTGTTTCAAATGGTTTGTGACATGCAACACAGCTCAACTAAAATTCTTCATTTCAATGTATCTTCTATAATAATAATAATTATTATTTCAATGGAAAATATTAAATAATTAATAGCCTAGTTTCACTTTTACTGAAACACTATATTAGTATTACCTTGTATTATTTACAGGTCTCTTCCTTCTTAGACAAACAAGACTGCATTAACTGGAAGCAACGAAAAATTAGACGTCTATATAATATTCAGCAATTCCTTGTGTTTAAGGTAGAATATCAAAACATTTAGTGCTATCATTTTCCTGAAAGGAAAAATCTATAAGATCTCAGTTCCTAAAGAAGACGGGAACTGAAGGACAGCAGTTCTGCTATAAACCTCATGCTGCCACTTTTACTTATTTTGAAAAAGTTGCTCTATCTAAAATAAGTACTGAAAAAAAAATAATGAAACTGTGATTCAAAAACTTGTACAGCCAGGTTATATGCTGTTTCCTGAAATGCTCTTACGAATGTATGCATTTGAATGAATTCTATGCATCCTATGAATTCTCAAATTTCTACCAACACTCCCAGAGAATGTCATAGAATCACCGAAGTTGGAAAAACCTCCAAGATCATCCAGTCCAACCATCCTCCTCCCACCAATATTTCCCCACTAAACCATGTGCCTTGGTCCAGCATTTAAAGGTTTCTTGAACACTTGTAATTTCCTGTCTCTGAAGAGAGGAAGCAGAACAGCCTAGCCAAATATTCCTGAAGTCTAAAATCCACTTTGTTAATGACAAACCTTCAAAAACGTGTAATATGTGGTCTTTTTTTTTCAGTTACTTAACCATAGTAACTATATCATACAACCTTGGAAAAGTTACTTATTTTCTTCTTCCTTCTTTGCTTTCTGTGTGACCAAATATCATTTCTTGATTGTACCTCACCTGTTGCTATTCTTCAAGCTGCTGAAACTAGATCAAGGGTTCAAATATATACAGGAGAGTATATATCCTTCTGGTATATATTATACCATATAGCTATATTTAATATACACTTACTGCTCATGCCTACTATTCTGGTAGCAAGATTCAGTCTTTGGAAGTCCCTCAGAGTGGATGAATGTCTGCTCCAGAGGATTATCATTAAGGGATATCTTTTTAAAATGTATCAAATACTTCATTAAAATTGGAGCTTTCTTTCCCCATCTGAAAACAGCTAAACTGCAGAGGAAAAAAAAAAAAAAAAAAAAAGAGCTAGTTTAAACTCACCAGTTTCTGGCTTTAGTTTTAGAACTGCTATTCTAATCTTAATAAGCATTAATTTAGCAGTGGCAGAATGGTTTAAAGTTATAGGTCTGGACAAAAGTCCTGCTTATTCGTTCACTCTGTAGATGTTTCAAACAACTAGTGATGGAGACATCTTTCTAAATAACATATCCTCATCAGTTGTTTCTAAATTAAAACTGTTAACTTTACTGCTGGTCTTGTAGCTGTCAGTCTCATAACTAAAAGTAATTCTGATTTTACTGATAAAAAGTTCATCTCCCAGTTTCATAGTATTCCAAAGGGACACATCATAATTACTGTAGACAAATCAATAAATGCCTTCTTCTAATACTAAAATGAAATAGTAATAAGAACATTTACGTCTATGTTCAATTCCATTAAGGTATAAGGACCAACCCTTACCCTCCCATCTCTGGCTGTACACCTTCATGAATATTTAACCAAGTACAAGAATTTGCATACTTTTGCAAAGCTAAAGAAAGCTCACATTTCTATGGCAACAAAATCCCAGCATGCAAGGATCACTGAAACAAAAAACTGCAGGAGCATAACGCAAGAGGAAGTTTTAAAGACCAAATTAAAAGATACTTTTAGTAAAAATACTTTCCTCCTCCTTGCTATTGGATTAAGGATTACTCAATATTTGCATCCAGTATGGTTTAATACATGCAACTACATGATGATCTTAAAATCAAAATCCATGAATACTTACTAAAATGTTAACTTGCTACTAAAAAGTTTAACCAATGCAACTAGCAGCAAGAAATTCTTAAATACCATCTCTTTGTTATACAAAGGCTTTAAGTGTTCTTGGTATCTTTTGTATCTGTGTTTGTAAAACATCAAGGAATATAGCTTAGAAACGGTATTTCAACAGATAATGAAAAACACCTTAATTTTTAGCTAGTTCACTAACTTGGAGGGATTTTCTCACCTCCTTCTCCTTAACCATTTTGCAACATTACTATGAACAGTACTATACCATGACAGTTGAACAAATAATTCAAAGCAACATATGACATAACTAGCTCTCTGAGATAGAATAAAAAATTGAAACATATCATTGTTTCAAGTACAAAGGAGTTGTGCAACTGCAGTATGAGTTTTGCAAAATTATTCCAGCAGAAAGGATATGGTATTTTTAATATCTGCCATTGTTTTTAACATTGAAAGTGGGAGATTTTGAATGAAGTGGTATGTAAATACATCAATATTTTGAATTCTTTTATTTCTAACAAAATGCAGGGATGTGCAAAGACAATTCCCTCCTCTCTCAGTTGTGGCTTAACTTTTAATATAATAACACAGCAACAACATATTCTTATTTAGAATATCATGGAGACCTCTAAGGATCACATATCAAAATAAAAACAGTAAAAATAAACAGCTGAGTATTAAACAATGATATAGATCTGTGTAAATGTGTCTCCATGCTCTATAACTCACTGACACTAATCATAAAATAAATTAAAAATTCCTTGCATTTTGATTTGATTCTTCAAGGCATGGAAAACAAAGTAGTGAATCAGAAATCCTGTGATTTTTCCTGAAAATGCTCTATTTTCAGTGATAGCAAACTATGTGTTGAATTACTTTGCCTATAGAGTCAATGATTTCTCTTGATTAAATCCATTGCCACTTTACTGGCTTGTTAGTTTTGCAGCCTTTCTTCCCCTAAGCTTATTCATGACAAATTAACATAATTTTGAAAAATACCTCTGTTTTCCTTTAGAGGAAAGACTTGCATTTGATGTTAGTAGAAATGCATGATTCGTGCTAGTTAATAGTAACTAAATATATGTAAGTAACCCAAAAAAAGCTATGAATTTTAATACTGTTTTACTCCAGGAGCAAATATTTTTCTGAACAGTACAGACAGTACTTAATTACTAAACGTGCTTTAAAACAGAATTGAAAAAAGTCAGTGTTGTTAGAAACTGTCATTTGTTTATTTTATCAAGAATATAACTATGCACTTGTTATCACTAAACACTGTAATTAGCATATTATTCTCTCTTGAGGCAATGAATTCATATAAACTAACATTACTTATCCTCACAAAGTTGATAAAAGTTAGTCTTTGAAAACGAAAAAACTGTGCAGCTTTTTTTTAAATCCAAGAAAAATAAAAACAAATTTCTCCAATTTCTCCTAAGGTTCTCTCTGAAAATCTTTGCAGGTTTTTTTTTTTTTTTCCCCCCCATAAAGTTCAAATTGTTTCAATTTCTTACATAATTTCTTCTATAAAGAGAACTATATTTATTCTCAGAAGGCTGGAGGGAGAAAGAGTAATCAAGCTATTGAGATTAGAGAGTAAAAAGAAAGGCAGTACACAACTGAATTGATCTCTAAGTGTGAGGAAGGAACGATGGCATTGCTTCATGAAACCTCCAGAAAATAAGTTATTCCATCATCTTCAATTTGCCCTAATGGGAAATGGCAAAAAATAATACTAATAGAAGAAAAAAATCCATTAGTAATTGTGATGATAATCTAGCTTTATTATCCTTGTGATTTTTAACATTATTGTAGTCATGTTTTTATTTCCTTAAATAAGAAAAAAACAAAATAAATGTTTTACCTCCTTAAATTACCCTGATCAGAAAAATTATGTTGTTTTACAGTAAGACAATATACATTGCCACTTATTGCCAGCTGTTCCTATAGGTTCATTACTTTCAATTTACAGACTAGAAGGAATATCTTTTCTAGCAAATCGTGTACTTAGTCTTCTAGTAGAAAAAGTCTCTGGTTAACTTGCTGAAAGAATCAACATCAGTCTTACATTGACATAAGCTCCAAGGAAGTCATAAACCATGAGATATATTAAAACAGAGAGTGTGAATGTGATTACTAAAACAAGAATTTTATTTTACGCAGGTAGGTAGAAGTTCTGCTGAGATTAAATGTTGTCAGGCCTGTTGTCTTCCTGGACTTCATCATGTGGGTATTTTGTAAATATTCTTGAAAAAGCTGTAATGTGTATTTAAGCGTCTGTCACATATTTCAAATAAGATCTCCTATTATTTTCATAAATACACTTTTAAAAAGTCAGATATTTCTTTTCCTTTGGCTACAAAATACACTGCACAACAAACTGAGCATGAAAATTATGTGATAACAATGTCCTACATATACTCTATTTTAATCTTCCAAAAATATCAGAGGCATCTAAAAAGTATTACAATCCTCATATCTTAGATGAAAATAAATGCTCAAAGTCTAGTTGTCAAAAAAAAATTTTTGCAGTTATCATCATGTATATATAGGATGATTACAGAGTAAGAATTCATATACAGCAGTGAAAATAAAATGGTGTGATTTTCTGCTGAAAATTTATTTTCTGCATATTCACGTTAATCATCTCAATTCAATACTGTAACTTTTGTATCTTTCCAGAAGATATACTAGACCTTACTAGCTACAACAGACCTCTTCAATTCACTTTCTCTATGAATGCTAACATATTTCTTACTCTTTTGGTTTTATGGAAACTGTTTAAAAACGAAATTCCTTGACTTATAATAAAATAGCACTAGATGTGTTTTACCTGGGTGCTGTCACTATCAATATGGATACTTCACACTTTTTATGAAGGGTAGCTTCCTTCTTGAAAAATATATCTTTCTAATTTCATCCGTTATGAATATGAAAGAAGGAAGGATAAATCTGTTATTTTTTCAGATAATGCCCTGGTTTAAAATCTTGGACCAAAATATGATTAGGATGCAGAAAAGACCATTGTCAGATTTAAATGAAAGAAAACATACACATAGATCCTGTAAGAATAACCAAGATAAGGAGGGAGATACTGGTGTTGCAACTTACTAAGTGAAAAACAGAAATTTGGTGGTGGACTGCAGTTCTTTGCAAGAACACACAACTGGATATTTAATGATGCTCAGGTACAAGAGCTTAGCTGAAAGTGATCAGCTTAAGAGTTAGCAATGATGGATAGATATGATGCTCAGTCTTGGAAGTCTGGAGATATAGATACTACCGATTTGAAATCAGGACTGGAGGCATTCTCTGACATTCTAAGGCTTTGGTGTATTAACATTACCTGGCTGCCAGCTGTCCATCCTGCTGTGTTCTTACTGTTCCTTTTTAGCAGAACAGGGATAAAATAAGATGAAAGAGTTCTTGGGTCAAGATAAGGACAGAGATATTGCTCACAGGCAAAACAAACTCAACTTGAAGAAAATTAATTTAATTTATTGTAATGACTCTCACCTCCTCCCCTGAGTGGCACAGTGGAAATGGTTCTTGCTATCAGTTCCTAAAACTTCATCCTTCTTCATACATTTCCCTTGCTCCAGAGTGGGATACATCCCCTGGGATGCAGTCTTCCATTAACTCCTTCCCAAACTGCAGTTCTTCAAAATCTGACCCAGCATGGGTCCTCCAAATGAGGTGCAGACCATTAGGAACAGAATGTTCCAGCATGAGTCCTCAGGAAGATATCAAAAACCAAGCCTTCTCTTAGAAAAACTCTTACTGTACTATTCATAAAGCTTTTCTATATTAATTAGATAATTTAAGCATTCATTAAAACACTAGTTGAAATAATGTCAAATTCTTAGCTTGATATATAGCGTATAATTTTTCTCTTTGAAAGCAGTAAGGATTCTGAAGTTCATTTCTTGTGTAAATTTGATACCAAAAGTGATGCTGATTTGGTACAGCAGATCTAGACCAATAATTCCTTTTTCAGTAAGGGTATGAGATTATATATTTGGAGCCATCAAATCTACCAGAATCAGGAGAATACGAGGTGTAAAACTGAAAGCTCAGTAACTTCCTATGAAACGTATTAATATTCAGACAAATAGGTACCATAAATAGACTCAGTTCTTCCTGTTTTCTTTAAGTCTTAATCTGCTTTGGGCTATCTCCAGTTGAAAATCAATGGATATATCAATATCCTGTAATAAAGATCAATATCCTGTAATAAAGATCAAAGATCCTTTATGACATTGAAACTGCAGCAGCACTTTTATAGAAAAAACAAACAAACAAACAAAAAACAGATGTAGAATATTACAAAAACATTTGACACAATAACAATCTCATCTGAGTGGAGGAAAGAATATACATGTACATGAAGGGCTATAAGTGTATTTATGAATACACAGAGTGTATTTATATTTGAGATCCTCTCTATGAAGAAGATACACAGATTTTGCAATTAGGTGCTTCAAAATCTCAGAGAATATATTCCCCTTGATGACAGTAAAAGTTCTTATATATTAATTCTGTAAAGATGAGAGTATTGCCTACTGCAATATCGGGATAAATATGTTTAACATGTATTAGCTGCAATATTTAAATGATGAAGTATTACAAAAATCAAAGCAATCACTTTAAGTTACCTATTTCTCTCAACATGAATTCAGTTTCTAACTTATCCTTATCCTGTACAGAAGTGGACAATTTCAGTTCCTCCACTTCACCACATTGTACTGGAGAAAAATTATTCTCAGTATTTGTCTCACTGCAACTCCTTAGTGAAGATCCTTATGGAGTTGAACATAGACTGATTAACAATTTCTAACTTAGATCCTTGGAGAATGGAGAATGACAGTATTTTGTGTGCACTGGAGACTAGAATAATGATGAAATCGTTCTTGCTTTCGGTGTTATAAGTAACAATCCAAAGAATAACTGCAATTTTACAAACTAAAACACAGTACAGTATCAGAACAGAACTTCATTACATGCTCCGGGATCCTTAAACCTAAACAATGGTGCATGAATCTTGAGTTTAATAGAATTTAGGAATTCTTATTATTCACTACAATATATTTTATTTCAAAAATGTTTCTTAAAGGTTTTATCCAGGATTTCAACAGATAGATTGGAAAAACGATTTTCACTTTATATTTTAGCAAGGATATCAACCTTGACTTCCCTTCAATATCTTTTGAATTTTTGATGTAACCATTAGCTATAAACTTCACAATGAGTCAATATGAGTACATAGTTCATATATAATATATAAATACGAGGTCTTCTGAGTGTGATTAATGTGATTTATATTACAACATAAATTTCATTTAGTTGAATGTGTTTTTTCTTCCTTATTTTTGTTGGCAATCTATGTTTTCTGCTCACTTCTAACGTGAGCCTGGCTGCTAGATCTTAATAAAACAAGTCCTGACTAACAATGTAAATTTTCTGCCTCAGTCTCAAACTCTTTAATATTTAGCAGGGTTTCATGCTGCCTTAGATTTAATGCAAATGGTGTAGACTGAAGTAACAATTAACTTTATAGCTGGAAGATAAAATGTGGATAAAAGAGCTATTACTTCACTATAGCATTAGGAGAAAAATGATTTAAAATGTTGAGCTTAACTCAGTGATGTTTAAAATATGTGTTAAATGAGGACTGTGACCTACACAAAGTTATACAAGTTTCTAGTCACAGTAAGAACACACCATAAACTCTTTCTCAAATGTTAATCTATATTTAAATAAAACTAATGTAGGAACTTAATTATATAGTCAGGGAGTTAATTTGTCACAGCATCTATCTACAGGCTGGAAGTCCTTGATTCGAATCAGCAATGTGTTCCAGATCATCCACATTTAACTTGGTCAAAGGACAAATTCCCCTCCCTACTGCTGACAATAAAATTGTCAGATAAAATTGTTAGATTCACTTTTCTCGAAAAGTTACAACAGACAGAGATTACTTTCAATACGCTTTTCAGTCCCTCATAAGCATCATCCTCTATACAGACATACGAATCCTTTTTCTTCACCTGCCTCTTCCCACTTGGTTTTACTGGATCATCCATTATTATTCCATGATCTCTAACATTAACTACTAATTACAGTTTAAGAATGAGATTAAATCAGTTATGAACAGCACATACACACGACAAAATGTTGTGCATTTCCTAATTCATTTAACATTTCATTCTTCTACCCAAGATTATAACAGAACTAGTCTCCAAGCTTAAAAAAATTCTGCAAATTGCTGTATATTGGACTGCACTGATGACTGCTTGCTTGTTAATATTATTCTATACACATCCAGTATTGGTCACTGCTGGAGATCACTTCCCAGGCTAGACATACCAATTATTTGACAAACTACAGTTTATTCTTTGTAGATATTTCAGAATGGATTTCCTGCAGAGATAATCTATTGAAGTTCCATGAGCTTGAATTCTGAACACTTCTGCAAAGAGATCAGTCTTTTTTTGTACCATGAATTGCCAACTTAGATATCTACCTTCTGAAGAGCAAGAGATTATGCTAAACAGTCTCTGAGGAGTTGGTATCCAGGGCCAGTTAGCAAGAGGCAGCAAAGCTGGTGAGGAATCTGGAGCACATGACTTATAAGGAGCAGCTGAAGGAGCTGGGATTGTTCAGTCTGAAGAAGAGACTGAGGGGGGGATGTTGTTGCAATCTATAACTACCTGAAAGGAGGTAGTGATGAGGTGGGGGTCAGCCACCTCTCTCAAACAACTAGCAGAAGTGATAGGACTAAATGGAATGGCCTCAATTTGCACTCGGGAAGATTCAGGTTGGATGTTAGGAAAAAAAATCTTTTCCAAAACAGTGGTCAGGCACTGGAACAGTTTGTCCAGGGGTGTGATGGAGTCACCAACCATGGAAGTGTTCAAGAAATAGTAGATGTGGTACCAAAGGTACATGGTTTAGTGGAGAAATTTTGATGGTAGTTGAATGGTTGAACTAGATAATCTTGGAGGACATTTCCAACCTTGGAGATTCTATGATTCTATGAGATACATTTACTTACAACTTGGAAAAGTAGATATTTTCTCTAACTGTACTGTGCTGTATCAACTTAGGTCTGTTAACTATGTTAAGAATTTTGTAGTCAATATATTTCATGAGTTAAGTTTGGGTGTAGGTCAAATTCAAAATATTTAAATGGCTTAGGTAGAAGAAAAAACAGTGGAGAGTAGCATACTATGTACTAAATCTACAGTTTAACAAAGTTTCTGCATTTAGGAAGTTCATTTGATAAACTACATGATAAGTAAGCAAATCTGAACTATCATCTTCCCAAACAATTAACACTATTCCGAGTTGTTCTAATCACAACTGCAGTTCTGCTTAATTCTGGAGAAGTTCAAAATATGAGCATAGAGGCCTATATTTAGGGAAATAATACCAAAAGTAGTCTCTAGGTGTTAATGGGTAAAAAAACCTGGTCTTCCACAGAGTACTTTTTCTGAGTGAGAAAAATGTGTGTTGAAAGAAACACAATAGAAAAATAAAAATAAACTTCTTAATTAGCATATTTTTCAGGTATAATTGATTGACTACAGTAACTAGCTTAAATCAAACATGACGCAAGTATTTTGTTAGTCTGAAATATTCACATACCACTGAGAATTCTCAAGGGTGGAGATGCTGGAGAACATGATGATGAGCTGTTAGGGGCTTGAAGCTCTTCTGCAACATTCACAGAAGAAAAGTAAACATCACTGGATTGTGAGTCTGAGTAGCGGAGCTCAATCGCTAGACTTTAAAATTATTACAAGAAGTACTGACTTTCTCTTAAATTCTCCAAGAAATAATCTGGGAGGAAGTATGGGTTAGGATATGTTCTCAAATAATAGTTTGGATAGGACAGTTCTCTTTAGGAGGATGAAAGAGTAAAGTAGTGTAAAGTAATAATTTTATGAATTACATCACTACACAGTTTATTCCTTAAATAGTTGCTACTAATGCAATAGTGTAGGGTGTCAACAGTATGCCCATATCAATGTCCTCAACACCATTAGAACAGATTCTGGCATTGCTTGGTTTATTAATTCAGATATGCCCTTAAAGCACCCACATGAATAATACTTTCGACAAAGTATCTCAAGGACCAATCTGCAAATAGTTTTCCTCATTGGTAATCTGTGTGTTCAAAACTCATTCCATCCAAATGCCAACTTATGGCTGAATACAGTAGTTTGTGTATTCAGTTTTGGCAAAACCACTGTTTCATTATGCCAATATCAGCCTGCTGGAATGAGAAGCTCACGATGTAAATTACATTAGTTCTTCAATTCAATACAGAAACTACCCTGCTTTTTCCTCCCTACCTCCTCTTTTCAGTATCATTTTACAGTAAAATGAGGAGGTGTTCGATGTTTTAAGAACATTTAAAAATGTCTAAAGTAATAGAAGTCTTAATACACTATGCAATACTTAAGACAACTTTTCCCAGACTAACATAAATTAGTACCATATTGTACACATGTTGTATGAAGATAATATCCTGCCAAGTATAAAAATGTCATCCTAAAATAGAAAGCCACATTTACTCAGGATATTGATCTAGCTTAGCTGGATTCTATAAAAGATAGAAAAGTGGATAATGTAACTTTAGACATGAGAAGTTATTAAGTGAATTGACTGTTGGAGCTGTACTTAATCCTCAGTCCCTACAGTACTAGTGTCTCTTGGGTCAGATTGTTTTTATAGCGCTAATCTCCTAACGCTGCTCATTTTTGAAAAGGAGGAGGAATTCTGAAGTGATTAACTTGCTAAAGTTCCTGTGTCTTGTATTTTTGCACAGGACAGCTATCCACTTACTTGCCTCCCAAAGTCATATAAAAAGTACCAGAACAGTTCCCCTTGAGCATATTTTTGTAACTAGTTATAATGCTCTATCATTAACTTCTACTACGGAGGGGCTTGTTTTCAAGTTTAAGTGTATTTACATCTAAAAGGTTTAATATACTTAATGCACATACGCACACGTAAAACTAGATAAGATATTCAACAAAGAATAAATGTTTAGACATCTATATGCTTTAGTCTGGATCCCACTATACAAGAAACAGCAGTGAACAAAGTTCACCAACTGAAGAGTGGCTTGCTGTAGTCTGTGGAGTCCACAAGAATGCAGAAAATGACACCAAAGCTGAATAGTTAAAGATTTAGTATACATCTAAGAAAAAAAATCTCAGCTCTGAGTGTACACACTGCTTCACACTTCTGAGTCACAAAAAGATATTTTAAGGTCTAAGAGAAGAAATCAGGAAACAACATCTCTCTTCTCTGCCTCATAACTACTGCTGATAGTGTGCAAAATGTCATAATTTGGTGCATTTCTAAAGGAATATTCAGGAGTATTGCCGCATATGAGGACCTGATAAATAAAAATGACGTGTTCACAATATCACGATTTTTTTTTTTGTTCTGTAATTCATCGTCTTATGAAACTCAAGTTCTCAGTCAGAAAAGAGCTGGTTTTAGAGAATGTATATTCATCACATTTCTGCAATAGAAGTAAGAAAGGACGAGTGGTTTTTTTACTACTATTTCTATTGCATGGGCCCACTCAAGAAAAGCCAGAATGTACCTGGGAAAGTAGCTGATTATTTTTCCTGTATCCTCCTATGATCCTACTTGATCTGATTTATTACTTCCCAATTCTTCAGTCTGTTTCATCTAACTTAGCTTCCTAACACCAGGGCTTCCTGCTTTTTATATGTTCCAGCCCAAAAATTTAGTATGTGATAGATTAACTAGATAAACTAGAAAAATAATTACAACACTTTGTTTCTTTGTTTATTTTGATACTAATCTGAATCAGAGAAATTGAAAATTTATTGGTCTCTATTACAGCAAAATTATAAAATGTATAAACTCTTTGGACATATAGATTCTAATAATTGCTAACAAATGTTTTGGCTATTTTGCAGAAGACTAGTGTGAAGGCAGAAATAACTCATCTCCCCAAAAAAAGAGACATTTAAAAGCTTTTTCCTATGATGTAATCGTAACATATTTTCTTTCTTTACAGTCAGCATATGATGTAATAGAGAGCAAAGTTGCAGCTTAAACACGAGAATGAGAAGCAAATACAGTAATTTGTGCTTTGAATTCAAGAAAAATAATTGCGTTTCTTTACAGATGATTTTGCCTCTAGGCAACTCATACAATTTGCCAGTGAAGTTGGTCAGAGTAAAGCAGCATTACAACCTAAAACAAAAACAATGCTTTGTCACTCCTAATAGAAGATGATATTTAATAGTGCAAGTGAGACAAGAGGAAACATTTTCAAAATCATATAACACTGGTAGAGAGTAGTACAGAATGGGGTGTAACAGAGTCAGACTGGGCTCTAGATGAGTCCCTCACTTATTGCTAGGTGTTCACATGATAAAGACTTGAATGTACAGGTAGGATGACTGAAGACTTATAAACACGAAGACACCACTTACAGTTCAGAGGTACCCAAGACAGAAAAATGAGGTTAGGAGAGTACGCAATCAAGTGCCACCATGCCTTTGCCTGCTTCTTAAAAATATTTTCCTTGGCCTTTACTCTTAAACATTTTTACCTGGATAATGGGACTGAGTATACCCTCAGCAAGTTTTCTGTTGACACCAAGCTGAGTTGATGCAGTTGTTAACACAGAAGGAAGGAATGCCATCCAAAGGGACCCGGACAGGCTGGAGAAGTGCACACATGAGAACCTAATGATGTTCAATAAAGGCCAAGTGCAGTGTTGCAGACTGAGAGAACTCCTTGCAAACAGCCCTGCAGAGAAGGATATGAAAGCCCTGGAAAATGAAAAACTGGACATGTACCAGCAACGTATGCTTGCAGCCTGGAAGACCAACAGTAAACAGGGCTTCATCAAAAGAGGGAGGCCAGCAGAGAGAGAGAGAGGGGATTGTTCCCCTCTACTCTGCTTATGTGAGGTCTCATTTGGAGTACAGCATCCACGTCTGGAGTTCCTAGTGCAAGAAAGGTGTAGAGCTGATGGAAAGGTCCAGAGGAGTACATGAAACTGATCAAAGGGCTGGAGCACCTCTCCTAAGAAGTATGGTTAAGAGAGCTGGGCTTGTTTAGCTTGGAGAAAAGAAGGTTCCTGTGAGACCTCATTACAGTATTCCAGTACATAAAGGAAGATTATAAACAGAGGGCAGATCGACTTTTTTACAAATTTGGTAGTGATAGAACAAGGAAGAATGGTTTTAAACTAAAAGAGGGAAGATTCAGATTTGATATTAAGAGGAATGTTTTATTCAGAGGGTAGTGAAGCTCTGGAATAGCTTTTGCGCAGGAAAGCTGTAGATGCCTCATCCCTGGAAGCATTCAAGGCCATGCTGGATGGGGCCCTGGGCAGAATGATCTAGTGGGTGGTAATTCTACCTACAGTGGGGGATTAGATGATTCCTTCAAACCAAAGTAATTCTATGATTCTATCATATGCTGTTTTCACAGACTTCATCTTTTCCTCAGACAGATACAGAAGGTTTATTATTTTATGCCAAGAACTGGATGTAAAAACCTTTCTAGCAGTGCCTTATGGTCATAATAACAGGAAAATACTCGGAAGATAATATATAGCCATATCTCTCACTGTATTCCCTGAAGAACCAAATAAAACCACTTTGCAAGAATCTATGATATCCCTCCCTAAATCTATGATCTTCCTCTCAGGACAAATTCCTCTTCTGTTTGCAGTTTACTGATTTATTGTGTTCCTGTTTCATATGAAGTGCTCTCAATACTGCAGGTGAAAGTTCTTCCACTGAGCCCCTGTAGAATATGTAATACAGATCCACAGAACAGACAACTTAATATTGAACTGGATCAAAGATCTGTAACTGCATACCTGATGCAGACTGGCATAAAATGGTAAAAATTTCAATTTAGTTACTTTTACAAAACAGATTCAAACACAAAAACAAATAAGAAACCTTTAAAAACTAGCTAATAATCCCTTAGTTTTTTCTTAGTTATCTAAATCAGAATCAGGTAATACACAAATACGCATCCAGTGCTTCTAAATACAATTCTCCCATGAACTCCACTTTTTCCTCTTTCTCCTCCCTAAACACAAGAACTCAGTGTGAACATGTGATACATCAGGTTCAATCATTAACTACACAATTATCTCTACAGCATGTAGTTATCTAAATCTCCTTGTGGAGAACTGGCACAAAAACTAACAAGGAATGAATAAATTAATTAAGATAACCTGTTACAAATTCTCAGAAAGCTTACAATGGCAAATAAGGGCTATGGACAATAGTGACAATCTTAGGAATAAATTAATTAAGATAACCTGTTACAAATTCTCAGAAAGCTTACAATGGCAAATAAGGGCTATGGACAATAGTGACAATCTTAGGAATAAATTAATTAAGATAACCTGTTACAAATTCTCAGAAAGCTTACAATGGCAAATAAGGGCTATGGACAATAGTGACAATCTTAGGAACTCTGAGGTGCTCATTGAACACACCAGTTACTCATAGCTGGAGCTGGCTTACTGAATGCTTTCATCTCTGGTCTTAACAAGAAGAATGCTGTTCCAAAGAAATGTACTACTTATTAGGGAAGCTCATGTCTCTTGAGTATTCATGCTTTTGTTCACACAGTCAGGATAATAAAGCATACTAACAATAAAATGGTTGCTTAATTGCCGCTGTCGTATTGCTGGGATTTCTATTTAAGTTGCTTTGTATACAAAAGAAAAGACAAGATTTATGGCCCATAGGGCAGTATTCAAACAACTTTCTTTGAATTTTCAACATTTTAAAGACAAAAAAGATGTCCTTTTAATGTAATGATTGAGAACTTTTTGCTGCTATGTTCAAATTTTCCAGATGTTCCCAGATTGCACAGCCAACTTGCACACATACAAGTAACGATATAAATCTATGATAAAAATTATGCATTTTTTACCAACACAGCTAAATAAAATTTACCTTTACTCTCCCACTTACTATAATTTATCCAGTATTCATTGTTTTAACACTGACCATAATAATATACATAATGATTTACATAGGTTTTACGTTGAATGTCATTTATCTCTCCATAAGTATTTTATCATAATTCAGCTTAGACAGTAATACTCATTATGATCGATCATTTTTCATTAATGAAGCATTAATTTACATCCACTTATTATAAAGTTTCGGTCACTACCTGTCTAGAGCAAAATAAATCCTGGTCTGTAATAGAAACTTAAATTTACAATATTCTTCAGGTAAAGTGAACACATTTTGGTAAATAACTCGCGTTTTTATGAAATGCTGCAGCAGTAATATATATGCTTTAGTAATCATGAAAGTTGAGCCTGCCCACACTAAAAAAACATTCAACTTCTACTAGGCTGGAACTTCACTTTTAAAGACAAGGGTCACGATAGTCACTAGACATATTTTTACTGTTGATCTCCCCTATCATCACAGAAAAAATCTCAGGTACATAAATAAAGAATCTCATAGAAGATCTTTCACCTTTATGAAGATTTTGAAAATTATGAATTGTATTTGTGCTGTAAAAATATCAGGAGTTAAGTAGGTAAGGTCAAAAGTCTGTTTAGACTCTTGTCTTCTATAAACATGAATAAAACAGCAGAACACAGCTGAAGTTCTGCGTATCTTCTACACAGATATGTGTTTAAATGGTTATTGAATACTCAAATTACATGAGGGAAACTGACACAATTTAAATTCATTTTCTGGTAAAAGCAAGTCTGGAAGAAAACAGAAGAATAAAACTACAGATGTACTAGAACTTTTTAATTTTTAGCTCCATTCATAAAAAGATGAGGTTCAATTGTGGTAGCATGTTATATTTGTCATTTAACAAACATTTTCTAAACAGATCCTACAGCATTTAGGCATCCAAAATACTGGGAGACAGCTTGGAGGAATTATAATTTTTAAAAAAATCTAATAGAGAAACCAAAAACATTTTCCTCTTGGAAGAAACTATATGTGATCAGAATAAACTTAACATGCTGTACATCAACAGCGCAAAATTATCACACTCCTCAAAACTGACTTCGTTCGTGGCTCTGGAAAAGAAGTTGAGAAAGGACCTAAACAATGATTTATAGAAAAAGTAACTAAAGCTAAGCTTTTTATATTTTCCTACAGCAACACTCTCAATGGCAATGAACAAAGTATACAGAGAGAAATCCAAAAGTATATGATAATGAGTCAAAATTCATATAACTTAAGGGGAAATTTTCATTCTTTAGATTAAAGTATGTGAACTTTTTTTTTTTTCCCAGAGTTCTGTGAAGGCTGGGTAACGAGTCTGATGATTCACTGATTAGGTTATCTATTTGATCAGTCACGTTGAGAAGGAGAGATTATTGAGTTGCTGTGTTTGTTACCAAATATTAAAAATTTTCAACTCCTATTAATGTCTTTTCAGTAATAGAAGAAGAAAAAACACAAACTACAGATCCTCAAATGCACACCACAGCAGCTCAGAAAATTTACGTTATTGCCAGACAGGCTCAGAAGAATTGATATGACAATGCCACTGGTCAAACTATGAAAAAACTATCTCACTGTAATTTTTCTACAAGAAAACTTGAAAATGTTTGGTAGAAAGACTCCAAGTGAGTATCTGAATGAAGAATTCCCAGCTAGCTTTCACATAAAATCTTGAAGTTTCCTTAAAAACGGTTGCCTTGACCATCCTCATATCTCTAACTTGCTAAATGTCTTTAATTGTATGTGGCTAGCTTTATTTTCTTGAATGCTTTGTGTCATACACTCATATTTCTGTTGGACAGTTGAGACAAATGTATAAAACTATTTGTATTCAAATGCATATATGTGTTTTATGTATGACATAAAACTAAAGACACAAGAGACTGACAAAACTGTATTTTTGTGCATCTACCTAACTTGAACTACCACATCATCTATGAAAGAGAGGGATAATTTACTGGATTGTACATGGTATCACATGAACCACAGCGGTAAATGTGTAGAAAGTTCATTCTCAAAAGGATGTTTCATCATAGCAGACTAAACAGAATTAACTCAAATACCTAAGTAATAGGACACAGCTGACTAAACATTTGTATTTATTTGATTAACTTTAAGGACATCTGTTGTCACAAATCCACTTTGCAAGCTAAAAAAAAAAGTTTAATTTCACCATTTTTATTAGTTTAGACTGTCTTGGTTTATTAAATTAGGAAATATTTTTTAACATAGCTAATGACAACAGGATACTGATCTACTACTCATATTGTTTTTCATTTTAGTTTTCTGGTTTTTATCTGTTCTTCTAACTTAGCAAACATCTTAAATAACTAGATGTATGCATAGTTGTGTACTGTCTCATTTTATTCAAAACACGTAAGAAGAAAATGTTCCTCAATAATATAACAGATCTTGATAACCTTATATTTAAAGAAAACAAAAACAATTTCCTCACTGTAAATTAAATATTATACTATGAATTTCTGGAGCGTGAGAAACAAAATACTGATGTAAAACTATGTACTACTATTCACAGTATTTATATGCATTAATATTGCTGCAATATTAATGGTGCCATCCAGTTCATGGTAAAGCAAACCTAGAATTGCAGATGTTCTGCCCTATTAAAAACACATTAAAGAGGGAGGCATGGACATAAATAGTGTTCCTTCGCTCACTGGCTAGCTGCATAGCTTAAAGCCTTCATTCAATGAAGTCCCCACTCATGCTCTCACAGAAGACTGTAACTATCTTGTTCATTACAAATCATAGTTCAAAAGTTTATAAAAGCAATTCTCTTAGGAAAATTAATTGAAAATTTGATATACAACTGAGCTATTTTTTCTGGATGGTAAACTGAAGATAAATATGGGTACTGTTTTTATAAATTAATAAAATAAATTGAAATCCTTAACTATAAATCAATCAAATGCACAAAAGCAACCAGAAGAAAACAGAAAGTTGTTGAAACAACTGCCTTCACTGTGGAAAAGTGTCCTGTCCACAAAGAGAGTTAAACAAAACAAAGAAATTATTCACAACCGGCATAGATATTTCATGATATTTGAAGGTTTCAAAACTATGCAAGAAATTAGTAAAAAAAATACTGGTAGTATTACAATCCCTCTAACTTTCTTATTATGAGGAAATTACTTCTGGACAACAGATTGATAAGATTGATAGGGCTGAACAAGTAAAACTCGTCAATTAGAAAAAAATGTATTCTCCTACATCACAATACAGACTGCCCCTGAGACCGAAAAGGCAAGTAGATTCCAATCAGAAATTATTCCAACCATCTCAGGGGACAGGACTGATACTGCACATACCATGAGAAACATTAGGTATGTCTAGCAAATATGGAGTGTTCAGGCAGGTCCATTAAAACAAACTAAGAAAACTTCACCAAAAATAATTGTAAATATATTCATTTGGGTTCAACAATCACCCACATCTACTCATGCATGCTATCTACTCTCACTGTTGATGCTTCTGTCAATCTGAAGTTGAGAGGTAATGGTCTTGTGATTCAGAAAAACTACTGAAGTGTATACTCAGGTTTCATTTTGAGAGATCAGTTCATTTATCATTATAATAAACTATTACCATTGATAGTTCACAACTCATTGAAGAGACAGTCAGTCTAATTGGCTCAGTTCAGTTAACCATAGATGCATCTCAAGCAGATGAGCAGTGTTTTGCAGGTAATATTCAATCACCTAACAAATCATGTGTTTAACAATTCATTTCAGTTCAAGACTGGGGTTCAAGCACATGATTATTCTTTCAGTATGTCAAATACCTGGTCTTAACCCCTTTGCCTCTTGGGTCCAGGAAGACAAAGACAAATTCTTTCTGTAGTTACAGTAAACCTCCCTTCTAGAAACTTTCTGAATATTTAAAATTTCCACTGAGGTTTCCTCTCAAAAGAAATTTTATTTTAGTTAGTTAGAGTCTCTCTTTGGAAAATAAAATCTTTGTTCTGATAATTCTCTCCTGCTAACAGCTAACAGTATGTAAACCTTATGGGAATGTAAAGGAATAGAGCTCATTTTGCCTGCTAGAACTCTAATGAAACAATATGGATCCATTCAGAAATCTTTAGCAGTCAGGTAATGGTAGAATAGATGAGAGAGATGGAACTGTGTGTACAGGACATAGGACCTACAAGATTTAAAGGACTTAAACGGTGCTCTGTTCAGATATTAGATCAATGTGTGAGTGATTCATGATATTAAAATATTTGGGATAATGGATGTATGAAAAGACATTAAAATTAAACTAGTACTTCAAACTTACGATCACTACTGTGTTACATTCTTGTTAGCGTTTGGTTCCCATTTGATTCTCAGCAACCATACTCCTAAAAGTTCTTCTACCAATTGCTTTAAAGTGCAAACTTCTTTCGTTAAATACTTAAAGGTTTTATTTCATCCATATCTTCCAGTGGAGTTTTGGTGAGTTAGCCCGAGACAATAGTCAAACATGCACCTTAAGTTTTACCCTCCCCCTAGAAGGAAGGTGAAAAGATTAATGGATCAATATAATGACATTTTTACAGGACAAACAAAAGCTGTATACGAAGGCAAAGCAACAAGAGGAACAAGAGTCACTACTACCCTGTGGCAGGCAGTTTCCTGGAAAGTAGGGTCACATCAGATGTAGCAGTTGTTAGACAAATGCCATAGTCAAATCCATGTCACATTCTTCCTCTTTTTCCTGAACTTTTACTATTGAGCATATAACAAGCATCATATGCTAGGGAAATATTGTAGAATTATAGTGTCACAAAGGTTGGAAAAGACCTCTGAGATCATCTAGTCCAACTGTCCACCTACCATGAGTATTGTTCACTAAACCATGCTCCTTAGTACCTCATCTACAAGTTTCTTGAAGGCCTCCAGTGATGGTGTCTCAATCAACCCCTGGACAGCTTGATCCAGTACATGACCTCTCTTTCAGAGAATAAATTATTCCTAATACATGACCTGAACCTCCCCAAGAACAACTTGAAGCCATTCCCTCTCATCCTAAAACTAGTTAACACAGGAGAATGGGTTGACCCCAACCTCATCACAACCTCCATTCAGGTAGTCGTGGAGGGCAATAAAGTCTCACCCGAGCATCCTCTTCTCCAAACTAAACAAGTCCAGCCCCCTCAGCTGCTCCTGAAAAGACTTGTGCTCCCATCCCCTCACCAGCTTGTTTGCCCTTCTCTAGACATTCTTCAGGGCCTCAGTATTAGGGAGGAATAATTGTATACACCAGAACAGGCTGGGGGATGACCTGCTGAAGAGGAGTTCTGAAGAGAGGGACCTGGGTGTCCTTGGGGATGACAGGTTGACCATGAGCCAGCAGTGTGCCCTCATGGCCAAGAGGGCCAATGGCATTCGGGGATGCATTAAAAAGAGCGTGGCCAGCAGGTCAAGGGAGGTGATCCTCCCCCTCTACTCTGCCCTGGTGAGGCCTCATCTGGAGTACTGTGTCCAGTTCTGGGCTCCCCAGTACAAAAAAGACAGGGATCGCTTGGAAAGAGTCCAGCACAGGGCCACAAAGATGGCAAAGGGCCTGGAGGATTTCCCTTATGAAGAAAGGCTAAGTGAACTGGGTCTGTTTAGCCTTGAGAAAAGAAGACTGAGAGGGGACCTGATCCAGGTTTATGAATATCTGAGGTGTGGGGGACAAAGTGGCAAGGCCAGACTCCTTTCAGCAGTGTGTCGAGACGGGACAAGGGGAAACGGTCAGAAACTGCAGCACAGGAGGTTCCACACAAATGTGAGCAAGAATTTCTTTATGGTAAGGGTGACGGAGCACTGGAACAGGCTGCCCAAGGGCATTGTGGAATCTCCATCTCTGGAGGATCCTCCAAGATGCCTACCTGTGCGACCTGGTGTAGGGAACCTGCTTTGGCAGGGGAGTTGGACTCAATCTCTAGAGGTCCCTTCCAACCCCTATGATTCTGTGATCCAGCCTACCCAAATCCTTCCGTAGGGCCTTTCTACCCTCAGGCAGATCAACACTTCATCCTAACTTGGAGTCATCTGCAACATACTGAGAGCGTAGTCAATCCCTTCATGCAGATCATCAATAAAGATATTAAACAGGGGTGTTATCTGGATATTAAATATCCCTTTGGCCAGCTGTCTTGGGCAAGCAATTGAGAGAAGACACATCCATCCCCAGCCTACTGACAGAGATCGGAGAGAAAACCTTGATGCTGTACAAACTCTACTCGGCAAGAGTCAAAAGGCTGGCATTTTAATTACATTATTTTAGACACAAATAAAAACCACAGTGTCATACAGGCTGATACAAAGAATGGGAACTCAAGCCCAGACATACCCAGTAAAATTGCAGAAGTCTGATGTTAATATCAAAATATCTGAAGCATAAGATATTTTGCCATTCTCTGTCTTTTAAGTCAAAATATAAAAAAGTGAGGATTTTGATGCTTTGTTTTTAGTGATTAATGAGAAATTTAGTATGCATGGAATATCGCTCTGAAAAACAGAGCTTGTAAGGCACTCAGCATAGTGGTGCCACACCAATCATATTTAAATATCTCACCAATATTTATATTTATATCATTCACTAATATTTATGAAGTCAAGAATTTGAAATAATTTTATTTTTATTAGAATTAGTTGTGAAACTGCTTATTACTTCCCAGAAGCAAATGTAGAATAAAAGGAAAAGCAACTTTCTGTAATAGTTTTTTTAAAAAAAGATGCCTTTTTTCCTTTCTTCTACACTCTAGTTAGTAATAGTGATTTGCGATTTAAAAAGGGGTCATTCTTGCCATTAATTACTATTAATCAAATTTTAAAATATACAGTAGAACAATATTTTATTGCAAAAATATAGGACTTTTTTCTAATGGTAATGGTTGTGATGTAGCATTAACAAAGTTGAATTAGGTCTACCAGACTTATTGACTGGTTAAAATAACACAGGACACCACACAGAAAATTCCATTATATTATTTACCTCCAGGTAACTTCTGATCATCAAGTAACTCCAATTACATCAAATGAGCAAAAGCTTATTTGATTAAAATATATGTTGTGTGTTAAAACCACCATATGTCCTCACTTTAAATGTCAGTTGCTTAGCAGTTTTAAGTAATCAACATTTAATCTCAAGCTCAGGAGAAGCACATAAAACCACTGTCACCACGTCCCGTCTTTTGCATGTTCATTAGCACTCACCACAAATCACTTGGCATGTTAGTTCTCTCTAAGTTGCAGACTTTTGCTTTCTTTCATCCTTCAGTATTTTAATTTTTGGATCAGACTTCAGAATACTAAGACCTTTCAATGCAGCAAGAAATTTACTATCACTATTTCCTATTGCCTCTTGGTATTCTAACATTTACACTCCTTTTTTTTTGTCTGTTTGTTTCTCCATTTCTCAACTGTCTCTATTGATTAAAATCCTTACCTTCAAGGCAAACTTGGGCAAGAAGTTAAAGCAAATGACACTTGGTATTTATAAAATAATTTCACCTATAATAAAGATCCTCTTTACAGCAGTAGAAGATGATTTTAGTAAAAAGAAATTATATGCATCATGGGATACATGATACTATTACTGTAAGTAGACTCAGCTGGTCAATTTCTGAGTCCTGTTTTAACTGTCTTCTGAGGCACAAAGAATTTTATCAGGTATCCTTAGATTCCACTGCAGTCACAACAAAAGCTGTACTTGAACTGTCCCAAGGGGTTATCATCATTAGAAAGAATTAAAAATGAAGGAAATTTGTGAAATGTACTTATGTTTTGGTGTTTTTTCCCAGTATTCAGTAACTTAACACCAAATAAAGTAGTCCCAAGGCTGTTTTATTTTCTTCTAAGGATCAAGAAAATTTTGGCTAGTCATCAGTATGAAAGGATTCATAGATACAATTTTGTCACATTTCTTGGAGTCATGCTAAGAGAATATTTCATCAAAGCAAAATAATCTAAGCTGTGTAAAGTAAGTTAAACAAACTTAAAGAATCAGTTAGCTGTGCTTCCCATCTTTAAAATATTTTGCTTTTCACTTGTACTCCAGACATATATCTATTCCTATCAGTATCAGAATTTGGCTATTGTCTCACTTTTTAGAAGCTATATTGAAAAAACTGCTAATAAACTAAGCAGTACACTTAATGTAAGTTGAAAACCATACCATACGGTTGATTGAGTCTGTTTATCATGGTGTCTTAGTTTCAATTTCAATCAACTTAGATTCTGATATAGAATAAAATTATATTCTTTATATTAGATTAGGTTTTACTTGTTAGAAAATAAAAGCATACCAATAAACTAAACCAGGTTTTTTTTTGTTGTTGTTTTTCTTTTTCACCTGGAAATATGTATTCAGATATGAAAGCCAAAAGAAGTATTTTTCTTTCAGTTCAAATGATCTATCTTAATTTTCTGCCCTATGTTGGCTAGATGTAACTTCAAAAAATCTGAGGTTTTCCAGCAACTGTGAATAAATTCAGGGATGTTACACCAAAGGGAAATTTCTCAAATACAATTTGCTGCTGATGCCTATTCATGTTTCTTTCACACATAATAATGTGCGTATAATGTAACTATTTCACTCAAATGCACAAAGTGTTAAGAATCAACGAAAGGCTGCAGAAAATTATTTTTGATAAGTCATCAATGACAGAATCATGTTCCCAACTACATCCCCTCCTTATTTTTCCTCTCACAGAAGTTTTTTGGTTACATGGACAAATCTGGGGCTGAAACTCATTTATGTGCGCAGGATATAAATAAGGCTAATTCATCATGAAGTGATGGACTTCCATCACTTTAAAAAAAAAAAATCCTTCAGACAATCAGAAGATTCTTCAAGCACTGCCATTTTGTTCCAAAATCTTAGATTTAGATTCAGGAAATGCATCTGCGCTAACTAATCTTCTACACACGGGCCTAAATTCTCCATACAACCAGATGAAAGAAAGAACTGTTCTTTAAAGGCACATTATGGAAGAAAACATTAGACAAGTTAAGTTTCACTGCCTCAGTTCCCTGATCAAATTCATACGGATATATACAGGCTAAATTTAAGACAGAG
The DNA here is from genome assembly GCA_013399175.1 of Odontophorus gujanensis. NCBI lineage: Eukaryota > Metazoa > Chordata > Aves > Galliformes > Odontophoridae > Odontophorus > Odontophorus gujanensis. The sequence goes on from VXAB01012529.1 coordinate 297,764, forward strand.
CTGACTGTTGTAATTTTGTAGGCTAAGTCAGCCACTGCTGTTCCTCGGAGTCCTATGAATTTCAAAACAAAATAATGGCAGAAAAAGGTAGTTTCCAATAAGAATTTATTTTGCACCTTGATTTGTATCAAAAGGTGTTAGATTGTTCTCTTTTTTGAGGCAAAAAGTAAAAATCAAGAAAAAAACTTGGGGATTTATCTAATTCAGTAATGTCCTACAGACTAGAAAGTCTTGACATATGACACGACAGAAATACTAGATGAAGCTTTCTGGGTTTGGATGCATTAATAATTTAAGACAATTGATCCTGGCATTTCTGTTCCAGCTGATTATTGTATTATTTACGCTTCTTTATGTCTTGGATTTCAACTCTTTCCTTTCCCCCGTGAGTTGTATACTGCAATTTGCTTTACATTATTCTGCCTTTTGCACCATAATTGTCTAGGAAATGAAAACAAATGGAAGGAAATAAACATAGAAGCCAGAAAGAAAGACCTAGCTTACGATTATTTTAAAATTCAATATTTAATCCTATGGTGTATGCAGGACAGTCTGCAACAGACAGTGTGACAAAACCAAAAAAAAGCTGCTCACCCCATCCCAACCTGTAGCTTTCCATAGAAAAATACTTTTTAAAGGCTATTATACCTTATTATTATTATTATTATTTAACTTTTTACATACTGGCTGCAGGCTTATTATAGTCTTCTTGCCTAGAATCAAAGAAACATTGACTTTTTAAAGCTAGCAAACAAGTTACACAGCTAATTGTAAAAGAATAGGCAAAAGAAATGAAATGGTATCATTAAGTTGAACAAAACACCTCTATTGTTCTGCATGCACAGACTCAAACAAAAATTTCAGCCACTGTCCTGATTTTTACTAGCATTCAGAGAAAGAACAACGGATGCGTATATGGATGTTTAAAAGTATATGGAGTTGAGAAACATGATATACTAGAATATTTTCTAACAAAGCCCATTATTCAAGTATCTTTTGCTCTAATTTTTGTTGCAGTCTGATTTCATGAACAATGTTGAATGGAATCATGTTGTAGAACTATTCCAAATGACAACCACAAAATTACATTTGATGCAAGAAACTACTCAATCTTAAAATTTATTAGTAATCCAATGGTGTTTTGGAGCAGAGCTGTTTTAAAGCTTCTGCTGTGTTGTTTACAGTCTGAACGATGACAGCAATAATAACTGTTCAAAACCCAACCAAATGAGTTAGAGGACACTTATCTAATTTGTAAATTGATACTGGGTGTTGATTAAAACATTCAAAGATCTGAATTCTATTTTTTGCAGAGATGTCAAAGGAAATCAGGTACAGCATATAGATACTGCAAGATTTTTTGAAACATTGTGGCCACTTAACCCTTCCATTTTGACTTTAAAATAACAGGTGTTTCAAACCATTTCACTGAGATCAGTACCTAATTATTAATTAATTTATACTCCTTTCAGTGCTCTTGTGAATAGTATTGGAGTGTAACTCATAAGACTTTCAGACAAACTTACAAGAATATTTTAGTATTTAATATACTCTTACAGGTTAGTTGTTAAAAAAGTGCTGACAAAACAACTGATGCTTTTAAACATCTAACAATGTGATCAGAAAGTATAGAATAAATAAATTTTTCAGTAACTTCTAGCTTTAACAGACCACTTGTTCTCATGATTACTCTAATCCTTAGTTCAGTAGACTATTACAAAGCAGGAAGGAAGATAAATTATTTTATGATACTTACTAAAACCTTAATACTAGCCATTTTAAATTTATTTTCCCCAATTATCCACTAGTTTCTAGAAATCAAATTCCTCCAGATTATTTCCAAATGGCATTCTGCTTCAAAAACAGTTTTTAGTTCAAAAACATATTACATAGTCAGGCATTGAAAATAACAGGCTCCTACCCCCCAAAAATGATCTGTATTCATACAATAATGTGTTACTAGCATGTATGTTTAGGAGAATGAAAGGATACAGTGATGCTAAAATATACGCTCTAGTCTTGCTTTTACATAAAAAGGATCATGCACAATCTATAACCTCTTCTTATTTATAATCTCTCCTTGGAGACAAAGACTGGTTTCATATAGCCCAATATAATCTATGAGAAAGGATGCTGAAGGCTTCAAGGCTTCACATTCACAATATCCCACTTAAAGTTTTTTTTTGTTTTTTTTTTTTTTTCTAATCCAGAAGAAGAACTTTGAGAGAGATATAAAACAAGCAGATAGTGTACATATGGAAAGCAATATTGTGGAGGCTTATACACAATGTGCCAACTTTATATTAAAAGAAACATTTTAAATAAGGATTTTAAGATATATTTGAAAACCGGAAAATGCAGAACGGTTACTGTGTTTTGTAACAATTCTATTTTCAGGAGTACCATTTAAGAAGAGTAATTTTAACAATAAAAAGGACAAGCGGTTATCTGCGACACGAGGTTTGTGAATTACAATATAAGTGTACATCTTGCTACAAGATTTCCTAAATCATTCCCTACTTTTTCTAAGACAAAAGTTCTTAAAGAAGCTTGCTTGCTTTGCAGCACCAATTATCACACCTCATCACAGCTAGCCATCAGCCTCAGGAAAGAGTGTTTTCATCAAGTTTCAGCTGTTTGGTTTTATCTAGCTGCAGCCATTTATATAAATAGTTGAGCTTACAAGTAAGGACTTCCAATATTCCAGCCCCACAGTATCATATGGGCTAACAGGTATTTATGACTCCAATTTACATGATGCAATGTGACAGTTAAGCTGTACTATGGTAACTTATGATGGGTTCAATACTATCGTAGTATCAGAAACTTATATAGCTTTGTTATCAAGGAATTTTTTTCATTCAGACAGAGATACCTGACAGTAACAAAGGACCTCCAAACTATACTGAAAAAATATCTTCCATATTCAGATACTTTGTGGACGTTCTTATCATTATTTTGCTCACTGAATAGAAGCAGGATGAAATTCTGTCTAGAAAAGTATCACTTCTTGTCACAAGTAAGTTCACTAGGTATGGGAAATTATAGAAAAACTCTTCCTTAACCAAAGAAACAGATCTGACTACATTTAAAAAATTATTACCTTGAACAGGATGGCCAATTCTTTGGAATGATTCTATTTAGTTGCCACATGCTCACTTACCTTCTGTCATGTTGATTTTCAGCCAGCAAGAAGAAAACAAATAAATAAGAGGTTGACAACTTGAAGAGAGTACAGTGGAAAAAGTGTTTTAGTGTTGATATTTGAGATAAATTTTTACCATAATCAGTATTATAAGAAATACAAAGCTGTTCGTCTATCTTCACATTTAGAGCTCAATTAGAACTTACTTTTATTCTCCAGAAGAAAAAAAAAAAAAGAGAAAAAAGGATTTTCCAGAGGGTACCATTTATAATAGCAGAAAGCCTAAAAGCAGAAGTCTCAGACCACCAAAGCACTCAGGACTTTAGAAAGCAAATGTCTGGCATAAACTTGCAAGGAATGAATATGCGTGCATGCACACACATGTAGACTAGGAAAATTATATGCACTAGAACTGGTGCAGAGCTCACAACAGCATCTTCTGAGTTCTAGGGCAAAGTACTCCCTACACAAATCTCTTGTTAAACATTAAAGTTTTGTAACACACCCCCACAACATCTGATACACAACTTCCATCTTATGAAAAGCAGATGAAGGAATGAGTTTTCGGAGCTGAAGATAAAGTGGGAAGAGAAGAGGGCAAGATGAACTACTTGCCAGCTAATTCATTCAAAAAAAATAATGCTGCAACATATAAAGACTACTCTAATACTTGACAGCAGAAAGCCAACATGGGCTTAAGATCAAAGTCACTTAGTTAATCTTCTCTGTATATTTTTTGCATCAGAAGGATACTCCATATGCCACATTCCTTTCTGCTTGAAATGTTGCTGGTCAGATAGCTATCCAACTTGATCTCAGTTCCAACCTAATTGAAAGCCTTCTCCCCCCCATCCCCCCTCACCAATAAACCAAATTAGCGTTGAGGCAAGTACCATCTGCACTTACTTTGTTGCCCAAATAAGAATTGGGTGCACTCCAATAATAAGTCTGTGGAAGTACTTTACGTGCAGACACATTGTTGATGCTAAGCTGCTGACGCCCACCAATATTCTTTTGCTTAGGAGTTACTCTGATAAGACCGGATAAGCCAACTAGATACCAACCATTCATGTCTTCTATCTATGATGACAGAAAAAGAAAAAAACAAAAAAAAAAAAACAACAACAAAACATATTACAATCAGAACTAAGACATCAATCATTTCAATTGCCACCATCTCCCATGTTTCCATTTTTTTAAAAATGACTAGATATTTATAAATAAGATTAAATGCAGCTTAAAAATAAAAGAAATAACAGGGTAAATAACAATAAAAATTTCATTAATTTTTTGCATCCGGGAGTTAGAACTCCTAAGTTGTTTTTGTCTGAAGTAGTGTGCTTCGTATCATCCAGAGGGAGGCATAAGTTCAATCTTATAGTTACATGCATAAGTATGATTCTTCTGAATATATTAAATGAGTTTACAATAAATAATACCAGTTACAAAAGAGTACAGAAGATGACTTGACAAATGGATATATATTTTCAGATTGTCACAGGCAATGTAATTCATACTAATTTGTAATTATGAAGTGTTACAAATTACAAGTTTAAATGTATAGGTTTTTCTAAAAAACTTAAAAACTGGGGAATATCAAAGCTTTTGAATCAGCAGAGATGAACACATTGTTCATATAAGAATGGCTTCTGGAGACTGGATGTGATCAGAACAATGTACTAGTTTAGCTGTGGACTAGAATTTTTTCAAGATGCTGGCATGTGGATGAACACATTAGGCATATGATTTTATTTTCAGATTTATAGCATACTGTGCAGCCAAGACAAGAAGCTACAAGATCTGAAACATATTTCCCAACCTAGATATACAGATATGAATATGTAGCATACATCTGTTACAGTGGAATCAGTGAGTAAATTTTGAAAGATAATAAAGGAAATCCTTTTCCTTGTGTAAGCTGAATGTTGTACGTTCAGTGTTCCAAAGTTATTAATTATTTCAGGTTTAGAAGTCTAATACTAAAATAATAACAATAAAAGAGGCTTGCTCTGTGGATACATTGCTTTTATTACTGATTATGCAAGCATATTCCAGGACTGAAGTACATGGCTTCATTTGTGACACTTCTAAGTTCTTCTGCACTTCTCCCTGTTCAATAGCACATTTTTCAAAACTTTGCTGAATGAAGAAAAAACAATTTTCTTTACAGTTTTTTTCTTCGGGATAAATGACAGAATGTACAAGGCATAAAAAAAGATACAAAGTGTTATAGCAAAATACACTCTGGTGGCAACAGAAAGTGAGAACCCACAAAAACAGAATCAATGACATACACCGATGCAGCAGGAATTTTCTTACATTTTTATATGTAAAGTGAGAGCTTGTGCAGACATTTGTTTTCCCAGAGCAGAAACATTCCTCACAGCCTTTGGGATTATTTTGCTGCAGATTGAAGAAGCCTGATTTGCAACGATCGCAGTTTTCTCCTTCAACATGTTCCTGAAAAGGCACATTAGAATATTACTCCAGTTGTCACGGATTAGAGCTTGAGATAACCAGCTTCATACTCTTTTACTTTAATGCAGAGCCACGAAGATATTTATAGGAATCACTGTTCTTATTCATAAATATTAGAATTAGATCCTCTACACAATAAGCTAATACACTTACCTATAAATATCAGAATACAGAATTTGGACTTCATAAGATTTTTAATTCTTTTTCTATATGAAAACATGCACTTGATTTCAGGGACCTATCTAATTTATCTCCTGTATGCTTAAGGGAGTGAGAAGGGAAGAAAGTATTCGACAAAATGCTGTGGCCACTCCAACCTTAGTTTGTTGGTATGGCTGAAGAAATTACAGAATTGTAGGGACTGGAAGGGACCTAGAACTCAATCTAGTCCAATCCTACCTGCCAAAGCAGGCTCCCTAGACCAGGTTGCACAGGTAGGTGTCCAGATGGGTCTTGAACATCTCCAGAGAAGGAGACTCCACAGCCTCTCTGGGCAGCCTGCTCTGTCACCCTCACTGTGAAGAAGTTCCTGTGCACATTTGTGCAGAACTTCCTATGCTTCAGTTTGTGGCCATTTCCCCTCATCCTATCACCAGTCACAGTGGAAAGAATCCTGACTCATCTCTTTTCCTCCTGCATCTTAAATATTTATAGACACCGATCAGATCTCCTGAGTCTTCTTTTCTCAAGGCTCAACAGACCCAGGTTGCCGAGCCTTTCCTCATGAGACAGGTTCTAGAGAGCCCTTTAACATCATTGTGACCCTCAAAATTCAAATCAATATTCACAGGTGACATGAACTACAAGTACACTGTATTAGTTATACCAGTCATTCAGCTTTTTTTCATCAACTTTTAAGTGGTTTACCACTAATAGCAGAAACAAGGCTAAATCTGAGAGAGGAAAGGGCTACATTTCCACATGTATTTGACAGCCATGCAGCCATGTTACAAACTCTTCTCCACAGAAAGCAGGCACTGAACTTGAAAGATTTTAAACTTAGCATTTTGTAATTATGCTTTTCAGAGAAAACTTGCATTGTGCAGTAAGTCCTGCCACCTAAACCAATTAATTCATCCTATAGGAAAAGAGAAAGCATTCTTTTCAGCAAGAAACGTGTTGCTCAAGAAATATACTATGGCACTGGCTTAGTAATTCAATGTATTTCCAAAGACAACATAACATACATTCTCTTTAATCCTGGAGATAGGTCTTTATGGTGTTCATGCAGGACGAAATTGTTGGCTGCAAGTCAGCAGAAATGAGCACATTATGAAAAGCCTGCCCACATTGTGTAGTCCAAGTTTGCTTTAGAAATTCTGCACTAAGTTCAACAAAAGCCATCTGATAGCCTCCCGGCTAAGATGCAGCAAAGATAGAGAAGATAAGGCAAAACTACAGGGGAAAATATGGAGATCAAACAAAAATATAAATAGGCTATCACCACTGTAAATTTGCAATAGGATTGCCAGGTCACAGCATGAACAGTAAATGAGCACCCAAGTGACTGGAGGGGTGAAACCCAGACCGTTCGTCCTCTCTCCCGCTCCGTGCTACTTCCAGACATGCTTCTGGTAGCATATATGGACACAGAGCCTCCGCTGTTTGCCCCCCTTTCCTTTTCCAGTGCACCACAGTTCGAACTGGAGAAGGCTGCGTTCCTAAGCTCATCCTTTTTTCCAAACTGTTTCTGGGAGGAGTAAGTTAATTCCTCTTGCTTTGATATCTTGTTCTATAGCACTTGTACCTCAAAATACAGGCTCTGTCATCATCTTTGTTTGCTTTACAACATTAAAAAACACTTCTATGTTGGTTGCTGTGAAAGTAATGCCCTCTATTTATTTTCAGGAGAACTACAACAGATTCAAAGAGCTCAATAAGACTGTTTGACTGAGAAAATTCCCAGCTACAAAACATTATTTTCCAACATAGTCACCAACATTACCTAGGTATTTTTGCCAGTGAAGAACAAGAGCATGCATGCCATGCTCGTAAAAATCTGCATGGCCATCCAGAACATGGCTTGATTTTCACATATCTGTCACCACTGATGTAACACAGGACCCACCACCTCACTATGCTCAGATACACTGTTTGGTTTCCATAATTGTTCAGCAAGCATCAACGAATGCCAGTGAATGAAATTTTTTCCACAGGAAGGAATTTAGTTACACCCCTTTTGCTTCATATGCACTTTCATGTCGGAAACCATTTGGTCAGACTGCTCCTCTGCTGCCATCTGTCACACAGCAATAAATTGTAATGGAATATTGCTGGGAAGGTTACACGTCTACTACCATGTCACCAACATCCACCTCTGATTTTGTGAGCCAATTTTATAAAATAGGAGGCATTACTTTCAAAGCAGGCTTTATACATTAAAAACATACATAGCAAAGTATCTTCACTCTATCTTTATTATTGTACTATATCTATTCTCCTCTTCAAGAACATCATAAAAAAGACTCCATAACAAATAAAAAATCCCTGCAGTACAACTCAAAACTATCAGTCAGCAGATTTTACCTTTGACATCTCATTAATTTCAAGGACGCTATTTTTACCTTTTCACCACAAATTTCAGGGTAAATCAATTAACATATTATGGTCATAGGTTTGCTGAAATCAGCCAGCTCCTCATGATTCATCTAAAAAAATAACAGTATTATAATGCATGGGAGTTTGCAGGCACCCAAATGCTCACAAGCTCAAACGTACAAACTGCAGTTGTGAAAGCTGCTCCTAAAAGTTTCAGACCTTTTTGAAGTGTTTACTGTGTACAGATTGGGAAATGGAAAAAAAACTAACTAATTAACTAATCACAGGAGAGCTAAAAAGCAGACATTTATTTAAATGAAAACCTGTCCTACTCTGCAGTCACGGGAATGACATCAGTGAGTAAACTTGGATAATTGTTTTTAGTAGGTATGAAATTCACCGAATAAGACACAAAGTGGGAAAAGCTTTCTGAACCAATCAGAGATAAAACAGGCATTTATACTTGCCCCTCACCTTTTTGTACATCAGTTTACTCTGGCTAATGTGATTGAGATAACAATCTTATGCTCACTTACATTTTGTTGCTTAACCTTAGAACTTTTTTCAGCAGTCAATTTCCTTAACAAGAAAACTATCTTTAGTACATTTCAAAGCTCATTATATGTAATTGAAAGATGTGATTAAAAGAGGGGAAGCATTTTTCCTAAGACCTGCTATTAACTTGTTCAGACATCCCTCTTTAGTCTTCATATGGAGCATAGCTAATCTGATGATTTCAGTGTCTTTTTGATCATAATCTACTTCGACTTGAGTTTGAAGATTTCCAGTGAAAATAAATGTGTATGTATCAGTACTTTAGCTGTCTGCAAACGGTATTATTTTTTCTACTGTATACAATAAAAGGAGATTAAAGGAATGAAAAAGGAGGTAAAGGATAACCAAGAAGGAAAAAAAGCATGTAAACAGCAAATGCTTTGGGATAGGAACAGTATCTCTATTACTTATTCACTCATTTTAGAACTACTCAGCATTAGTTATCTTTTATTTAGCATATGACATCTTAACCATTGTTTCTATTCAGAATATAATACACTCTGACCTACTCAGTAGTCCATTAATTAGAACTGTAGTATGGATGGATTTTATTTTTGACAGAAAGCATGTGACTGATATATAAAGTGAGGATAAGGTTAATTCTCTGATTAGATTTCAGTGCTGCTCAGCTGTCACACCAAAGCTTTACAAGTGCATGCAGCATGAACTGGGGGAGTCAAGTACTTCTTGTACATTCTAGTACTTATGGATATAATGTATTTTAAAATTCACATTTCTTTCTAACCCTTTTAATGAAATTTTGTAAAGAAACTTCCACAAGTATGACACACAAAAACTGACCCACCATACCATAAATTGTCATTTGATCATGTTCATGCTAACTTACTAAACTGTGATTTATAGAACATCACCGTTTGATTTGTAAAGCATTTTTTTTTATTTTGTTATTTTGTAAGAGGTAGATGCACGTGTTTTATTTAAAAGTGCTTTCTTTTGATATATTAATATATGACTTGCTGAAGGCACATAGAAACAAGCAGAAGAAAAAACATTTTTAAACTTGCTTCCTAGAAATTAAGAAATTCACTGTATAGAAAGGATGACTAAAGGAAGAAAACAGAAAAACAAAACAAAACAAAAAGCTAAATATAAAAGTTTTCTAAATGACAATTTCAAGGCAAGAAAAATAATACCCTTTGTATGAAATTAAAAGAGTGGATGTTATATCTACAATGACAACTCTCACATGACAACTTCTTGTTGTCTTAAGACACCATCTGTTCAAAGGATTTCCTCATTTGAGGTCATATTTCAGGATAGTTTTAGAGTCCATAATACTTCAAACATATAGTTTCTAGACAGATGAGGGGTAGGAATTCAAAGTAAATAATTCACGAGCTTCTTAAGTGTCTGTTCTAAGTCATACAAGAGGCTACTAGATGCCCATTTTAATTACAGTAAGCACTAAGATGACACAGAGCAGCCCAAGGCTTCACAGGACCAAGAACAGGAGTTGTACAAGAACTGACTTCCATAGACACTAATGCACCTAAGTAGGACAGTGGAACATCACTGTGTGATAGAAGACCACTGACTGCAATCTTTCAGTATCATTAATATCATCCTACGGCTCACAAGAATTCAACATCCTTACCTTGCAAATACAGAGACCTACACAAGGGTCAATATTCACGCTGCCTTCCACTGAGCAGTTGCAGGGCAGGCAGTCGGGATATCCTGTATAACCCAAGGCACATCTATTGCAATGCTCTCCTGCATAGCCAGTCTTGCAGTGACAGAAGCCAGGCAACATGTCTATGGGAAGAGGAAGAAAACATAATACACCTTTGATTTATTATTATTGGATATGTTTATTAGAGTGCTTAAAGCAACATATTCTGCAGGTGTAATAAACTCTGTAACATACTCATACATATTCTGGTATGTAGGTGTAACAAACTCTGCCTCAGACCTACACTGACTTGACTTGGTATTCTGTCTGAGAGCTGATTATAGCTATTTGAATTTTGAGCTTCCCAAAATCTGTATATTAGAGATCTTCTAAACTGTAACTTGTCTCTAAGCCCTAGCATCTAGGGGATCAGAAAAACTCCACTTCCATTAATGTACCTAACTACTTTTGAATATGCTTTTGCTTCCAGAATCCATAAAGCTCCCTAGCAGTAAGTTCTGCATTTAGTGATGTGTAGTGTGAAATTAAACACTGATATACACTAAATCTGTATTTGTTGCCCTTTAAATAAAACAGCAAATAACAGTTTCCTTCTCACTGTCTCCATGTAATCTGTGATTTCAGTATAACTCTATTCTATCCCACATGACAATTTTATTTTATATGTCAAAAATTTCTTTTTAAAAAGAAACTGTTCTAGATAGGTGAAAATCCCTATTACTTACCCATTTCCATTCTAATAAATTTTTTAAGGAGAACAAAGGGTATAGTGTGGACTTACAAGTGGCATGATTATTTTTTCAGTTTTGCTTTTAAAACATTTGTAATATTTCCTAAGTCTGTGTGGACCTTTTACTACTGCTGAGCCAGCACTGAGCTGATACTTCCAAGGCACAATCCAAGGTAATTGTAAGAGCTGTTTCACAATTGCTAATGTCTAATTCAAAAATTACTGTAGTTGATATATAAGTAGAATGACATTCTTCTTCACTCTACTTTTCATTTAATTGCTACAGAATATCATCAGTTATTTTACTACCCATCCATTGACTATCTTAAGATCTCTGAACATTTTGCAGCTCTTTCATTTTTCTTTGCTGAAAGATTTTGTACTTGCAAACTTTGTCACCTTCCTACTCATCCCCTTTCCAGGTTAAATATGAATATTCTCAGCAGTTCATACTGATCATCACTGTGAAAAAGGTCCAGTTATCCTCTTAATCAAGTACTCATCTGTGACAGAATCCTTCTTCCTCTTTCTATTTCACTTTTTCACTGAAGAATCTTGTCAAAACTTTCTGACCATCAAAATACTGTGTTAGACAAATTTACCTTTGTTCATATGCCATTAGCTTCTTCAAACAGATTCATAAGGAATACTGTCCTTATGAAAAAAAAAATAAAAGAACAAAAAACAAAAACAAAGCAAAAACAAAACAAACAAACAAAACTGCTCTTGAGTTTTGCCCAGTTTAGCCACAAATTTTTAAAAGCATAAATATTTTCTTTATTTTAGTTCTACTGATCTTCTTAATCCAGAAACCAAATGTCATGATTTTAATTTCCTAGAACCCTCTACCTTTCTTTGACAACTTGGGTAAACAGTTTATATAAGATTAATCTATATTTTATAAAGTACTATGATGCTATATACATACTTCAGCAACTTCATTTTTAAATACATCCTGATGCCATGTATATGCCATGCCATATTTATCTAATATTTCTTATTCTTATTCATTTACCATCTTGCTCTGAAACTGACACATCTGTCTAAGATGCTTCTTTCAACTTGCCCCACGTTTCCAGGAAAAAAAAGTGGAAAAATCCATGAGTTGTTCTGTTCACCAATACAAAGAATTCATCTAGCTTTTTTTACTGTCTTTTTCTTTCTCGAGTTCTTCTCTTATAAACTGATTACATCTTAGTCATATTAAATTCCTAGTAAATTTCAGTGTCTAGTTATCTTTTAGTTTTTTATTTATCTGAAGAAGTATTTCCCAGCAACATTCAAATATTTGCTTTTTTTTTATATATATTTTTACATAATGCTAACATTACGACCTTATAGAACCAGTCAGGTATTTTTCTATTATATTATATTTTTCTATTACATATATATACACACATATATATATATTATTGTCTTTTTCTATTATCCTCAGTTGGATCTAATTTCTGTTCTTTACAAGGAACTTCTTTTTAGAATTTAAACAGATTTTATTCTTTCCTAGCTAAGGTATGTCACTTGAATTGAATTAGAAGAATGCATCTTCCTTGAGTGCCTAATATCCAGGCTATAAACCCTATGCCTGCCATTTGCAATCATTGGATTTTGCATTTGGAATTAGCTTCTAAAAGATACCTTTTTTGGATAAGTTGGGTTTCAGGAAAGCCTTTCCAGTTCTACAAGGATTTTGAAGAAAGACAATTCTATACGAATAAATCTAGATTTGCTTCTTTTTTCCTACGGTTTCTCTAATGAAAATTATTTGTTTCATGGATTTTGACTATGGTCTGGCTGCTTTCCAGATTTCTGAATTACTCTCTTAGCTAGCCAGTGTTGAGACCCTGCAGCACTACAGACCTCAGGTTCTTTTATAAACTGAGTCAGTGCACCCTAGATAGACAATCTTATGAAAGAAACTTCTGCTCCTCCAGATATGAGACTCTTATTCCTCCAGAATAAGAAACCAAACAGAGGAGGCAGGAAATCGGCATAGCTGAGCAAGGATCTGTTGGTAAGAATGAGGGAAAAGAAGGAAAAGTATAAGAAGTGGAAGCAGTGGATGAGTGGCCTGGGCAGAATACAAGGATGCTGTCAGGGTGTGCAGGAGTGGGATCAGGAAAGCCAAAGCACACATGGCAAGGGATGTAAAAAACAAGAAGGGGCTTTTTTTGGTACACTGGCTACAAGAGTACCAAAATTGTGGATATAGTAAGTCTGTATGTTAGATGACTCACCTTCATTAGTTTACAACACTATCATACTGGCAAAATTTAGGCTCATGTTTCTACACAGTATGTAAATTCTCATCAGTGTACATAAGTGATTATTTTTACCAAGCCTCTGTGGCACTTATTATGTCAATAAGCTAATTAAATTCCGATTCACAGTAAATGTTTAAGGTTCTTCTTTTGTTACTGCTATAGTAAAGTGTTAATATTTCTGTACATCTTATGTTTTTAGTCTATTATTTCATAGAGCCTTTTCTGAAGAGGGTTTTATTTGCTAAAGCTGTTTTCCACTTTTTTCTACCGGAATAATATCATTTTCTGACATATCTCTAAATGTACAGAGGTTTAAAAGTTCATTCTGGAAGATGAGTCATCTTGAAATATGAATTTTATCAACTTCTTTCTAGCCAACCCGTCTTTCAAAATTACACAAAAATAAACCTATGCAAAAATTATGCTCCAAATCCATGAAAAAACTAGCAATCAAGAGACTGGCCTTGTCATCCTAAGTCCTACTCAACAAAAATATACTGTGGAAGTCACTGGGGGCTGCCTGTTTAGCAAAGTTCTATAAAACCTGAATAAAGACTGACCCTTATTTATCCTACCAGGTCTGAGAAAGGTTTTCAGCAAAAATTAAGATCATTATCTGAGCTTATACCGTACGTAAAGAAGCAGTAGCAAAAAAAACTTCAGTGCACAATAGCATCTGAATTATGAAATTCTGTATGTCTGCAAACTTTACAGACATTGTAGATACTTAGAAGACAATTAAAATGTCTATTTGTTAAAATCCAGCCAGTACTGCTTGAAAAAAAGTGTAATGATTTTCCAAGGAAGTCTAAATGCTGTAGTATAAAGTAGTTCAAAATGCATAGATTCCATATTCACTTTTGTATGGACAATTGCAAGTGATCTCAATGTCATAATAACAGGCAATAGTAAGTTGCTACTGTTAGGATGTACTGAACATGAGTGAACAAGTTCATTTTAAAGCACAATACATTGTTGCTTGTCAGTTATTTCACCAATATCACAATTTGCAAACATATCCTGATTCATTGAAAGTTTTTGGTTCTAATATTTATCTATATTGATTCTGAAAGTACTGTATAGTGTTGCTATGAAACAATATTTGAAAAACATTCTTGGACATTCAAATTAGAGTAATACTATTTCACTTCAGAATGAACAGTGAAATATCTGAGGATATAGTTATACAAAGCTGATCAAAATGGAAATTACATGTTTAAAATATAAAAATATTCATTTTTCTGCAGAAACAATTATTATATAATGATTCCTTTATTCCCTTCTCTTATTTGCCATAGCCTAAAACACCTGCAGATGCAGCCTTTAAAATCCTCTTGTTGCAATTCATCTATGCATCAAATGTTGTGATATTTATTCCAAAGACCCACTTTAATTGTTAATTACATGCAGTATTGAGAAACACAGATAACACACAGTATTCAGATTTATTTTCCTTAAGAAAAATTCACAGTGACTTTATATCCCAAAAATAACTATATTTCCATTTTAGTTTAAGTTTTTTTAATCTTTGGAAAATAAACTAGTTTATTTTCCAAACTTATATCTCTACAGCCCAGATGAGACCATAGTAGCACAGAAGTTGAGCCTGCAGATGCATTTTACTTTTTGTCATTGATCATCACTATTCAAAACTATTTAAATTGGCAGTAAATAAAATTAATTTTCCCCAACTCAAGTCTGTGACAGAAACCAGGAAAAGATCTTTACCATTAGCCATGAAATTTTTCATCTTATTTTCCACCTTGTCCTACTGAGGTGTAGGAGTAAGATAACAGCTGGGTGGGCAGCTGACAGCTAGCCAACATCAACCTGCTATCTGCTACAATACACTGCTGTGATAGTAGTAATGTACCAAACGTATCAAATGTACCGTGTTTATAAACCATGAACCTGAAGGAAGCTTCAGAAAATCTGCAAATATAAAATCTGAACTCCCAAAGAAAATTATTATAAGAACACAGGTGAATCACTGTTTGCATGAGTAAACAACAACAATAAAAATCTTTAGATTTTTTTTTTTTTAAGAGGAAGGACAAATATGACTCAGCTTTTCTTTTACCACTAATGAACTTAAGCTATAATATCCTTCTCTCAGGAATCTTACCTCCTTCTGCATGTTTTTCATCTTTGACACAGGTTTCATGCAAAGACCCATTTGGATCACAGGAACAAGGCTGGCATGGATCTGGGCTGTCTGGCAATACCTATAGAAAGAGAAATTATGAAACAAAATCTTACCTTTAATGAGTGGAAACACTTATATTGTTTTTAAACAAATATTAGGAGAACTGCATTCTGCATAGGAAACTTAAACAAGTATGGTTGCCTAATTTAGCCCACACAGTTTCAAGTTTAACCTTCCATTTTGGATTTTCATTAAAAATATATAAGTAATTTAGATACAATTAGGTTTCAAGAAAAACAAGTATGTAGTTATTAATAGAGATTTGTAGCATTAAATGAAGTAATCAAGTATCAGAGAATCATAGAATGGTTTGGTTTGGAAGGGAACATTTAAGATAATCTAGTTCCAGCCCCCCTGTTATAGGCAGGGACACCTCCCGCTAGACCAGGTTGCTCAAAGTCCCATCCAGCCTGGCTTGTAATGCTTTCAGTGAGGAGGGACTCACAGCCTCACTGGGCAGCCTGTTCCATTGTCTTGACACAGTAAAAAAAATATCTTCCTAATACCTAGTCTAAATCTACCCTCCTCCAGTTAAAGACCATTTCCCCTCATTCTGTTGCTACATGCCCTTATAAAAAATCCCTCTCCAGCTTTCCTGTAGGCTCCCTTCAGGTACTGGATGGCAGATATAATGTCTGCTCAGAGCCTTCTCTTCTCCAGGCTGAAGAGCCCGAGCTCTCCCAGTCTGCCCACGCAGAGAGGAGCTCCAGTCCTCTGACAATCTAAAGGAGATTGTAAATATTCACTGGCTACAGTAACCTTGACAAATAGCTCAGATTTCTGTCTGGTCAGTATGATTCAAATAACTAATTGAGTTTCTCAGTCAATAACAAAAAGGGAAGTGAAAAAAAGTGAACAATTTCCTTTCCTTCCTGAAAAGGTTATTTCATACAAAATTAAACTTTAGTCTTATACCACACTAGGGATGTAAACTACATATATTTTTGTATATGTGTATATATTTCCTATTAGTCAAATGGTAACCAGATTTGGATGAATAAATACAGTGTCATAGTGTTGAATAGATTAGTACTCCTCTTTTACAAGCTCTAAGACTAAAAACACTATCAGAGAGAATATAATTATTGTTATTTGCTGATGTTTTCTGTTTGAGGAGTGAAAAGCAATCAAACTAATGGGCATGATTTCCTCAACTGAAACTACACAGACAAAATGTCAGGAATTTAAACACACACAATTAGTGTAGCTATTTAAAGCACAGGCACAGCCTTTATATTAAGTTGTATTGCCAATAACATGCATCTTCTGACAGCTTCATTTTAGATGAAAATACAACCTTATATGCAGAAGCACAAAAAACAATTCTTGTTTCACTAAAAATGAAAAGCATTCCCGGGACACAATGGAATTTCAGTTATTATTTTTTCTATATTACCCTTTAAAAATAAAAATTACAGTCCCTCTTTCACTAGTATTGAGTGTTTCAATATTTCTTTGGTCTTCGATAACACATGATACCTGAAATTCATTACTGAGTCTGAAGTTCTGTTTACAGGACCACATCCTCCTCTATTTTGAACTCAATGAATTAGCTGGAGGCCCTGACCACAAGTGCATTCCTTCATATCAACAAAGTTTAGTCTCATATTTCTGTGGACATTAACTTTACAGATTGCCAGCTGTGAGAAGCAATTGCTACACTGTCAGAATTAGAAGTTAACATTCACAAAATGGCATCCAAACTCTCTCATCTCTTTTTTAATACTAAATTTTCCATGCTAAACTGATAGTTCGAACACAAAGAATTATAGGAAAGTGACAACAGAACATGCATTTACCCCTTTAGGTCTGAAGTAACCATCAATGCAGGTCTCACAGTTGGTTCCGTCAGTGTGGCTTGTACAATTAACACACACTCCGCCCCCGATGAATTCTCCAAAAATATTCAAACTCTGATTTCTGTCTGCCACATTCTGATCATAGTAACATTCCTCAGACTTCCCATGACAGTTGCATGCTAAAAGAGAAAGAAGAATTAGCGAAGACTTTTTAAGCTATTAAAATCAGTCTTTTAACATTTCATTCATTCATACCACATGCAGTATGACTCAGGCATTAATTTATTATTTCATCTACAAAAAGTAATGTGGTTTATTCACAAATGCAGCCTAAAACACTACATATTCTATTTTTTTCCTTGCTATTTTGTCTCCATAGGCAATGTAGTGGACAGATATAGATTAATTAGATTCTTCCTTTTTTAAAATTGACGATCCAGAAATGTTTTGGTAGTTGCACACACATACAGCTCATGAAATAGCAACTTAAAATAAGAGGAATCATAAGAAAAATATATCTGAATGGTATGAGTAAATTAAAATAACTTCCATGAAAGCAGAACGACGTCCTAAAAACATTTGTTTTTCACATACGCACATACAAATTTGGTCTGAACAACAAAGATTTCCTGTCTTAAAATTTCTTGAGAGGTTCAGATAATAAACTGGAATATACTAAGTTCATTAGAAGTACAATTCTACATGTAATTTTTCTACTGAGTTTTTTGAGCAAGTTTCAATAAGTGAACAAAACTGATTCATAAACATATATGGTTAGGAATAACATAAATTGAAAAATCATTTAGAACTCAATTTCAGTTTTCAACAGCAGCTTCTGTTCTTCTATCAACTTACGTTCACATTCATGCTTAACCAGGAAAGTCCCAGCATGCCAAGGTTTTTGATTGAAACCAGGACAACACCGATCACACGTCTCTCCACAAGTGTTGTGCTCACACTGACAGACAGATTTCTAATAAATAAAAAAAAAATTACAAAATGAGATTATTTGAAGTATTTGTCCCTGTATATAATCTGCATTCTAGTTGAAATTATGAAAGCATTATCATTAATGTCTAAAATCTGCAATTCCTTTATTTTCTCATTTTTATTTATTTCTGCAATACGTATTCACCCACGAGAAACAAAAGTTTGTTAAACTAGAATAGTTCAGTTTTAGGAAAGCAGCCACAATGTGGAGGAATTTGGCCAGAGAATCTTAGGAGAATCTAAGAATACAGGGGAATCTACTTCCAACTGACTGAAGCAAGGAAAATGGAAGAACGAAAGTTCCCCAGCGCAGCAAATAAGATGAAGTATTGGTAGTCCTCAAATAGAGCTTTACGTTACAGGAAAACTGACTTGATTGCTAGCTTACAATAGAAGGATTGACCCAACCTCTGCCCTTCCCTTGATGTAGCACTCCTGCAGCTGCAGAGTAAAATCAGTTCTGCTGAGTGATTCTATAAGAATCTTTTCTTTTAACTTTAAGATTACTTTTTGCTGGATGATTCAACTCATCTTGTAAACTTCTAATTGTACAACTAAAATGTATATGAGGGCAGCAAGAGAAGTTTTTAACAGGAGGTGGAAGGAAGATCACCACCCTTGCAATGGTCTTCCAGTTTCTCAGATCACCTCAGTCCCAGCATAGTCTCGGCATGTTGTAGGCAATGCACAAACTGTAAGCCTCAGAAGAAGACAGGGAAAGAAACTGTTGTTTACAGACAGGAAAAAAATTGTCTTCTCAATTGTTCTTCAGTGGAGCAGATTTCCAGATCTTGGCTGATGTGAGCCCACGCAGGGACAATATGGCAAGACTACCTGAAGAAATTCTATGGCTAACCAGGCAAACTATGAATCTTGCAAAACAAGGACTAATTACAGAACGTTTCAGAACTGCAAAACAGTAAATTCAAGAAAGTTTATTCTTTTCAATGTTGGAGGAAAATTTATAGAGTTTTATGAGCCAAAGTCCAACTGTTTCACAGTATGACTCATTCTAGAAAGTATCCTTGGAGATCTAAACCAAATATTCCAAACCTCCTATGGCTTGAGTTGTTTCACTTACTGTATTTCTGGCATCGGTTAGACAGTATGTATTTGTTATCCTTCAGAAAATGATACCACTCTTGTCAAAATGCCCTTTTAATCAAGTAATCCAACTACCTGAACTGATGTCTGCCTTCATCTGCAATAATAGTTCTTATTTTCTAGACAGACCCACATGGCATGTAGATAACACTGCAGTTTGATAATGAACGCTACCTATGTAGTTCTATATACTTGCTATGCACATCACTACTGAAAAGACTTGCAAGGATTAAAGCAAGGAGTTTGTAAAATTTTTGAAAGGATCCAAGGAAATTGCTTAGAAATGCAAGTGCAATTTCTGTCTGATTTCCTCTTGGCTTTTATTTGTTTTGTTTTTTAATCAGTTCTTACGCAATTGCTTAGTGTTATACACAGACAAGATTTTCTTTCATTTTGCACAAAAAATCTATTTGAGTGAATACTATGTGAAAAGCTCCCACATTGTGGCACACCAGTAACATTAGTAGACTGCAAATTCTGTTTTAGGGATGATGCGCACTTTGACCAGTAATAATAAATTATATTTCTATATTTCTGTTATATCAGCTGCATATTTGTTAATGATGTAAAAAGAGATCTACATGTTCAGAATAAATTATGAGCAGTTTGTGATTTTCTTGACTAGATTAATTGATCACTTAATATTTCATGTATAGTAAATATGCTATGATAGAGGTTTCTGTGGTTTCTTTTTTTTTTTTTCCTTAGGAAACATTGAATATGAACTGAATTATCTGAAATCTATTCTTTCAATATAGAGAAAGCTTCTGTTAACATTGTGTGAATGGCTATTGTTCTGATTTGACAGCACTATTTTATTCTGGCACAGCTTCTGACTTTTCTTCTAGGTTATCAGCATTCATTTTTGCATTGCATGGGCTCCGTCGAGTGAAAAAAAACAAACTGTCCTAGGCCACATATAAAATATATATCATATAGTTAATGAATATAAGCAATACAGCTTATATATATATATATGAAAACATTAAAAAAGGGAAATATAAACTTAGAACTAGTAGGTTGAATATGTAATGTTCTAGATGAAGAAGAAACAAATTCACAAAACTCTGAGGAATGTCAAGATTTTATGTTCCAGCTTGTGAATAAGGCCCATTTAGGGAGGAAGGAAGGCAAAGAAAGAAAAGAAAGATAAAAAAAATAATACATACATTGGTCACTGGATCAAGTGGACAAGCCTTCGCGTGGCCTGAGCATATGCACATGCCACCAACTGAGATATCTTTTATAGAATAGTAATACTGTAAGACAAAACAGAAATTGAATTGCTAAGTGGATTATAAAATGCAGGTGCCAAAGTACAGAATTCATTTCTGGTGACAAAACTATCAGGTCCTGTTTTTCTTCTTTTTTTTTTGATCTATTGCAAACATAGTATGAAGTATAATCCAAGCTGCATATCAACAGATTCAGGCTTAGTGAGAGAAAGGATATAAATTGGCATAATTTCATTTGTTTGAAGCCACAACAGCAGTGTCAATTTATACACAACACACACAAAATATGAACGTAGATAATATACACAGTGGATAATGAAAACTCAAATGCTGTAGAATTTAATCCCTTCAGAAAACATGACAAGTCATGATAATGAGGAGAAGGGAAAGGTTAGGAAAAAAGCTCAGAAAGGAGCACCTTTGTTCACCTTAGTTGGGTATTATTTGGACATCGTCTGGGCTGTGGAAAGAACTGCTTTTTACTTCAGAACGTCAATGGAATAACATTCTTTGATAAGATTTATATAACTTCTGATCTGTTGCTCTTACATATGACCATCTTTCTTTGGTGGAGATTAAAAACCCTAAACAGAAAGGAGGTTGAAAAAGCATTTATCATAGAATCATGGAATCATTTGAGTTGGAAGGGAGACTTAAGGGTCCTTAAAGCAGAAAATCACACAACTCATTAAAGAAAATATGCCAATTATAGTTACCCTTTGTTTCTTATTTGTTGGAATGTCTTGTTCTATATGAAAAGCCAGAAAAGTATTGCAAGTTTCAATTAGTCCTTGTTACTTTGAAAAATATCTCTACAGCAACCTCATGGAGACCTGCCATAGAGAAGCTATTGTTCTTTGTTGGTTTGAGACATTGGTGGATTATCCTGCAATAGGTTTTAATGAGAATATACTGATTTCTAGAGTGTGAATTGGGATCTTCGGTTCAGTTTTGTGATTCTGCTCACTTAGAATCATTAAATGTCTATACTTCAATAAACACACAATTTTCATAATTAGCGAGGTCTGCAATATCTACACTCAAGTGAAAACAATTCTAGGTTTGCAGTACTTAACAGAATGCCACATTCCAAACTTCTAGAAGTAGCCTGCTTCCTACAAATTTGGAGGAAAAAATGAAAACTACAAAAGTGGAATGGATGAGGAAAATTTTTCTTTTTACATATATCCATCCCTGATAAATGACAATAATTAAAGCCAAGAATACCAGTTATTGTAGTGGCACCCAAAACAGCTCTTCAGAAAAAAAATAAAAGATCAACAGAAAGAAGAAGTGAAAAGAAATGAAAAAATGCATACTGGTATATGTTCAACAGCAGAATAACATGCAGCATTGGAGCAGCAGAAAGACAGACATTTCTTATAAGAAGGAAGTATGGAATATGGAAAGACAGAAGTCAGGGGTGTGTACAACAAGTGTCAGTGGAGAAGAAGGATATGGCATGAGGTTGAGTATTGCATCCATTTTTTTTAAACAAGAACAGGATCTGAAATTTCCCTGCTGGTATCAATCATATAACAATGCCAAAAATGTTGCATCCAGGTACTACAGCTACTAATAGTACCAGTACTAGAAACTGTACTCAAAGAAAACATTCAAGGAATGCTACAGGTAGCAAAGGATTGAGCAGCTGACGAAGCAGGAGGACATTATCTAACAGTTACCATTTGCCAATTATAACAGCATCAGCATATTTACATTCAAAGGAGCTCTATGTTTATGTATGTTAATAACACCATTAAGCAGAAAACATTAAACTGTGATTTCTGATATACAAAGCACTGAGAAGATGAAGAAATTCTATTACTACCAATATTTTGACAGGTAATAACAGCTACACAATCTCCCAAAATTTCTTATGCTAAGCAAAAGGAAGTACATAATTTCTGAGAGAACTTCTACACATGTATTTCCACTATCTTGTCACAACTTACCCTTCTTGTAACAATAGGATCAATTTCGTTGGGATCTTTGTGTGCGAACATCATTAAATCAGCATTTAGTGTTCGTATCCTCTGAAATCTCAGGCGAATGAAGCGAGCAGAGGTGAATTCCAGTAACGTACGTGAAGGATCATCAGCACTAGGACGTCCATTAATTAGAGAAGTGTGAATCTGGAGACAGAATTTTAAAAGCAATAAGCCATTAGATTACACCAATGTTGCCATGACTATGCCAATAAATGTCATTAATGGCACTATGAGAATGCCTTGTAAATGTAAAATATCTTCATTTATATAACACAGATTTCCCCACAAAAATATTCCACAAACCCACTGATCCCATTTGTGCAAAGGAAATTCGTAATCCACAGAATAATCATAGCACAAAGTGCATGAAACAGCAAAGCCCTGCAATAACCTTCATGCTGCTGGCATATCATTTCTCCTCTTTTAACATTAAATAAATATTTAAGTTATTGAAAAACTGAAGGGATTGAAAATCTGAGTTAAAGGAATGGATACTTGGGATGGGATTCTGTGTTCACTGGGGACGAGTTTGCACCTCCTTCAGCAGTTGTTATCAAAAGACTTCAACTAGGCTTTTTCTAAAGCCACAATAACTTCTGAAATCCTGAAAACTACAACAGCTGGATGAGATAAAATAAGCATTCATAAGCACCTCCCACTGTCTCTTGATGCAGTTTAACATTGCCTTTGAATCTTGTTTTCAACAAATTGAGTTCATTTTCTAGGTTGCAACAGTTTTCACCTAAGAAAAGCTTTTAATAGAACACTGTTCAATATTTGTTTTTCCAAGGATCCGATCTCCGTTTACAGTTTGGTTTCTATAAAGATTGTCCTCCTTTCTCTGCCTTTCATATTCTAAATGCTAGAAATCTGGATAAGTGCGCCTTGTAACTCTTTCAGAAAAAGCCTCTGACTCCAATTGCAGCACACAGGGTAAGGGAAAAAAAATAGGCAATTTTCTCCCTCTCCTGCGCCAAGATGAACCTTTTCTAGTTGATCATTGTACAACACACAGTAGCTGTTAATCAACAGAACAAAACAGATGGTCTGCTACATTAGAAAAGTCCTATAAGAAGAAAAATGTAAGGTATAACAAATATTGTTAATGAACATCCAGAAGAATGGAAGAAAATACATTAATTTTCATGTATTCTGAAGTGTTAGATTTTAATTGGGGTATTTTTATTGCAGATTGGTACACTGAAGGATGTACTGGCAATGAGCTAAACAAGTTAAACATTAGAATGAATAAGATAATTTATTCTTCATGATGTACATGTTGTGCACCTCACCTCAGTGCTCCAACTGAAAGGTTGGGCCCACCCAACCGTTTCCTCCCATTGAACATAGTTATATTGCCACTGTTTTAGGAAAACAACTATGTTTAAAATGCCAGCCAGCACTCAGCACTGGCTGACTCACGCTGAGGGCAAGAAACACCAAACCCTTTGCTCCCTGCAAAGCAGTAAATCTTACTCTCCTGGAGTTTTCATGGACATTGGATAGAAGGTGTATTGAATAATAACTTATTTGCACTTTTTATAAGATAACTATTACCTTTTTATTTTCATTACCAACAGGGTAACCCCAAACCCCATCACATTCAGCATCCTATTCCATTGTATCCACAAAATCACATTGAGCCATTCTGCTGGGAGCAACTTTTCATCATATCTTGCCCAAATAAGGACCAGCACCTCTAAACTTTTTCCAGGTTATCTCCAAGAAGAAGTGATATTGCTACCTCCTCCTGAGATCATAACAGCACACTCACTTTGAACTCTGACTCAGTTTTGCTCATGACTGCAAGTAAATTAGACAGCTGGCTGAAAAGAAACAGAATAAAATGACACGAAAAAGACAGGGTAGAGAAAAAGATTACACTAAAACCCCCACAGGAAGTAAAGAGGAGCTTTTGAATGAGAAATGCCTGGCTATAAGCTGGACAAAGGCACACGGCCTGTAAGCCAGTTGCTCAGGTCCCCAGCGAAAAGAGGGAGGTGAACATGTGTGGAGAATAAACTTCAAAAGAAACCTGGAGATAGTGATAATAGGTCCAGTGAAAATTAACAGATCTTTCCAATATTAGATTTTAGGAATAACAGATGTCTAAAACTTCTTTGCACATTAACCAGTGGGCAAGGAAATTCTTTTTTATTTCCTCTTTATTTTTTGTATTATGACCTCCTTCTTTAAACAGGATCTGAGACATTCCTTTCTGACAGGCATCACACATTAGGCGCACTAAAGACTGAATGTTGACATACCAGTCAAAGAGAAAGAATACACCCAAAGTAGCACTGAAAACATTGTCATTCACCTTGTAACAGCAACAGCATCAGGATCGCATGCAGCCATGTGGTTATCTTGCCAAAATACAGAAAAAATTAAGATTTTTGGTGTGTTTCCCCAAAAGATGCAGGTAAAAACCCACGTACTGTAATAAGAAAGTGTCCATAGAGAGTTAAGTGTATGAACCACAGGTGCAGCTTGACCCCATATGACACAGCTGACAAATAACAGTCATATCTTCTAATTTATGCTTTTTTTTAAGGAGAGGACAGATTTAGTCCTAAGACACATGTTGGGGGAAAAAATATATATTTTGGTGCAATACTTTTACTGAATTAAAATACAAATTAATAAAAAATCCCCATAAGCATTTTTGTCAAGACTCCCTTTTTAAAAGGTGCTATAGATCTGTCTGCCAGTAACACATCTAATTGGCAGAGTTAACCTAATAAATATGATAACATTCATTTATATTGTCTTTTATACTTGTGATTAAATGTTCTTGATTTCATCTTAAAACAACAAATAATCTGCCACAATTACTGAAACGTGGCAATGTCCTGCATTAAATGTGGCACGTGCACAAATGCGTACATAAAAAAATGACACTAATATTAGGAAATTTTAACTGAGTAGTTTCGCAAAAATGAATCCAAAGGGAAATTTTCACCAAGGCAAGGTTATTTACTCCATTTCTCTCAACATCTGTGATGAAATCATTAATTTCTCCCTAGAAACATTTGCGATGAACTTCACAAGCGTCCAGTTAAAATGTTCCTACTCCTTGAAAAGCAAATAAGGAAGGAACTAAATGTACCTTAAGAACATCTGTCATTAATCAGTCAGAACCATAAATGACATTTAAGAGGTTTGAGTAGAAATTGGACTTTTAAAATATTTCAATATGATTCTGTCACAATAACACAACCTTTTTCTCCAAGAACTTACTTTCTCTCCTTGCTTCCTAGCGCAATCCTGCTCTTATTTGTAAGATATAGTTTGCATAACAGCAAGTTTTCAGTTCTAAAAATAATGTCCCATATCCTCCAAATGTTTTTGAATCAGATTTGAACACTGTTGCAGCGAACATAGTTCTCAATAGTTGTCTACCTTTATATAATTCATGATCGTCTTAGTACTTAATTTATATGAGTTCTTGCATAGACTAGACACATTTTAACACAGGCAACTAAAGCACAGATGTCCTGCACTACATTTATGTGTAGCGCAGTATGAATCACACACGAATTCCACAGGCATAGTCTACCAGGAAAGTATTAATAACCTAATACATCCATTGGGCTGCTACAATTTTGACAATTCAAGTCCCCATGAGAAAGCAACCCTCAAATTTTCCTCAGGTTTTATGGATAGCTTTTACTTACCATTTCCAAGATAGAGGTACTCATCGCTCAGGATTCTAAATGGAAGTAATATGGTTTTCAATCCCAGAAAATTCTTCTTGAATCAGGAAATCTTCCAGGATTGAAAACCAGTAAATGGAATTTTGGGGGAAAGTGCACATTGCTTCCAGAACACCTAAAGTTACCTTTTTAAAAAGCCAAATTTTCATTTTGTAAAATCACTTCAAATAGTATATGATTTGTCAACTAATTTAAATTCAGAACTAAAATATGTTGCCAAGGACCACATTCTCATAACTTCTCTGGACAAGCCTTGCTAGTTCTTATCCACTCTCACTGTAAAGAAGTGCTTCCTGAAGCTGAGATGATATCTATTGTGTTCCAGCTTGTGCCTCTTGTCTTAGCACTGGGCACCACTGAAAAGAGCCTGGGTCTATTCACTTTGAAACCTTCCCTTCAGGTATTTATACACATTAATTAGATTCCCTCCTGAACTTTCTCTTCTCTAGCCTATACTGTCCCACCTCTTATTAGCCATTCTACATCGGGAAGGTTCTCCAGTCCCTTTATCGTCTTCATTGGACTCTCTCCATTACATCTGTGCCTCTTGTCTACTGGGAAGAACTGACCCCAGTGGTCCAGATGCAGTCTCACTAGTATTGGGTAGAGGGGAAGGATCACCACTTTCAATCTGCTGACAATACTTTGCCTAACTCAGTTCAGGGCATGCTCTGTACTATCATCCAAAATGTTAACGAAGATGTTAATCAGTCTCAAATTATATATTTTAAATATAAACAAACATACTAAAGTTATCTAGTTACTAATTTTTCTATCTTCTAGATTTGGTTTGGAATCAAATTTTTAACAGGCTTTAAAAAATACATAACCCAGTTAGATGGAAAACCAGGAAAGTGGTTTTACTACACCAAAGATCAAACTAATTCAATGTCCTGTCTCCAAAGGAGGCTAGTAGAAACTATTTGAAAGGAATATAAAAAACAGGGCACTTAGAAAGTAATCTCTCTGCTACAACTTCTTCAATTCCTTTCACTGTATCGTCTAAATGCTTCCTGAATTACACACTGAATTTGAGCCACAGAGATCAATGTCTACCAACTAAACCTTTCTCTAGTCCCTTTTTCTACCACTATATAGTAGATTTTTCTTCAATATAAACTCTTACTGTGATGGGAAAAAAACTATTTTTTCTTAAAAACAAAGCAAACCTATATTTTTGTGTTGCTTTTCTGTGGCGTTTGTATTATTTATCAACGCTAAATTTCACATTTTTCTAAGTCATACGAAAAGAGAAATTTAATTTGCGTTACCAACAAATACTGCTACTGTACACTTTTTTTCTTACTTTCCAGTAGGTTGAACAACACACATGCTACCAAAGATATTCAAAATGCATCTCAGTGAATTAGAATCTCTGTACTGTGTCAGATGCAAGTTAACTAAGGTAGCCTGTACCATACAGTAACCTAAACCACTGTAGCACGCTACGGATAGGACGAAGGCAAGAATACCTAACAATTACTCATGGATTGTCTGAGTCATACATAGTTTCTATACACTTGGTAAACCTCAAGAGATTTCCATTAACTCAGTCCAATTTAAATCCAGATAATCTTTTGAAGCTATATCCACTATGTAATAATGATTTTCTCACCTGATTTGCATGCTGTAGGGGAATAATTTAAATTACCTTTTGCTTGTATTAAACTTGGCTCCTAATAAATTCCCAGTTCTTCAATTAGAACAAACAAGTATATGTCTACCAGATATATATATATTTAGATTTTATTATTATTATTAATTAGGCTGGCACAGCCATCAAGTTTCCAGTTCTGTAGTTTCCTTGGATTCCTAAGGAAGGTTTAAAAAAAACCCTCGTGCTTAATCTGACACCCTACGTTCTTGTGCTACTGAAACTGGTTTTAAGCGAGGAATTAAATAGTTTCTGCTGTAATTCAATTATTTTAGATTTAAGTTACTTTTCACTATTAAATTTATCACTTATTTCTACAACCTCTTCAGTTAACAGTCTAGTTTGTGAGTTCGCCAATTCCTATCCAGTAAATAACATTTCCTATGGAGAAACTCCTGACACTCTCTATAGCAAAAACTGATTCAAATAATTAATCCAGTTTTTTCTGCAATGACCTTATCTTCTTGGAGTGTTCTTTGATCATCTCTCAGCCCACCAGTTCTGTGACAGGTTTCTTGAATCTGATGTGCTTGAAAAAAGATGATTTCAACATTATACTTGGTAAGACAATCTTTTTTGAATCTTTACCGTGGTTTAACATTTCATTTGCTGGAGCTTATTTTCTTATCTATTTTCCTGTTTTGGCAGAAAAGACGTGACTTCAGAAATGATGCCAGTTTTAATATCTTTTATTTTTCATTAGTGTATGGTTTAAGTATTCTGCAGTATTGTTGGAATCACTTTGAAATGTAGCATGTATGTGTTCCAAGTGTGCCTGATAGTACCTTTTAAGCAAACCCTAGGGTATCTGGACATTTTTGAGTTTTTCTATTTTTAAATGTACCTTGTCAGATTTAAAAAAAAAAAATTGATTATTTTTACCTGGCAATTGTTAAACAGCTCTGCTCGTAACGAGGATCTGTGCGTTGTTCTGCACTAAATCATTTACTAGCTGCACTCATTGTCCACCCTGCATTTTTGCTAATTAGCCTACCTCTTGAGCCTGTTAAGGTCCCAGTGGATGGCACCCATTTCCTCCAGCGCATCAGCAGCACCATTTGGATTGATGTCATCCACAAACTTGTTAAGTTTGCACTTAATCTCACTGTTCAAGTTACCAAAATATTTACAATAACTTCTTCAATAGACTGTAGGTTGTCATTTATCTCCTGTGCTGATGTTCCTAAATGATATAGGCTTTGCTTACTCAGATGACTTAAGTGAGCTCCCAGCCCCGATTTACTACCAGCCTCTGAACCTATTCTGTAGTTACCCCTCTGGAGGCAGAGAATCCTTCCTCCTGGAGTCAAAAGTCACCAACCAACATGTAAAGACTGTGCCTGCCTCTCCTGTTGTACAGTTGCCGCTTCAGGCTTCAGAATTTCAGAGAAAAATCTTTCCAGTAACAACTGATGTGCGGTCTGCTGACATCTGCCACTGGTTCTTTTGCTTGGTGACAAAAATCCCCAACCAGAGCAAACTTTCTACAGAGAGAGACACTATCTCTTCATGCAAATAGACACAGAGGTGAAAAGATGCATGCTCCCATTGGATATCAGAGTCAAGGCCTCTGCTGTAGTGGGGTAGCTGTCCCAGACAGTGCTAGGATTGTGAACAGAAGTGTGTCACTAACACTGCTGGGCACACACACTGTTTCTACTTAACCACCTATGCACCTCCCTGCATGAACAGATGTGCAATCATCAGCATGTTAGCTACCTCTGTTCTTTTATTTAACGCAAAAGGAAAGATGCTGTTCCTTCGCATAGAAGTTGATGATCAACTAAGATAATTAAAATTAACACACTTCAACAAATTAAATTATAAAATTATAAAGAATTTTAAGCATGCAATATGCCCTCTTTCAAACATAAAAAAAACATGTATGAATCCAAGTGGTGTATTTTTATTTTTTTACTTGGAGATTTGGTATTTGAACTTAGTTACTTTGCCACACAATTTGAATGCAGTCAGTATCAAGCTGTTTGTAGGACATAAAAAACAAAACAGAACAAAAAAACCAGCTGCCTACCTGAATGCCATAGAGTTATGTTTCCTTTCAAGAAAACTGCATCAATACTCAGTAAGCTTTCCACTGATACATACCGATATAGCATATGTTCAATAAACCAAAAGATATACTTCTCTCATAATATTCAAAGGCAAATTAGTGAAACTTGTAATGGGGATGTAGCAGGAACACCAGCTTTACACTACAATTTCTGCCTAGTAGCGGTCAAGAATTCACTTTACTCATAGTAAATACTCAGTAGAGTACTTTGTCTATCGCATCAGTATTGTGGCCATATAAGTTGGCAGTCTGAACTTAAAATATTTTCAAGAAAGGTCAGTTTCTTACTCGACTACCTCAGATGGCAACATAAAGGAGAGAAAAGCTTCTGCCCTAAATAAAAGGACTATCTACTTGTTAATCAGCAGTTAAGAAGACAGATAAGTCAGTTTAAATTATTTAATGAGAATGGTACTCCATGATTTATATTCCCAAGTTACGAAAGCACATTAATATGAAGATGAACAGTACTGAATATCAATTTTCTACAGGTGATTTAGTAGTTCACATAATTTTCCTACCTGATACTGGCTTTAATTATCCATTGTAAATAGCTCATTTGCAGTAGATTTAAAATTCCTGTTGATTAATCTCTTATGGTTTTCCATATTTAGCCCCTACAGACAAAAATTTTGTAAGTTTTCTTAGTGAAACACTAGCCTAGTTGGTTTCAAAACTAGAATAGTAGATGAAAGTACATGCCAGAAATCACCATCCCATTTTTTGTTGTAAATAGATAGTTTAAAACTGTATATGAGAAATAGTGTATTTGGCAAGGTTTTCTGTAGTTCTAATAAATATCTCACTGTCTTAATTTATTAATAGTTTAGTAAGTGAAAGCACAACTCTATTCTGTGCCTCACTAATGAGAAAAAGAGCTGCTTGAAATGCAGTGCTTAAACTTGCATTAAAATGTCAAGGGGTATGCATATCAAACTCAATCTCAACTAACTAATTCCCCCAAAGAATACAGACAAATGTCAGTTTAACGAACTGTTTAGCAAATACTACTGTGACATTGACAACTATACAGCTGAGGCTAAATGAAGCTTCATTTCTTCAGTTCTTATTAACACATTTTTGTTATTTTACTGTTTCGAGTTTCACCTGAAACAGATAGTGTTTATTCTAGCCACTGCTTTTGCACGGTTCCAATAATTCTCAGGCTTGTCATTTTTGGACAAGAAACAATTACTCAGAGACATCATCTTGCATGCTTTTAAACAGGCTGTTCATTGTCAGAACAATGGTTATTTATAAATGATAGAATAATAAGGGATTTGATTATTCCAAGAGTACATCATCATTTCAAGATTTTTTCTTTTTGTTATTGCTTTAACTAAGTGGAAGCACTACACCATGCTGTAGTTTCAGCAACAGTTCATAATAACACAGATCATAAATGATTCAGAGAACACAGTGCAAGGCCTGGAATAACATACTTCAACACAGAAATGATAGTTCATATTCTGCTGGCTTTTCAAAGCATAATCGCAAATAAAATACCATCTCCTAACATACTAAAAAAGGTATTTAGTGCTTAGTAATAAGATGGTTGCAGAAATACTCTCAAACATGAAAAATACTGAACCAGTATTTTTAAGTTATCTGTGAACTAGAATTAATACTATAATATAGGTACTTTAACACACCCACAGGTGGCTTATGATTTAAAATAAACAAATAGTAGCTGTTTTAACACATTAGCAGACTGATCTCCCATATCTGAAAGTATGTGCAACAAGAATCATTCCATTTTGCATTTTCTTAGCATCACACAGCTGCTGCGTAATCTGATTGCTATTATAGAGGCAGATAGAATAATGATCATTCAGTAGCTGAAGCCAATATCAACTCCATGTTCAGTGCAGTTCTGAAAATTACATTAGGCTACATCCAGGTTCAGAAGTGAAGGAGCACTGGCACAGGCTGACCAGAAGTTGTGGAGTCTCCTTCCCTGGGGACATTCAAGACCCACCTGGACGCCTACCTGTGTGACCAGGGCTAGGGAGCCTGCCTTGGCAGGGGGGTTGGACTCGATGATTTCTAGAGGTCCCTTCCAACTGCTATGATTCTGAGATTCTGTAATACATTCGTATTGTTGAGTTGGCTATCATTACCTATCTTATTAAAGGATAAAATGGGAGTTTAGCAAACATTCTTCACATGTACTCAGAAAATATAAACGTAAAAATCTAAATTACTGTGTTTGTTTCTTTTTAATTTTTATTTTAAAGGTTTAAAGTGAAATAGCTGTTACGGTAAGAGGACATTTTTCCATTACTATGCAGCTTACTCCAAAAGTAACGCCTCCCATTTATTTCCAAGGAAACTACAACAAAGAGCAAAATAGCAGAATGCGATAGAGCAAATTCTCAGCTACAAAACTCTAATCATAGTCGTGACAATTGGCTATGCATTTTTGCCAGTGATGACCAAGAACCCGGATGACAGCCTCATAAGATCCTGTATCACCAGCAGAAGTGACCCACTGTCACTGCTATGAAATGTACCAGTCACTGCCTCACTGCGCTCACATTCGTTGTTTCATCTCCATACATGTTCAGCAAGCATCAGTGAATGTCACACAGCAATATGTCATTGAATATTGGTAGGAAGGTTCAGTCCCACTGCCATACTACCAATATACACTCCTGACATTGTGGGCCGACTTAATAACACATTACTTTTAGAACAGCCCTCAATTTCTCTTATTATCTGATTATTCTGAAAACTCACGGCACTTTTCACTAGAGTTGCTCCTGAATGAGGTGTACTGTGAAGCACACTGTAGAGTCACAGCCAAATTCTAGCCTGCACAGAATAGGGACCATCAGAAAGAAAACCCACAGGAATTTGTGCAGCTGTAAGCAGTTGCAACAGGCTGCCAAACACAACAGCTGATGTAAAAGGGTGAGAATGCGAGGATTTAATGTGTTCCTGAATAAAGGGCAAGGGTTTCAGAATATAAAAATAATGCTGTTAAAAAGAGTAAACAAGTACATCTGCTCCTGAACATTATCATTTAATAAACTGAATTTATATGCTTTATATTACTTCAGCATTCTTGTTTTGAATGACAAATCTGAAGACTTTTGAACGGGGGAAATTAAAACAAAACTTTTATTATTATTTGCTTTAGTTATGTGTGTGGTAAAACCCATTACAACTAGCAAAAGCTGTATCATATCCTTTGGAACACCCATTGAAGAATACTTCTGAAATCCAGATGGGATACCTTTGAATGGCAATCATACAGGGTCCTAAAAAAACATTTACAATGGTTTAAAAAGAAAGACAAAATAGGACATTGAGGTGTAGAATATAAAAGAATCCTTTGCTCCTCTCCTGCTCCAAACCTGATCTATTAAAAATTGGAAATATTTTACAGGAGCTAAGAAAGAGATCAGGAGGAAAAAAAAAAAAAAGGTAGTACAGAATGAAGCAAAAAAGGCCAGGAATTATATAACAAACCTCTTGTAAAATAGAGAACATAAAACAGTTTCTGCTGTTGCTGTTATTTTCTCCTATGAGTAACTATTGTAAAGTTACAAAAATACTAGCATTTACTTTTGCTACATAAACGAACATTGGCAAGGTTTTGTCAAACTCTCAGCTACTTGGGTTTCTCAGACAATGACATGTATAGAAAGTCAACTTGTTCTTTTTTTTTTCCTTTGTCACATCATGTTTTCACCATTCCTTTCCCCACTTAATCACTTGTTGCCAGCAAACACCAGACTATAAACACTAAAATAGCCAGAGCGTGTTACACTAAATATATAACTAACTCAATTACCTGTCTCTAATGGCAGCCAGTATGGATGCTTTGGGAAATAATACCAGTTAAGGTTTTTTGCTCCTAGTACACATTTCTCATATTCTGACAACCTGCAGCCTCAATACCTCTTAAATCAGAGTTCAAAATTGAACATTTAAAACTACTTAATGGACTTAATTTCCATGAAATTGTTCAACAGATTTGGATCTCATTTAAACTTTGGGCACTACTGATTATATGGCTTAGTTTATTCTGTGCAAAAACTAGTCCATTTATTGTTCTGAAAAGGTCCATGACCATTTAATGCCTAAGGTTTCATTGCTGAATTCATAATTTCTCACACACAAACGTGTTCCATGACTCCGACTCTTCTTTCTGTGCTTTCTTGTTTTACTTGATTTTTTGATTCTTGAGAGAGGGGAGAGGGGAATCCATAATTCATAAGATGAGAATTCATAAGATGAGTACATAGGTTAGAGTGTATAAACAGTAACAAAACTTTTGGTTTTGCACATAGCTAATTTTTTCTTGAAAAATAAAAAAAAAAGAATATTTTATTTAAGTTTTGAAAACAACTCTGCTTTGAAAGGATTTCTGGAGAATGTTTCACCAAAAATTTCCTTTCTAAGTGGCAGAAACTAATTAACCCCCCCCCTATGTGTACATGCAAGCAGTTATTTTTTTCTTACATAACACTTAGCATTTATCAACACTGCATTTTATTTTAATCAACCGGATCCTGCAACAGCTCACACAATAAAACTAAAACGTAACTATTCTTATTATCGTATATCTTAAAGCCTTGTTCACCTTATTAAATCGTTTTCAGATTAGTTGTGAGTAGATTGACTGCACTGTTACCTTCCTCTAGGTGAACATTTACTCCCTCACTGCCCATCTTTTAAGCAATAAGCAATCAGTAAGAGATTATTCTGTCCTAACTCAGTATATCATGATTTCTTTAGACTTTTGATAAATTATCTTGTCAAGAACCACTGGATTGATCACTGGTCTTGTAAGACTGTACTGATGAGAACGATCTTATCAATAAACCTCTTGATTCATTCCAACAAATAATAGATCTGTGAGGTCTCTGATTTCCTGTTAGTTGCTCTCCATGTTACCATTTACCCATATGCCTCCTAATTTTTATCTTTTACTCTTCTATTTGTTTATTTGGCGCAAAAAGAAATCTGAGGCTCATTCTGAAACATTTCAGAAGAACTGGTTCCACTTACATTTCTCTGCTATGGCTAGCCACACTAGTAATTCATTAAGTTACATAGCACCTTTCGTACTTTCCTTTTCCACTCTGGAACAAGAACTTCTATATCTTTTATACTTCCTTTGGAAGGCCCTCAACATCTTCTAAAACAAAGAGATATTCCTCTGTAGGGAGTTCAAGGCATATGCTGTGTACCTACTGACCTTGGCACATAAAGGACAGTATTACATCTCAATATCCTCTCAGTTTTATCATTCTAATGTGCTTTAAAAAGATTCTCATACTTGTCTTGGTTTGTAATAATAGCATTTCGGTTTTACTAAATTTTGCTTACATTGCACTGATTTTATGCTAATTTTCACAAATGCTAATTTTCTTGCCAAACCAAGATTTTATATATGATGGTTTTTTCTTTCTAATGTTTATTATATACCGTGATATTTTCTTTTTTTCTTTTTTTCCTTTTTTTTTTTTTTTAAGATTACCTAGGATGGTTTTTTTTCTATAAGTAGCATGCATAAGATCTTAGTTGTTTAATTAGAAAAATATAATATATATCCATCTTGAGAGCTTTAATACCTGTACCTGCAAATCTTCTAGGGACAAAATCAAATACTGAGAATATGATTGCTATTTCACAGAACAGCCTTTAAATAACAGCTTTGTACACGAGCCTAATTTGCACTCCTCTCACAAAATTTTGTATACCTTCCTTTACCGTATGTCAACTAGACAGTTTCCTATAGCACTGCCAAACAGTTTCTTCTCCACTAGGACAGTTTGCCAGCCTATGGCAAGCTCATCTGTAGTTTACCTTTTCCACTACATTGTTTATGTTTGCCTTCATCTTCGCTTTTACAGCTTCCTTAATTCCACTACCTTGGTTATGTGGCTGCGCAGTCCTAAGTTTTTATTTTTATTAAGACTTGAAATATCAGTTCTGTCAGACACAGAGCTGGTTGCTGATACAATTTGTTTACTCACACAAATTGGCTCAGAGCTTTCCCCATCCCTTTCATTTAGCTTCTGGATTGCTTTCAAAGAATTTCTAGATTTGTAGTACAGTTTCATTTACTAAATTTCCCTTTATAGATTTATTTTGATACTTATCATTTAAAATGCAAACTCCAGATTAACTATACTGGTTTTATTTTTATCCACACTAAATGAAGAGAAATTGTCTTGGGCCACATAGGTCGCTCCAAAAGTAATGACTCCTATTTATTTCCATGGAAATGACAACAGCTACAAAGAGCTCAAATACTGAGTACATTCTCAACTCCAAAACACTGACTTTCCACACAGTCACCACAAATAGCTGCAAATTTCAGTGAGCTCTCAAAGTATTCCTCAGTATTCCTATACTTCCTCCTTCATCAGACTTGTACATAAACGTACATACTGACAAAAAGAGATGACATAAGCAAGGCATTGTTGTGAAGTGAGGGGTACTTCTCTCTCCTAAGAGAGGGTTTACAAGAGTCTGGTAAAGATCAATTTTTTATCTGCAATTCTATACCTTCAATTTAAAAACACACAAGTAATGTATTTACACTGACTGCAAATTTAGTCACAAATAAACAGAAACATTGATGATTTTTTCAGCAATATTTATACTTATTCTCAAATTCATTTACCATAACAAAGCACAGCTGCATATTTTATGCATATGTATTTGTGTTTACTTAATATAACAAAATCTGTAAACTTATTTGCATTAACTTGAGCTGGCACTACATGCTTCTTGTGCCCCAGTTTCAGCCTAGATGAGATGGGGCTAATAGTGTACTAATGTTCAGTTGGTGCTGAGGGGCTGGGTTGGACCACTTGGTGGGACGGAGGCAGAGCTTCTGCCTTGATGACACAGGGCTGGGGGCAGCCACAGCAACCATGTCCAACCCTGGGGACTCAGGTTGGACATGCCTGCAATAATCATACTGACATTTGTAAATTTCTCCATGTAGTTTACTTGGAGTTTAACAAATTCTATCTTTTTTAAAACCCACTTTTTATTTTTATTTTTTTGGACAACATCAGGTTTTATTACTTGAATACTAGAGAATACTCATTTGAGTAACAAGCATTTACTGAATTTATCCTTGTCCATGGTTGTAAGCTACCTTAAAAACTTGGCTGTATCTTCTTCTCTCTTTCATCTTTGCATCTCCCAGCTGCGTATTATCCTTTACCAAGTCTGCAAGCCCTTTGGCCCCTAAACTAATTAAAAACATGAACTAAGCCATTATTCTAGTAATTATTAATGACTTGGCAATTACTCAAAACAAACAAGCCACTCAGAAAGTTGTGTTGTATTTTCTCATCTCAGGATGAATGATTCTACAAAACATATAGTCGATGGCCAAAGTAAATAAATGTTTGGAATATAAAATTTTAGTGAAAAATGATTACAAGCAGTACTTCATTTAAATATTTTCTATTAAGTATTTCAGTTATGTGGGCTAAGTATTAGTTCCCTCACTGCAAGACAACCATCTCCTGAGGACCTTCATTTCTCACTGTCAAATACAATTAGAGAAAAAACTTAGTGTTATCAAGTAGTGTTGATTCTCCACTGAAATAAAATCTACTACTGTCCAAAAATCAGCTATGAGACCCAATAAGAAGGCATGTTTTGATCATTGCAAGCAAATGCCATGATGTAGGTGTACAACTTCCCTTTGCAACACTAGGAGTGTGTTGAATTAAAAAACTGTGGGCAAAGTCCTCCTTTCATAATTTGAAAAGCTAACAAAGATTTATATAAACATGAGTAGCTCTCACCTCTTCAGTAAGGATTGCAATCAATAAACGATGGATTTTAAATAAAGATTATTCAATCAATTTGAAAACTGCATATAATATATATTTTGTATACTGTCACTATATTGCATTTATGTCCTATGGATTCAGACAATCACATTTTTCTTTTTTCCGGAAATCATAGAAGACTCTCCCCGTCTTCTCAGGGGACACAAGACCTGCCAAGTTAGTAAAGTAGAATGTCTGACTAACTACACAAAAGAAGTTCTCATTCCAGTTTGGACCACAGAGATGCACCAGTGAATATCCTTTGACTTCTTTTTACAATAATGACAGACTGCTGTGTTATAAATAGCTTCAGTAGTTGCTTTCTCTTTGGTGCATAATTTAAAAGCATATTATGCATTTTATGCACATTCTGTTTCCTGTAATCCTAAACAACAGAAACTCAAGCTCAGTAGGAACTGTCAACTTGAAACTATTACTATATGTTTCCCATTACTCAGGTAAATATTAATAGCAAATACTGCTAAAATGCAATTAAATTACTGATTTACTAGTTTAGTTGTGTGATATTTCAACAAAATATTGCGAAGACTAATCTCATAACAAAGTCATTTTGAAGTTGTCTTAAACTCTAGATGTTTTGAAAAGTTTTCCTATGCTAATGCATTTGTGTATTAAATGTTTACATTGTTCTTTCTTGTTACATATATCTACAAATGTATGTTAACTAATAACTTTATATTATAGAATCACAGAATATCCTGACTTGGAAGAGACCAACAAGGATCACTGAGTCCAACTCCTGGATTTACACAGGACCACTCAAATTCAAACCCAATGTCTGAGAGGGTTATCCAATCTCACCTTGAACTCCAGCACTTAGGACCTCCTGACAAGCTAGAGGCTGCCATGAGTTTTCCTCTCAACCTCCTCTGCTGAACTGAACAAACCCAGGTACTTCAAGTACCCCTCAAACACCTTGCTCTCTAGACCCTTCACCATCTTTGCAGCCCTCCTTTTGCAGTCTCTAAAAATGTAATGTCCTCCTCATATTGTGATGCCCAAAACTGTGCACAGTGCTTGAGGTGAAGCAACACAGCACAGAGTAGAGTAGGACAGTCAACTCTTCTGGCTGACAGTGTTGCCAGGAACTGGACTGAACTGGACTTAAAAACTCATTTACAAGTCATTTTTTCTCCCTTTCCTTCTCTATGAATCAATGAGACCATAAAGAGCAGGACAAGCCATACGATATAAAAAGAAAACTAGCAAGAGAACATTGGTGAGTAGCAGAGTTCTATGCTCCCAGTATCACTGGTTTGACATTAGCCTAGAGAACAGCAAATTACTCATGGCATAGAGGAAGAGGAAAGGGAGCTGAGACATACAGCACAAAGAGGTATTTAAAAAGGAGCAGAGGAACAGCGATCAAGTGGTATGTCAAGTAAAGAAAACAGTAAAATACTATCGCTATGATTCTTGTTTCTATTTATCTTCTTTAGATGCTTAGTACACCCTTTGAATTTCCACTTGGTTGAAGAAAGTAAAGACTAATGAATGTGTGCACGTGGTCTTTTTACCAACGGAAACAGAATTTTGTTCCTTGAATTCACATGTACACTGCTACCATCAGAGAAGTAGAACATTCAGTGTTTGAGCAACACAAGCATCACCTTGATTGCAATATCATTCTCACCACTTTAATAATAGCAACAGGAGGACTCATTTGTAGAAAAGGAAGGAGAAAGGTTACTTAACTCACACTGTAACTCATTAGCTTTAGTTAGTGCAGGCTGCATCAATACAATAGACAGGAAGAACTTCCTTGCTAAAAGAGAGAACCTTACATTCTGTTGTTCATGTGACAAACACCAATTTCTTTCAGTCTCTGACTTTTAATGTTTTTGAACACAGAAATACTATCATGTGGTTCTACTGATCAATAATTAGTCATCCAAAAAATTCTTTATATGCTAACACTAAATTATGCTTATCTCTGGAAATACTGCCAAGTACTTTCCATTTAACAGTAGTTATGGTTAATATGAAAAAAAGAGGAAAAAAAGAACTGAGGAAGCTGAACTGAAGTAAATCCACCACCTAGTATTCTCTCAGTTTAGGAATTGTGAGAAATTTCCCCACAAAATTTGTTAAAATAAGCTGCTTGGAAACAAAGTGAGATTTTAAAAATCCAGGGAGGAAAAGGAAGCCACTGACGTATGGGTGGTACAGAGTTCAGTACAGAGTTTTTTATTTTATTCCTGGAGAAATCAGTAGTCTTCAGTGAACAACAATATTCATCTGAAATCCAAAACAGCAAGTCAAAAGCAAGCTTGCAGGAAATCAAAAGCAGAAAACAGACCACTAAAAATCCACGGATTACTCGCATCTCAAGTTCTGCCTCCTCATCTCAAAATGAGCATATTCTTACTGGAAAAAACTTAGAGTAGGACAAGAAGACGAGGAAATAAATTGAATAACTTTTATATTAAAAAAAAAAAAACATCAACAAAACACAGGTTGTTAGGACCCTCTAGCCTCTATTAAAGAGTTGATTTAAGAATAAACCTGTAAAATGTACAACATCATAAGGAAAGTAAGCGCAGATTGAATTTTCACAAGTCCACATGGTTGCTCTTCTAGCAGGAGAATTGGGGTTCATTGAAGGAAAACAGTGGGAGTTGAGAAAATGAAATGAAAAGAGAGATGATCCTTTGTACAGCAGGTACAAGTAATTCGTTACCAGAAAATATTATGAATGCAAGAACTCTGGAAGGATCTGAGGTATGGGTGGAGAAGTACTTGGAATATGTATTTACCAGCAGGACGAAAAGTGCAAAAACACCAAGATGAAGAAATACCGTGAACTGACTAAAGCTGATCATAAAGTACAGCTCTGACGTATGTTATTCTAAAATCTTATAAGCTCTCTGGTTACCCAGAAAGGCTGCGGAACCTCCTTCCTTGAAGATCTTCAGAAGCCACCTGGACATGATCCTCAGCAACCCACTCTGGAGGGCTCCTGCTTGATCTGGTCTTCTACCAGATGGACGCAGAGGTCCCTTTCAAATTTAATCATTCTGAAACTAAGAAACTCCTAATAGTGATGACTCTTAATATTTTCCTCCTTGACTACAAGAAAGTTAAGCTGAATATGCCCCTGAATATAGTCGAAGAGTATAAGGAAGTTTCAGCAACAAAATAAATGAAGTTACATATCAGTTTAATGGGAAAGAAGTCAGATGTTATTGTGCAATTCAGTTTAGGTCAAGTTAGAAACTGATGCACAGAATTCAATTACAAAAATGTTTTGACTATAGCAATTTTTTTCCCTTCCTGCATATGTCTTTTCTACATCAAATAATTTCCTACTTGAAAAGCAATTATAAGATTACTGTTTTGCTGATCTACATCTCCTATGATCTTTAAATAAACAAGAAAGAACCCTTATGCATGGAGTTCAAAAACATGTAAGGAAGGGTTTCAACACTGTTGTCTTGTTCATCTAGTCTCTGCAATGGGATTAACAACAAGTAAATAAGCAGGAAATCAAAATACATGGAAGCATTAACCTGAGCAAGAACTTCAAGAGAAAACTTTGCATCTCATAATACTGGCAATGAGCAACAAGTATTGAAAAAGGGAGCAGTATTATCACCATGTCTCTGCTGAGAGATTCTCCCATTAGCTGTACCCACACACATAGACCTAAGAATGAAAAGTATTGCTTATTTACAACTAATTGAGCTTCTAATATCTTAATCCTTCCTTCCCTTATTAAATCTTCCTACCAAACTGGTAGATCACACTCGGTATCTCTAACTTCTGTAAACTAAACTTCACTCACATCCTATGATATTCTGCCCACAGAAAGGAAAGGATTTCTTCTGCTTATGAGTTTACATAACTACTGTGCAACTATAATGCCTACAATTATAGAAAAACTCCACAGTTATTGAAAAATTATGTCAGCATTCCTGTATATGTTGAAACTCATATGGACTAAATAGTCAATTGGCTACTTCAATTAAGATTTTATGAAAGAGTTAACATGTCTCTTGACTTTTATACTTTCAGAAAATATTAACATGAAGAAATTAAATGTTTTTCAGAATATTTTTTTGTCTTGACTTCTTTAAAACAATTGCTTCTTCATCTCTTCCTGTCTCCACTGGATTTCGTTCATGTCTTTTTGCACAGTATCTCTGTACGCTTGAAAAATGTTTTTTTTGCTTTACTTTACTATCAATTGTCTATCAAACC
Source organism: Odontophorus gujanensis (assembly GCA_013399175.1). NCBI lineage: Eukaryota > Metazoa > Chordata > Aves > Galliformes > Odontophoridae > Odontophorus > Odontophorus gujanensis. Next base: position 339,926 of record VXAB01012529.1, read on the forward strand.
ACAATCAGGCAGAACACTTTCTAACAAGATATCACGGCCAACTTGAGCACTTGAAGTCTTTAGAGGGTCCAGTTTTGAAACAACCTAAGCAAGTTGGGAGGTTCTTATGCATCAAAGCACAAACACTAGCTACAACAAGTCCTCTGTAAAGAAATCTCCAAATACCTCATAGAAAATACATGACACTGAAAGTTAATGTCCAGAGCCTTACTTCTGTCCAGTCCTCAAGATACAGAAGCTTTGACACAAATTGTATACTAGCAATATAGGAAATATTTCAATAAAAGTGGTGTAAAGAACTGGATGTTAAAGAGAGGTTTCTGTGTAAAAAAAATGAAAAATAAAAAAACAACACGTCACTAACCCACTTAATGATAATCTGAGGAAATAAAAGAAATACCACTCCAATAAAGTATGATAACAAAATCACAAAATCTTTCCTTTCCATAAAATAACAGTTTCGCCTACATCTAAAAAACACTTTCATAGTGAAAATAAAAAATAATAATTTTAAGGTTGAAAAAAACAACTATTATATTAATGAATTAATGAGCACATTAACTTTTAATGTACACATTCAGTTATGTTTTTGGCTTGGGGACACTAATTTTTCATGTTAAATTAGTAATTTGGAAAGCTTTTGCATTTAGACCCAGCAGTCTAAATGAATATCAGTATCAGAAACATGCTATGTTATAATGCACCTTTTTCAGCCAACATAATCTAAAGACACACTGATGTCTTTTTGTTTTTGTTTTTAGACAGTGTTGAAACTGAAATCTTAATCTCTGCATTTAAGTCTACACTTTTGGGATAAAATAAACTTTTCAGAAAGTTTCATTTCTTTTCACCACTCAGTACTTTTCACTGAACATTTTTCTCTTAAATCACAAAAGCGCTCAAAATATGTCTACACAAATATCTGAGTCTACAGCTTGTTTATTCATATGTGACAAAAGACAGAAAAGTTGCTTTATCTTTAGGTCAGCCTAACCATGCAGTGCTTTTTTTGTTTTGTTATTGTGTATGTGTGATGGGGTTTGTGTTGTTAAATTATGTTCAGCCAAGAGAATGCCTGCTGTGCAATTGCTGACACTACTACTAAAAGCCCAGATTATTTTGCTTAGAATAACCTAATCAATCAAGCTACTGACTAAAATTTTAATTGAAAGTATACATGAAAAGAATATTTTTCTTTTTCTAAGACAGCAAACCTTAAAATGAGTGAACATAGATTGGGCTTTGGTACTAGTTTGCTGGCAGTTCCTTCTGCAGTTCATCAAGCTTCCTGACGTAAGAATTGTGTGCCTAAACAGCTCGATGCTTTTGAAGGAAAGAAAAGGTGCTTAACACACATTTCATAACCCCATCAGTCTTACAAATACTCTGTAATATCTGATGCATAGAACAGAAATAAATGATACGTAAATGTAGTTCCACTGAAAGACCAGGAGCCAAGAAATATCTGTTCCAACGTGTTTGCAAGTTAATCTGAAGTATATATGAATCGCTTTATTTATCATACTACATTTTCGAGGAAACGTAAAAGAATTATTCTGTGCTAACGCAGTGTATTTTATAAGGTTATCTATAGCTTCACAACCACTGAAATTAGCATTACACTTGTGAAAGAAATACTTTTTTTAATATAGGATGATTAATTCACATGCAATTCTTCTGGTCAGAATAGAAGCAAACCCTTGGACTTTTTATTTCAGTATGTTCTGTCCTATTAGGGCAGTATCTCAGATAACATGTGAGGTAAGATTAATATAGAGTGGCTTAAATTATATGGTTTTCATAGACTATGCTTGTACATCATAGTTCCACTGTGTAGAACTGAACAAATGAATCCTTCCCTCCCCTTCTGGTCTTCTTCCCGTTTAAGGAAACTGTTTAGCAGATTTACTAAGTTTAGGGTAGAACACCAAGTCCAGCAAAATTGCAAAATGATTGATTGCCCACTTAAGATAAGAATTAACTTCTTCTCAAGTCAATGTTTCTATTAAAGATATATATAAATATCAAAGATATATACAGACATGTTCAAACTCTGATGGTGAAGAACACAAGGAAGCATTAGTTAAACCAAGAGGACCACGGACTAGTGAAATCCACATCTGTATGCAAGAATGATAATTCATGTCATAGAATCGCTTGGATTAGAAAGAACCTCAAAGACTATCCAGTTACAACTCCCTGCTACAGGCAAGTTTCTCGACCACTAGATCAATAAGCTGCCCTGGGTCTCATTGAACTTGCCTCCAGGGATAGGGCATGCACAGCTTCTCTTGGCAACCAGTAACCAGTGCCTCACCATCCTCTGAGTGAAAAAATGTTTTCCTCACATCTAATCTAAATCTCTCCTATTATAGCTTAATATTTCCCCTTGTGCTATCAGTATCAGCATTCAAGCGATAAACACACAAAGTATTTAGAATGTCTTCTCCTAGATAATCAGACAAGAAATCACCTGCATATCTCCACAAGTACAATTTAGACCCATGCTTACACCTTTTTAAAGTGTATCAGGAAAATATTTTCCTTCAAGGGTGTGATTTTACATTTTTGCAGCTGGCATTAGAAATTGTCAGTGAACATAAACATAATACATATCCATACCTGTACCCTAAAATATCAGTAACAATTTCATATGTGAATCTTTCTTCGCATGTTGAAGAAAAAAGGGAACAATTTTGTATGTCATTACTTGAAGCTAAAGCATTAAAAAAAGGAAAAACATTAGACGGATAAACATTGAGGCTGAAATTTCACGCAATATCATTAGACATCAACAAATCTTTTAACAAATACATACTTCAAATCTAAAACACCTTTAAGTCATAGAATCATAGTATCCTTAGAGTTGGAAGAAACCTTTAAAGGTCACCTAGTCCAGGTCCCTTTCAGGAGGGTTCTGCTCAGTCCTTTCATATCCCAACTTGTAGTGGATACCCTAGTAGTGAATGTTGCCTCAACTCATGTGCAAGACCTCACACTTAGATTTGATGAACTCATTATTTTCTTGAATTACCAACTAATGTGCAAAGTAAGTGTTGAAGAAAACACACTCTTGCTGGAATTTAGAACATATAGCTTTCCCTGTCTTCAATGTAAGTGGCTGAAATTACTATATTTTCAGCTGCAGTTGTTATATTTTCCTTGTAATAGTATCAGAATCCAAGTCTTTTCAACTACAGTTCCTCATTTTACCTCTATCATATCTTTTCTATTGTTTCAGTTAAATCAAATGACCAGCCCATGACTGTGCCTGGACTCGCAATGATTTAGCAGGTATCTCTGGAAGGAGAAGAAAGAATAGGTATGCACAGGGGCAGAGGATCAGATACAGTGCAGTATATTAAACTCTGAGTGTAATCCTAACCACTTAACATCCAAACTTATACACAGGGACTGAAAGAGCAACTCAAAATACAGCTGACTTCACTGGCTCCAGGATTTTTTTCTCCAGTATTGCCACCTTTACTTATAAATGACACTTGAACATATCCTCAACATCTGAAGCTAAGTACTACTGCCTAGTTCTACCTAATCTCTCCTACCTCTTTGTTTACTTTGTAGAGCACACTTTGAGTGTACATCTTATACATTTGTGCAGGACCATGTAAAATGTCATTTTTACAATTGCAAATAGACTACCTCTCCATTTTTCAAGCTTACTGATATACTTTCTCTATTCAAGACTACTATTTGCCAATTAAGCTAAGTACTTTTCTCTGCCAAATTACTGAGTACGAGATAATATCTGATCTTACCTCTCCATTCTCCAGAGGATGGATCTTAGAGTAATAAGAGGTGCATATAACTTCATCATCTTTTACATAGGATGGAGTTCCAGGACGGGGATGAATATTGTAGCGTGTCAGGCACTCACTATCTGTAATAGCATAATACTGCCATGGCTGATAGTCTACACCATCCAGAGAACGCTCTAATATCCAATTCCCAGGTCGAGGTGAATTAGCTGCCTTCACAATAACATATGCAATCTGGAAAATCTGAAAAAAAATAGAAACACTATTAAAATGTGTAAAATACAAGTAAAAACTTAATCATATTTCTGAATACTTATCAAACTAAAAGTAAATATAATAACATTTATTGGTTTATTGATTATCTTTGCACTTTTGGGAAAAAAAAAGACAATTTGGTATCAGATTCCATTGAAAATCTTTAACTACAGAAGTAAACTCTCCCGTAACTTTTTCCAGAAATGATCTGTGGAATTAGGAAAGGATAAACTTTGCAATTAAAATTTCAAAGTGCTTTAAATATAAGTTAGTAAGTAATTGTTAAACTGCGGTTTCAACCATATGGTCACAAAGCTTACATTCATATATTTACAATTTGAATAAATAATTTTGTTTCTGTTTGTGAATTTATACACATACATTTCCTGAAAAGTTTGAGAGGTACCAAACTGTATTGCAATTCTATTACTCTTAATTAAAAACATTGCTTTAAACCACTGAAAAGTAACCATATCTTGCTGAAATCCTTCTATAAAACATACTTATTTATACCACGCGATTCATCACAGTAGTTATAAATAAACTCTATAGGGTAAAGATGCATTAAATATCATTATAAAACAGAATACAAGCATGTAATCAGTGCTCATTATGGTCCATTTCACATACCCTCTCAATTGATTTATCTAGGTTTATTTCTATTCACAGGTTTGCAGGAATGCAAGACAAACAATACATTTTAAATTCCAGAATGACATATGTTAGTGACACAGTATTATTCTATTTTAGCCAAGTAACAACTAGGTATTACTGAGGTAAAACTGAGGTTAAGAAGAAGAAGCAACTAGTTCCATAAGAAAAACAGAAAATACAACAAATTTACATTTCTAAGATGCAGCCCTCTATATGAGGATGACACAGTGCATCATGGAAATAATACTGTTGATGTAATACTTAATGTTCTCTATGCTACAGAGTGTTTTGCTGTTGTTGAGCTCAGATCTGGAAATGGTAAGGTTGAATCCCTATGGGTAAGGATCAGGGACAACAAGGTGGACATCCCAGTGAACATCTGTCAGACTTACTGGTACAGGTACACGAGTAACTCTTCATCTACTGTGGAGCTGCTTAGCAAAAATATGTTTTGGTTATTATAAGACAATCAGCTTGAGCTTAGTAGCATAAGAATACTAATATGAGAAAAGTCTAATATATCATTGAGCTTCACTCTATTTGTTTTCACAATTAAGAAAAAGTGAAACCACTCTGCTTTCTGAAATCAAAATTCTTAGTAAATAGTAATCATGAATTTCTATTCCCACAGAGTAATGGAGGATGTATAGTTTACTTTTTCAATAGCACCCATAAGAAGACACTTGTCACATCACAACTGTACAGTCTTATAGCACATCTCACTTTGTTGCAAGTCCAGTGGAAAGCAATCTGAAGATCGAAGTCTGCTAATACAAATGTGATTATAAAGCAATACCAAGCTGCCAAGTGGCAGTAATAGTCTATTAACACAGTTGCCAAAGTACAGCTAGTGCCTTTTTTTCTACTTACTCTGCTTACACAATCATTGTGTAATTACCAGACTGGGAGAGAAATAGTCTAAATAGTCATCTGAGTTAATCTCAAATAATAGACAACATAGTCCTTAAAAAGAGAAATAGAATGACTCTTGTGTCATTTTCAGCAGTAATTGTCTCAGTAGTGAGACTCACAGAACACAAAATGTGAAGTACAGTTCCATAAGTTGTGGCATCATATCTTCTTATGAATGCTTCATAAGACATAGAAAAGTGCATCCTGCTACACCAGGTAGTTTGCTACACTAATATTATTCAGATAGAGATTGAATGAATCATTAACCTGCATAGGGTTAGCTAGTGAAGCAGGAAATCTCATTGTGCCTGACTTCAACCTACACTAATACTTAAAAAAAACAGATCATTCAGTTACAAATTGTACAAATAGGTAAGAAAAATATCAGAAAATAATACTGTACCATACAATACTATAAAAGATTTTCAGTATTTCCTTTTCATTTTTCAAACAGAGGAAAGTAATACCTCTCGGGGAAGCTACCATTAACAATATAGCATAAAATGTGTGCCTACTTCCTTACCATATCTATAAGCTTGGGTATCACTATAGTTCAGAGGTCAAATAAATATTACATTCTTTATTGAGACGTGTACAGAATCTGGGCGAGGGTTTGTATCCACATTGGGTGTCATAAATAATTGACAAAACCTGTAGCCCTAAACATCTAAAGGTTTATTATACCTGTCATTTACAAGTGCTGTTAGGTATGACAGAGCGCTGCAAACATCAGTTGTCCTAATGTAAAATCCATCTAGATGCGTCAACCAAAACAGTTACTTTGGAATATCTTACAGACTAACAACGGTTATTGGCTACAGGATGGTACAACTCACTGAGAGATGCACGGAAAAGAATATGTATTTAGACTATGTCTAACTTATTGTGGAATGATTTAAAGTGATTATATAAATGGGTGAGACAATGGAATGGTTAGGGGAGGGTGGGGGAAGGGTGAAATCATGATAGTTGATGGAGGAATAAGTACAAGACCGAAGTATAAGAAGAAAAAAAGTGAGTAGTTATCTGTCTCCCTCTCCTTCTCTGCCTTGTGGTAGTCTGAACGTGAAGACACAGGCTACGCTGTTACATAGTACCTAGCACAACCAGCAATCAAGCATCACAACTGTTACACAGGCATTGTACATCTCAAGTTAACTATTATACATGCATAGTTTTTTTATTATTATTATTTTGGAATATCTTCTCCTTCTATGGAGTTAGGATAGGAAATATGAACAAAGTACAACTACTTCTGCTAACGAACTGAAGTGGAGGCTTTATGGATTTGAGAAACAGCTCTTCTTTTCAAATGACAGTATCAGTTCCTTCTGAGTCTACATGGTCGGTCATACTTCAGTTTACATATGCTGCTATGGATTATTGTTTTGATGTGTTTTATTTTTTTTAATTATTTTTAACAGAGTAGACAGTTTTGCTGTAATAATTTTTAAATGATTGGCTATTTAAAAATAACTTTCTTATTTTAGTCTAGCATCCCACTTTGAGAGAAAGCCTAATTTAGAAGTGGATTGGCTCTACAAATTTCTCAGTCTACCATCCAACATTCATCTCCTATCGCTGTCCTGAAAGATAGTGACATTGGTTTCAAACATTCTGCTCACATTAAAAATACTGTAGTTGAAAATGTTGGCATAGCAGGATAAAATGGTGCTTAGCAGGATTCAGCTAATATCAATTTAAGAGAACTGAACAGCTCCATGTCATGCTGCAGTTTACCTTCTCATGACAGTGTCTCTCCTGTTCATCTGAGCTGCTTCCAACAGAAACATTATTACCAGATGAGAAATTTGGGTTGAAAGATGCGTACATCTGATTCCAAAACTGGGGAGGTCTTTTTTCCCCTTAATATTGGTAACAGCTCTAGTTACTATCTAGCAGGGTATCACCTAAACCAGAAAACTAAGAATGTCATGCAAAAAACAGGATGACCACAGCACCTTGTGGGGAAAAACTGAGAACCAGAGCACATCACAGCATACGTTCTAAACCTAAAAGGGTGGGTAGCCTCCAAAGAAAACCCAGCTTTAGAAATTCACATATTTCCTCATTGTAGAAAAATTGAGTTAGTCCCAATCAGTTAACACCTGTAAAACTGACTTTCAATGTGCATTTTAAAAGTTTAAAAAATTCCTCCACTTTGAGCAATATTGGCTTTCTCCTTCCACTTCATAACGTAACAGCTAGAGAGGCTCAGGTTCCTTTAAAAATATGTTCTTCTTGAGAAAAATAAATCCTTTTCATTAATACCTCACCCACATTTCCTCAGAAGTAAATGATGATTGTAATATGTCGTTTTAAAAACAAATGCTATTAGAAAGAACAGTGCATTTTATAAAATGTCAGATTATAATGCTCTCAAGTTGTCCAGCAATTGAACATCTGACATATATCAAGCCAAACAGGAATCAGTACCTGTAAAGTTGCTGGCAATGTCAGCTTTGTTCTTAGTAATTTTCTCTGTTGGTTTTCTCCATTATTCAGTTGTTTGCGATGGCCTGAAAAAGAATATCTGCTTTCTGTTGACCATATTTTCTGCTCATCTTTGAGCTACTATATGCCAGAACTGAACGCTGAAATCAGCCATTTCTTTTCATAGTGCTTTTAAATAACAGCAGAAAACAATTCCTTTTCACTTCATTTCCTTAGGCTAATCACTTATTTCCATGAAGAGACACCATGGGGAAGAAAGGAAAATTGATGGAAATGGCAAGATTCAAACTTTTAGTCCTGAAACCTAAACAACAGAAGGGGAGGGCAGAAATGATTATTCTTCTACTTCAATGCTAAAACAATGTGGAGTTTTTTTGTTTTGTTTTTTTTTCTAATTGCTACAAAAACTGATGCCTCGCCTGCACCTAGTAGTCAAATCAGTATCCTGGCTAAAAAGGTATTCTCGTTTCCTTCAATGAGCTTTCCATACACTGTTCTCTTATTAGCTTCATTTCACAGTGACCCAAGTGTTCCACTAGCCTGTCAAAGATCTATTACCACCAATTTCTAGGCTCCATTTCAGAGTTCAGCAAAGAATAAATTCTGAAAGCTGAACAGCTAAAATCTTGTTAATTTCTTATCTGATCACAAATACAATCATACAAATATGCAACCTTGCCTAGACTTTACATTTTAATAACTCTGATAAAAGGTGAGCACAACAGCAGCACTATTTGACGACAACCCCTATAAGCTGCAAAACTCACTTTTTAAATTTAACTTTAAAAAATTCATTATGAACTATTCAGTAATATATTTCTTCAGTAAAATGAGCACAATTTATTCAAGACTGAGTCTTCTATGGTCCTGTTATACACCACGTCACCAGACCTCCAGACCCTGACTGTGTTTGATATCAGAATCATTAATAGCACAAAATCCCACATCCATGTCAGTATGTACTTGTGCCACTCAGGATTTAAAGGTTACAGCAGTGTTTAAGAACTATACCCTGAAATCATATGCCCAACAGATAGAAAGATGAACAGCTCTCCTGGTAACAGCTAGAATTATGAAGAAGAAAATCATTCATATATTTATTGCAGTCACTCAGGGAGAAGATGGGGCAAGTTGTCACAAAGAAAAACAATCAATTCTTGAAGCTTTTAAATATTTTCATCAGCGTGTATTATGATGTGAAGTTGAAAGGAACTGCTTGCTTGATAATCTTTTTGACGAACCAAAAAATTAATAGAGTCTAATCTACTGAGGAGCAATTAAACAAATTGGGCAAAATAATTCTGTGAAGATTTCTTGATGCAAACACTCAGCCTAGATAACAGCACTGTATTTACGATGGGAATTCAGAAGTGATTTTTCAGGACTAATACAGCTTCTTGAAATTTCAGATTATGTTGAAAAGTACTCCCTCCACATATTATAGTATTGCCCAAGGAAAACTCTCTGCAGGGGAGTCAGCTGGAGGTACCTTACAAACACTTGTTTATTAGAATATCTAGAAGTTGAATGCAACATTCCAACTGAGTGACTGCTGGCACAGTTGTGCACACATGACACTTAGCTGAGGACAAAGGTCAGTCCTTTTTCTTTCGATTTTCGTGCTGAGCAATGTAAATATGTAGAACTTATTCTGAGACAATAACTGAGGTCCCAATGACATCTGTCATTAGAGTCATACACTGTCAGAGCATGCACTCTGTTCAGGTGTATTCTCTGCTTCCCCAAAACCCTGACAGAAAATGACACAGTGTAAAGTACACTTGCAAACTTACATAAACCATGTTGTTTTTAAAAACATTCACTGTGATGTCAAAATATTTACAGCAAGTCTGTTTTCACAGTTACTAATAATAATGTTTTCTAGGTATGCTTGCTACAAATCATCACAGATATATTTATGCATTTTTCCCCTTTTTTTTTTCCAAAATATTTCACTATAAACTATCTTAAAGTTAATTTGCTTTGTTTTGGTTAAAAAGAATACCTGGAGGGTACAGTACACTTTATTTCATCTTATAGATACCTGATTATTGCATTACCAACTAATTTTAGGACTAAAGAAATGGAAGGAGTTACTAAAAAAAAAAAATAAATCAGTCTTAGAACTAAGATGGAGGTACAAGCATAAAAACTGGCTAGGGACTTCAACAAAGTAAAACAGATATCATTCTTTTGCATTGGTTTCACATGCCCATTTTCATTGTTTTAGCTGCATCTTTTTCCAGGGCTCTTGTTTCAACTGTCCATTACCACCCAGGTACAACAGAACCAGGGAACTGGGCTTGTGACTTTGTTGCTGTTGCTTCTGAGAAGAGTATTTAAGACTTTGTATCCTCAAACATCTACATTACCTTAAAATAAAGTGATTTGTTTGCCAGAAATGACAAAAACAAATGCTAAATGTGGGATTACAACACCATTTTACAGGCACGGGCTGTAAATCATCATTTCTAAAGCTCATGGATCAGTATTTTATACTACCAAGCTTTAACATCAACTCAGTCCAGAAGAGTGCCAGCTGCTCCAGCAGGAGGCAGGACTGTTTTCCCACCACCTCTAGAAATTTGTGCTTGGTCCTCTCTTCTACTGACATCAAATCCTCAAATCAGGAGCAAAACTAGCAAATTAATGTTTGATGTATACACAATGTGTTAAGGCTACTTTAATCAGGGTGTCTTGCACAACATAGTCTGATTCCTTAGCCACTAACTTTTGTGGGTTTAGTTAAAAAAAAAACTATTAAGCAATATTAAATGATCTGGCTAATGTTTTGCATCAAAGGAACTGAAATACCTTATCACGCAGTGTGCCTTGTATTTCACTGTGACTGCAAGAGTGACTGCAGTTTTTCACTAAAGGATGAGTTCAGTTGGTTCTAATTATGAGGTTCAACTGCAGGGATCTATACTAATCATTCCACCGGTTTTCTACCAGCATGTAAGGATGTGGTTCCAGAATTCAAAATCATGCCCCATCTTTCAAGAAGTCCAGACTTAAAAACTTTGTTATCTCTTCTTCAAGATTAGTGAAAGAAGGCAGTATTACTTTTAAGATTACAGAAGTACTCTGAGTCAATCACTCTTAACAACCATCTTTTTGTAACCCTCTGCAGTAAAATACTATAAAAGTGATGGAAGATGGGAGAGGGAAAAGGGCTAAAAGCAAGCATGGAAACAGTGATGGAAATAAGAATTTGATTACTCATGTAATCTTTCATTGGAAACATCCATTACTTTATAATTAAAGATATTAGGAACAGAAAGCCTTAGTCTAGCCACACAGCTGGGCAACCTCTTCAACACGGTTCTTCAAGACAGTGCTTGTCATGTTTGCCTCAAGTTATCCTTTGCAAAAAAGCATGTGATCTCTGCTGCTGTGTGACAGCGATGAACTCCGAAACAGAGTTGCACTCTCCCAAGAAATCTGGTTAACGTTTTGCATCAAGGGAACTGACAGGTGAAAATAACATTCCCTTCACACAGCTATCAATACAGCAGTTATACAGGCAAAGCTAGGGACCAAGTGACAAGCAACATTCCACAGCAAGGTTTCTTCGCAGAAACTTTCCCCTCTCTCATACTTCCCTCTTTCCCCAACAAGGTTAGCAATATTGCTTTAAAACATGGGGGAATTTGGTGCATGTAGTATCTGATAGACTGAACATAAAGTCTGGAATTTGTTCAGACAGAACTTTTAATGGTACATCCACACTAGCTCTTTAGCTCAGATAATCAGCATGTTTTTGAGCTGAATGCCCCAACTGCCCCTATTTATTATGCTTGGATTTACATTGTAAATATATCTTGATGTTCTCAGAGACAGGATTCTGGGGGAAAAAAAAACATGCTTAGAAACATAACTGTGTCATTTTAGCTGCTAACAGACATTCAGCCCATGATTCAGAACAGAGTTAGTTCAAAGTCTTGGCAAGTGATCTAGGACACCAGCAGCAAATAAAAACAAGTCCTCTCTGACATCTGTTTCCCTTTTTCTCCATGAGACGCTATTTACTAACACAGAATAACTGAAGCATCAACGACAATATTTTTCCCTCAGTTGGCATCAAGTTTTACCCAAATATTCCTATTATAGGTCAACATTTCATAGTACGTATGGTGGTTCTCAGCAATACATGTATAAATGCACTGTGTACTTAATGCAACAAAAAAATTCAAAATCTAAAAACAATTTAAAAAAATAAATCAAGAATTTTGAAGCACATATCGAAGTGTTGGATTACAGAACCCATCATACATGTGATATCCATAACTTAGCTGTGAAATACTACTCTTAAGAGTAATCAATCATAACGTTTCAAAACTAACCTCTTATTTTTCTGCACAAACTTGAATCTCTACTTATCTTGTCACAATTCCCTCATTCTATCACTTCTGTCTTTTGTTACAGAACTTAGTTATACAATTCGGAAGATAGAAAGCACAAGCAAACACTGTTCAGCAATTCTTTTCCTTAGCATAATCCTTACAGATAGGTGATATATGCTTATCTGCATATCTGTGTGTATATTTCCACTCATTAAAGTGAATCAAAGAAAATATTCAAGATCAAATCCTCCAGGAAAATTATATTTGAACAAGACAATTACAAAATGGAGCTTAGCATTAACAGAATAGCACTGACTACTTTTCATAAGTGCTTCTCAAAACTCTTCTGAGTGGATCAAGAATTCTCCTACTTCCAGTTATTCAGTTATACATACACTTTCAGACATGTCACTTTGCGAAGTATAACATGCTACTCCAATAGTAAAGTTCAAACATACTCTAAAATGGACTAGAAAAGGCACGTGAGACTGCAGTGATCTCTACAAAGAGGCAGAAAACAACTTGTTAGAATCCTTTTCCTCTTCATGTGAAAGACAGAAGTCTTTTTACAGAGACAGCAGCTATACAGCTTAACCAGTGATTCCTGCTCTTGCACCTGATCTTATGAGGTTCTGAGGAATGTCAACTACTTACTTTTTCTTTAGAAAGTTTTGCCTGGAAAGGATTTTGTGATCACTGAACTGTTCCCGCACAATCTTAGTCAATTAAGACATACTTACTACTTTCAGCAGTTATTACCAGAGAATTAAGTCCAACCACAATTTCCCACAATATCAGGGAATTCGCTAGTGAAAGCGCCCTGTTGTGTGCAGAAATCAAACAGACTGGCTGACCACATCAGTTCAAACTACCTGCTTTCCTGTATCTTCCACTGAAGATTAAATTTACTGAAATCATGAAACTGAGGATTTCAGACAGTCTGAATACACAGAATACCTTCTTCCTGAAAGTCCAATAACTTCTGTTTTGTCACCTGATTTTTCTGTACTTTTTGAAAGAGCATAGTTTTTCAAAAGGAGCATATTCAAATGGAAATCTTACTTTTTGTCACGTGAACATTGCATTCACCAAAGCTGAGTTAGTTTTGTGGCACATTAACCCATCACTAATAAAGCCAAACCCCCTGATGCTACAATATGTTGAACCTTCACTGCTTTTCCGCATGATGAGGTAACAAAGCAGCTACATGTAGTTCAAGAGTTACCAAAATGATCTTCAAAGTCTTGGGATGTCTGCTGAAGGAATTGAGAGCAGAGATCATCTACTCATCTATGCTTCCTGTAAGGACACTGATAGAAGTATAACAACCCAATCTATAAACATCTGTCTTCATGGCTAACACAACCACCAAAACTTTGGATTTTTTTGACAATAAAATGGCCTACATGGCACAGGGCTTGCAGTCACCAGACAGATTTCACCTATTTACTGCTTGTGGGAAAAGCAAGCAGTACTCATTGTCAGGGCTTTGATTTAAGTTTGAAGGGGAAGGAGAGTGACAGCAAGCCTGCCCATAATAAGGTGTAGGATAGCACATAGACTAGAAGGTGCTAGAAGATACTCTCTATCTACTAACCCTGAGATGTGCTGACATATCTGCAGCACACTTGAAATCTTACAACTATGAACCGGGGACAACTGAGACAATAGAAGGTATCAGAGAAACTCAAGGGAAATAATAGAATGGCTTGGGTTGGAAGGGACCCCAAGGATCATCAAGTTCCAATCCCCTCAGACGTCACAATGAAAATACTGAAAGACAAGTGAACTGCAACATACTTATTGCTATATTTTAGGGAAAAAAGCCCTTGTGTTCTGCTCATGGTAAAAACTACATGGGCTAACTCACACTGTAAAAAGAGTGCCAGACAGCAGGGTCTTATCACACCTTTTTGACAAACCCAGGAACCTCAACACTGCTCCTCTTATATTTCAGCCAATATAACAGAATGGATTTAAGAGAAGGCATCAGTAATAGCTCTGTAAAAAGACCACCAAGATTTCTTGGAACCATAAGCAAGAGGAAAAGAAAAAAAAAAAAAGAGTAAAAAAAAAAAGCCTTGTCTCACTTAAAAACAACCACATACATAATAAAACAAAACCACAAAACAGAGTCCAGTATTCTCAGACTGCTGCCATGCAGCATACAAAGAAGCTTTTTAATACTTTAGAACATTTTGTACTTTTTCTTCAATATGCTACTGATGCTGTAGTCGCAAGCTTTGAGTGTACTAGAAAGTAACTAAGTTTTAGGATGTACACAGACTTGTATATTTATTAAAGCCATCTAGTTATTAACACAACAGGAATAAAACAACACGAAAAAAACATGCAAAAGTAAAACTCCAGTATAACAGATATGGCCTAAGAAACTACAAAAGAACCACTACACTGATGAAAAACAAAGACACTATCCTAATTCTAATGATAAAGCTACTTGTGTATTAATAGATCAGAGCCAACAAGAGCCTTGGTCTCTTGCTGTATGGGAAAACTTAACTTTGAAACTTTGAAAGACATTTTAAAAGTAACTTGCTAATTTACTGAAGCTTAAAATCAAACTTCCATTTAAAAGTTCAGTTCTGCTGACTGAAACAGAAAAGAGCATTAAATACTTCTATGGATACAAGGCCAAGGGCACAGATGTAGGGCTTTTCTTTTTGCAATAATGAGCGCTCCAAAGCCAGAATGCAAATAATTCTTTCAGGATTCAAACGAAGTATGAAGAGATCTTCAAATGCTTCACTGCCCTAGATTCAAGGTACTTACTAAAACTTTTACCATCATATCATTTGGATGACAGTTTGTTTTCAAGGAATTTCTAGTTTTGACTTTTAAGTATTATACTCGCCATCAAATCTTGCTGAAGTTCTGAGTTCCAGACTAAGTTAAGACTTATCACCCCTTGGAACAAAATTTTATGTCTGCATGCCCAAAAATATCTCTGTACAACACCTTTGATTTCATTTTATTTTCTACCAAGTCATGCTTCATTCAAGCCTCTCAAGTAATCAGCTATTATTCTCTAGGAAACTGGTAAACTGCTACTACTAAATCAAAGCAGAAAACTGATTTCAGTAAACAGACCACAAAGGAAGGGGAAGCTGGGAAGGGCCTCCTCTTTTCTCTTAAATCCTGGAAAACAGAATTTGTTTTCTGCGTCATGTTACTGACAAATATGGGTCAGTCACAGAGCAGAGAAGAACTTAAGTGGAAAAATGAGAGAGTACTTAGTTATCTAGTCAATTGAATACAAAATGGTCAAGTTTAATAATACCGGGATTGTCTTTGGTACCAGATAACTGTTCTATGTTTATCTATGAAAATAAAATTATTTTCCTTCAACCCTCAAATCCCCTTTATAAACCCCTGGAATTTATATAGCATTATGTAAGTATCAAATAACTTCATTCTGTATGGTTACAGTTGTCAAGAAAAGTTTCAGTGAAAAGAAGTAATTTAAAGATCTCTTTAACTTCTTCCCTTTACTCTCCAAACTGTCCCTTCAAACATCCCACCACTTGTGCATATACACTTGGTTCAGTTGAAGTACTGTTGAATACATAGCATAATATTACTCTGTTACTTAAACAATAAACAACATTGGTCAAAACTAATTTTTGCTCATGAATATTCCTCTGAAGCTATCTTTTAATTGACTGTGTAAGTCCAAACTAGACATCATGCTGAAAATGAGAAAGCTATATTTTTTAGTATGACATCCAAAATACATTAACCAATTTTTTAATTTGATACATCCTATTGCATATAATAAGTCAGTTAGCATTACCCATGTAGATGACAAAAAGCTACAGGAGAAGCCAAGAGTGCCTTCAGAACATCAGAGGAACACAGAGCAAAGAGGAAAGTAAAAACATGTGAACTTCTGTGCAATAGAAGAAACCACTTGTAGTAACAAGCAAATAGCGTAAGTCTACCTGCTGGAGGTCCAATGTAATAGTCACGTAATGATATTCAATTCCATTCTGGATACTAGGGCTTTGCCACCAAGTGTTCTTGCCATCAATTGCATTTGTTATTGGATGTCGTTCTGTTAAAAGAACAGAAATATGTCCATATACTTAAGAAAGATCAAAAGATTTAAATGGTTTTAGACTTAAATTCTAGATTAAAATACAATCACAAAACCAATGAGGCAATACATTAAAATAAAACAGGAAAGTACTTTTCCTTTTTCTCTTGGAGCACAGCTCTATACGTATTATTGGAATATTAACCTAATATTAGTTCTTTAATCATGGTTAGTATCACAAAGACTGCTTAAAAACAATTGGAAGCTCTTCTGATTCTATAGAAAATAAGTTTCTAAATCACATGCTGTGAACACTTTATACAATCTTCTGAAGTTTCAAGTACTGTGAAGTCTCAAATGCAGTAACAAACAACAATTCAGGAACTTGAGATCTGCTGTGCAGAGAAAGTAGAAATTAGAGTAATAATGGCACTTCTATTTCTAAGCACACATGGCAGACATTTAGAAATCATAACTTATGAATCACCTCATCTGTAGTTACATAATATAATTTCCAATTGGAAAACTGTCTTACTCATGTCTACAAAGATGACTCAAAGATTTATAAACTATTCATATCAAAGTCCAGATGCATTTCTTTTCACATCCCCATACTGTGCTGCAGTGTCCCAAATAAACCCCAAGTAATTTGGATAAAAGTTTATTCACAGAATAGAATTAGTTTTAGTTTTCCAGATTTTCTAAGTTACACACGTTGTCTTATAAAGTATTTTGATGTTACTTGAGAGCAACAGCATACTATTCCAGGTTACTTTTTACGTCCATATCATGATTCTCACCTGTATGAACTGGAAACTACCAAAGCCTCAATTTTAAAAGCTAAAAGAACCTGATGTATTTTGAAGCCCTTAATTACCTAGAGCAAGTCTGCACATTATGGTTAAAAATAACCCAAAGGTAATCAAATACAACAGGTGTGCAGATTTTGTCTGCAAGAACATACCTAGGATGGAAAAATTTTACCCTTCACATAATGGACACATTTCTTAACAGTGTGTAAAACTGGAATATGCTTATTATTAGCTCATCCAAGGATTCTAAAGAATTTATTCATGAATTGATTAATGTACTTGTTATTCTAATTAATATTTAAATCAACCAGTTGAATTGATAGTCTGTGTCTCTATTTTCTTGCTACATCAACCACCTGTGGAGGGCAGGAACCCTATCTCATTAAAGAAAGCTAGAATGCCTGAACATGTGGAACGATTTAACTAAAGGGCCTTGATGAAGTAAGGGGAGGCAAAAACCTACAAAAATGGAAATGTAAAAATAATATGTATAACTTTAAAACTACATTATTCAATTGTATCAGTGAGCACCAACCATTTATAGCTACAATACTGGTGTAAATAGCATTATCTTTTTATTGAAGAAAAAATAAAGTTAGCCATGCTTTACATGTTGTCAATTCCTACAGCTCTGATCATATTCACAAACCTTAGATTTAAAAGAGAACTAGCAAAATCCATCTGTAAATTAAACTCGGAGACCCTCAGTGATAGCAACAAACTGTCCAATCAGAAATTCTGATGCAAGTCTCTTCAGAAGAAATTGATAATAAAGATGAATCATGAAAAAGACAATTGGCAGATGAAAAACAATTAACTGTAATTACCATTATGAAAATTTAATCTTAATTAATATGAAAACACTGACTAATTGCTAGCATATTTTACCTATTTGAAATGAAGAGAAAATAATACAGTATTTGCAAAATGTACTAGATTCCAAATACAGTTCAAGGACCTGGTGGATGGTGATGGGAAAGAATTTAGAGTGAGCCCATCGAATGCTATTCTTTAATTTCAGCTTACACGTGATTAGTCAGGAAATTTGTGTTCATTTCCTAGAACAGTAATTAAGGGGAGACACTCCAGACTTGAACGTCCCAGGGAGATCATTTAAAGTCTGGTTATATTACATGGTTCTCCTATTAACAAGCTATCTCTGTTTAAATAAAGTACTTCTTTCTGCCAAATGAACATTTAAAAACCTTAAAATGTGATGAGGTTGGCAGCAAAAAACAGTCGCTCAGAAGTCAGGTAGACTGAAGTTCAGAAGAAGGTAGGAAGGAGGAGAAACAAATTATTCAAATGGGGTACATATGATGTGCATGCATGTCCAAATGCACTTCTATAAAGAAAAAAATGGACAGAACCTATTGCATGGTGCTTTGCCAGCTAAAATTCTGCCAAAACACCTTAAATCTTCTCTGAGTGACACCTACTATTATAATGTAACATGTCATTTGAATTGTCTAAGCTTTCCAGAGAAGGCAGCATTTACTATAATTAAAGATGACAAAATTTGAAAAACAATCTTGCAGGAAGACAGTATACTGAAACTGTGTTCAGATAAAAGTAGTCACCAATGCTGGGGCAAGTATAATTAGGTTTGCAAACACAAGATGGGAAGAAAACTGAAAGGTAATCATTTAGAGGAAAGCATCTGAAGATAACAGTGGTCAACTAGCTAAATATCTCTCAGGGGTATTAAACTATTAAGAAGGTGACGCACCTAAGTTAGACGTTTAAAGAGGAATACAATGTGCTTATGTGGAAGCAAATCCAAATTTCTCTGCAATGCTGGTAAGAGCTCAGGTGAATTTTACAAAAGATGAAAACATCAAGAAAGAATTGCAAGAACTGCAATTTGCATAGTTCTATAAAACAATTGATGTGGAAGAAGACAGAAAAGGGATAGTTAAGTGTAGAAACAAGACAGTAGAAGACTTTTGTCTTTCAGGAATAAGAGTTCTAGGAATAATTTATTCCCATTACTGGTTGAGATTAGAAAAAAGATAACACAAACTTCTGTAGGGAAGATGAAGTGTAACATACTAGGAAAACACTCTGTAGTGAGTAAAATAATTCTAGGAAGGGGAGAGCTTTCTGGAAAGCTACATCATAGGATGCTCATTCCATGCAGAAACAGCAGATTAGAAATGTGTCTCCTTTTCCCCTCTATGGTTTAACTACACTTTGTGTGTGTTATTTTCCCCATGAGATGTAGATATACTGAGCTAAGTTTTGGAACAAAAAACTGGGAAAAAAGATTGCCTCCATGAATTTCCATGTTATGCTTTTTCCAACATTGTTGTTATTCCATTAAATGCTATAATCCAAAGTCTCTAAAGCCTCTACCATCTGCTGTGCTTAGATATTAAAAAATCTGACAAAGTCAGCTCCACTGGAGTCTCACTGCAAACTCATGTGAAATTACACTTGTATGACTTGCGTGATCAAGAACGAAGTTCTCTTATTTATAATCTTTGAAATAAATTGCACCTGGTTAGGAACATGCATCTCTAGACCTGATGATAAATTCATGTAAAAACTTATTTTGATTGCTGACAGCCTTAAGAGAAAAAGCAATGCTTGCATGGATCAATTTTTAATATTAAAACTTAAGACAATGAAAAATTGCTTGGTTTAATTGCTTATCTCCTTTTTGCTGGCTCAGTAAAAGATAATTAGCATCAAGCAAAGAAAAGAACTCAAAACAAATAGACTTAAGCCCTTATCCACCTCCTCTAGCTCAGATTTCAGATGTTTCAGGCTGAAGTTTTCAAATTCAGCACGTAGGTATACAGATGAGAGTAATCTGTTTTCCATTAATTCCTATAGCAGGAGACACAAAAACAACTGTAGATATAAAAACAAAGTATACTTAAGTCTGAACTCCAGTGCTTCATGCAATGTATCTCAATTAAAAGCTTCAGTTAGCAGAGCACACATAACATTTGAAATAGTAGTGGAAGAAACCAGCATTCTTAAGAATAATGAGGTAGACATTTTATAGTAATTAGGACAATGACATACAGCTTTGTTTGCTGAGTACTTGCAATCATTATGAAAGAAAGTCCACTTAAAAGAAATAAATGGAAACAGTGCACACTTACGTTGTGGATGCCTACTCCTTTGATCGCAAATACGGCACTGAGGGTTCCTTGCAGGCTGTCCAGGAACATGTTCAACAAGTTTGCAGTACATTTCCCGACCTTTTTCTCCACAGGTAGCATTGGTTGTGATGAGAGCATTAGTAGCCAAGTTCAGCACTGCAGGAAACAACCCTGCAAACAAAACGAAACAGAATAATCAACAAAAGCAACATAGAAAAATCCATTAAATCACAAATGAACATAACACCTGTTATGGCATCAAATCAAAAGGTTTTGTTTTCACAATCTTAGAAGTAGTGAAGCACAAAAAACACCAGCAACTTCAGTTTTGAATCCAAACTTTAGATTAAAACCATTACACTGGTGAATTCTTTCTCACTCCCTTCCAAAATTCAAATTGATACCCTCTGGTTGTATCCTGAGCAGCAGGATACCAGAAGAAAGAAAGTATGGAAACATAAAGCAACTCCCAATTATTTTTTCATATTCAAATCATTATTGTGACTGCTTACCCAACTGGGCTTCAAATCACTGTATACAAACTACTTATGAAAACTCTATATTTCATCTTCCTTTCTGCTTCTATCCCCATGGAAAAGCTTTTACCTCACACACCACATCACTTGCATTACATTATGCTTCTGTTCTACTTAAGACCTCATAGTAACCCTTGCCATCAGATGAACTAATTAATTAATGCAGCAACATGAATAGCATCTGCCTTGTACATTTTGCTTCCTGCCATACTTTTCTCAAGAAGAGGATAATATATGCCACTTAATGTTTTTTTTTTATGGCAGTACTGTTATTTTTTTTTCAAGTGCACATGCTGTGTGATATAATTTTCATTCAGCGCAGCACTTATGCACATCTTAGTACTCTGCTGAAGTGAGTTCTAGGTGGTAAGAATCTATAAAATTATAATCCATATGAAGAACCATCATTAATGTGGATTACTTGCACAGCCAATGAAGACTAATCAAAACCACTGAGCCATGACAAAATTGACTCATGGAGACAGACTGATGTGTTGATAGGTTGAATGCACACATTAACCCTTCGCATGAAATTAATCAGTTCTGCATCCTGAAAAGCATTATTTGCCATTCCTGGCTGTTAAACCAAAGCAACAAGAAAATTCTGAGGCATAGACTGAGATAATCTTCAGATTTATTTCTTGACAGCTTACATTGATCTTATGACATACTTTCAATTTATAAACTTGTTTTAAGGTTATAATAATGCAATAAGGCTTCAATCAAAACTGAGTTTGTATTACCATATATTGATAAAACTCTCTTTAGTATGACTTTTTCCTCATTCACAGATGAGGAACACTATTCGGCTGACTCCTTTCAATCCTTTAACTGCAGCCTCCAGTCCGCAATTAACCTGTATGCCATTTAATTACCGAGCTTGGATGGTCATGGTACAGCTGACCTCTGACATTGTGAGTTAGTGGCACTCTGTCATGGTTTTATCATTTTTTGGCATTGGTATTCCACATCATAACATCATGTAGTGCATTTGGAGTTAGAGTTAATGCTCCAGCTCCATGGATCATCAATAGTTCCAGGTATACCTGTCTCAGAAGAGAACTACATTCCCCAGAGGACTTTGTGATGCATTGCATTTTTACGTGTTTACGCTGAGGGAAAAGATAAAAACTATCTGCAGTCACGGGACGCTCTCTTTCCTTTGGGATCGGCTCAGCAGTGGGTGCTCGCTGCCGCCTCATCCTCAGCATTTAGCGTAAGGCCTTCAGTTTATCGGACACTCTCTCTTGCTCATTTTATTTGATTTATTAGATTTAATTCCAATTGTATTATATTATATTGTGTTACTTTGCTTTCCGATATCTTATTTAGTAAATTAGCTTTCCTTCTCAGATCATTGCCGCTGTTTGGTTTCTAGGTCCATCTCCCTTTTCCCTTTCCCCTTTCCTGGGGAGTGGGTCCTCCACACCAATCATCACGGAACCGGGTTGAACCTGCCTGTAAACCATTGACATTCAACTCACTTTAAAACCATATTAAGCCTACTGCTTGTTCAAGGTAACCAATTAGTTAGTAACCTATGCAATCTGTTCAGTCAATCAGTAGTTCAAATTCTACTGATTTTGTACAGATTACAGCCCAATTTCATCACATTTGAAAATCTATATAGTTATTCTTGCATTTTTATTCAATGCAATCGATGATAGTTGCTACCTTCTGTAACATGGAAGGAACAGTGCAAGCATAAGGAGAGTACAAGTTGTTAACAGCTGTGGAACCTCTTATGTTGACTTACTGCCTCATCATTCTCTTTTAGACTGCATAATGCCAATAGCCTAAATGTCAATAATCACAGAGCTGGCATTTGGTCTGGAGATGAGTAATTTCCTCAGAAGGAAGCCTACTAAAAAGAACTCAGTGATACTACATGAAGTGAATTGCAGCACGACAGCAAGAAAGTTCTTTTGGAAAAACAATGAAAGAGCTGAACAGGAACATGCAAAAAGCCTCCATTATTCACACAATTATAAAAATATACACATGGTATTCCTATGCATAAACCATATACATGTTCTAAATTTTAACACAAATTTAATTTAAGAGGCATACATAAATGTGGAGTGCTTAAGAAGCCTGTTTAAAACAAAAAGAGACTTTCAGGAAACCTCTTTAAAGTGCAACACAACATAGGGAACAAGTACCACACAACCTTGTCTATAGTCAGTACAAACGGAGGGTCCTAAACCAACACGAGGTGCTTCATTGTATAGACTGTGTTGTATGTCCCATCCCACTCCCTGCAGAAATTCTTCACAGGAATCAACGTGGCAGGCAGAGAACAAGAGATGTTCTAAGTGCTTCTACACCACAGACAGCATTTAGGTTCTATACTGATGATTAGTTTTAACAAGTTTAAATTCACAGCTATCAACTGCCTATTTAAACTTTTTTCAAATGGTTTCTGTTTTAAAGAAGAATTAATAGTACTTCCATTCGGGCCTAGAGTTTTTCTTAAATGAACTGACGGAAAACTTTCTGTACCAGGTCAATCTTCTAGGATGCCAGATAATTCATTTTACCTTGAGTGGGAAGTGGAATTCGTATTTTCTTCCCTTAAATTAGTATTTTCTTCCATGAGATGCCATTTTTAAATATCAAATCTTGGACTACATTTATGTCATTTTTAACTGTTGTAAGATGAACATATTTACCTAAAAGGAGCTCTCCTCCATCATATTGTTTCTTGAACTGTAAATTAAGGAGATCCAACAACTTCCAACAAACATCACCCACAATATTTATTGTTATTTATATTCATTAATTCTTTAGAGAAAAACAATTCAAATATGCCTTATTAACTGATTTAGTTATACCGTGGCCTATCCAGTGCAGGTATGAGACCCCTTTACAACAAAGCCCAGATAGAAATCGTGAAACTACTGACAACATTAATCATTCACCTGAACTGGGAAATCCTGTTTTGCCTATTACAGGAAGAAGGATATGAAGCATACAGTTGACCCATATCATTCTTTCTTTATGCCAGTTGGTAGGTTTTCTTAGACGCTCAGAAGGATGTAGACTATAGTAGCAAATGAAGCAAATGCTCCTCCTTCACTCTGAAAAGTGAAGCTAAGTCCTATACTAGTTCGGGAACATAATGTTTTACATTGCCTAAAATAAGGCTGTGTTTTTAAAGATGTGCAAGCCACATGGAATGAAGGAAACAGTGTTTCTCATATTACTTACTATCACTAACACTCCCACAAAACAGACCCAAAATGCAGAATCATAGAATGGCCTGTGTTGAAAGGGACCAAAATGATCACCTAGTTTCAACCCTCCTGCCATGTGCAGGGCCACCAACCACTAGCCCAGGCTGCCCAGCACCACATCCAGCCTTGCCTTGAATACCTTCAGGGACAGGGCATCCACGACCTCCCCTGGCAACCTGTTACAGTGCATCACCACATTCTGTGTGGAAAAACTTCCTCCTAATCTCTAACCTAAACCTCCCCTGTCTCAGTTTAAAGCCATTCCCCTTTGTCCTATCGCTATCCACCCTCGTAAACAGGCATTCCTCCCCCTCCTGTTTATATGCTCCCTTCAAGTACTGGAAGATCACAATGAGGTCTCCCCAGAGTCCTCTCTTCTCTAAGCTGAACAATCCCAGTTCCCTCAACCTTTCCTCATAGGAGAGGTGCTCCAGCCCTCTGATCATCTTAGGGGCCCTCCTCTGGACCCACTCCAAGAGCTCCATATCCTGTATTGGGGCCCCCGGGCCTGGACACAGTACTCCAGATGGAGCCTCACAAGAGCTGAGTAGAGGGGAACAATCACCTCCCTCTCCCTACTGGCGACTCCTTTTTTAATGCAGCCCAGAACACAATTGGCCTTCCAGGCTGCAAGCGCTCACTGCTGGCTCATGTCCAGCTCCTCATCCACCAGGACCCCCACGTTCTTCTCCTCCAGGCTGCTTTCAAGGAAATCTTCCCCCAGTTTGTATAAATACCTGGGGTTGCCCTGACCCAAGTACAGAACCCTGCACTTGGTCTTATTGAACCTCAAATAAGGCTAAGTTCAGGGAGCTGCACTTGAGTTGATGAAAACATTTTTGTCCTGAATTCTTTAATTAAACTCTTTGAATTTGAAATAAAAATAAGAATGATTATGATGCTAATATACACTGTCTACTTAACCATAACCCCCAGGTAGTAGTCAGAAGAGCACAGAACACCTCATTTCATTTTGAGAGTTTTTCCTTATTTTTCATGATGATGATGATAATAATGCAATATAAATATTTAAAAAGTTGTATACTGGCTGCATGTATCTCTTTCAATTGTTTTAGTTATCAATCTCATCTTGGATTCTATGGGTAGCGATCTGTGAAATACTTCCAAATCCCGATCTACTGTAGTTCAAGATAGATCTTTCTTTATTACCAAATATCTTTAGTAATGATTAGCTCCAGTGCAAAGACCGAGTAAAATACATTTAAGTCAAAAAGATATTATCTCTATTTTGTGCAGATCAAGTGCAAGCAGATAAATTCTCATCCTTTCAACTGCCAGTTATATCCATCTTTTCCCTCCTTTATGTCATTATCAAAACCAAGCAAACAAGAAAAAAACACAAAAGAAATATCACCCGAACGTTTGTTTCCACCATTAAAAAAATACCAAATTTCTAGCAACCACGAGGAGAAAAGAGGTGAAAAAGACTGGCCTGTAATTAGACAGTAATTATACTTGAACAACTTAGGTTCAATTTCTGGTTTTGAATGGAGAGATATGACCATCTTTCTGCTTTTGGCTTGTCTTGGAGCTCTTACACATGGAAGTCTATCAGCCAGTTTTTTTAGTGTTGACAGAATTATCTATGAAACGAAAATACCACAAAAACTAATCAAATTCTTTAAAACAATATGTCAAATAAAGGTAGTCAGTTTGCAAACAAAATACCAAAATACTGATAAGTACAGTACAGGATGTCAATAGAAATACTTAAAAGTTGTTAAAGTGAACAGTGGTAAATCAGGAGGAATAGGTTGGTGATTTCTGCCTAGTAGTGTTAGCTACAATGCCAGTTTTCTTTAATGATTTCTGGATCCAAGTAGACCTGAACATCTACTTTGAAGAGAAAAAATAGTGGATGCTTGGATCAGTATGACATAGTGAAGCAAATTTATTTATTTTAATGGCAGCCTCACAAGCCTTTACAGTACCTAAAGGGAGCCTGTAATTGAGGAATTCAACTTTTCAAATGGTCTGATTGTTGTAGGACAAGGTGGAATGGCTTTGAACTACAAGAGGGGAGATTTAGATTAGATGTTAGGAGGAAAAAATGGAGAAATAACACTGGAAAACCACAGTGAATTGCTGTATTCTGTTCAACGGTTACAAGAGTAACTTTTAAAAGTTAACAAGTATGGTGACAGTTAATTGATGATAAATATTACTCACAACAATCAAAATAAGGACAGATAGCAGAGTTGTAGAAAAATTTGACAGTATATGTATCCAGGCTATAACATGGCAGATGAAATTTCAGAATGAAAATTAATACACTGGGGGACAATACAATAGCTCTGCACCAGCGATTTTATCCAGGTAGTCATCTCTTTACTCATCCTTTTATTTTGCATTTTTATTAATTCCCCTTTCCCAAGCCTTTCCAGCATCCAAAGCTGAAAAGAGTTGATGTTGCTGTTCTAACATGCACCCATTGTTGTTTCTCACTAATATTACAGCACACATAACCAATCCTATATCAAAGTCCACTCAAATTGCAATTTAAACTGTAATCTTAATTTTTCTAATAAAAAAATTTCTGTTATATTCTTTTTTTTATATATACCAGCTATTCTCTACACTATTTCCCACTATAATCTTATACCCATAGAGATCTCATTAATAGCTCATTATTAGAGGTCTCATTATTTTATAGTAGCTCTCACCCTCAGAACATTCTCTGGGATTGATGATTTCCTTGCAGTTTTCTGTGGAACAGTATTACCTAATTGGCTTATGTTTTCTTGATCTCACAACACACAGGAAAATAATATCCCGGCTTCACATGTTTTCTTTTACATACTTTTCATACTTTCTCACAAACCTCCTGCTCATAAAT
Organism: Odontophorus gujanensis; assembly: GCA_013399175.1. NCBI lineage: Eukaryota > Metazoa > Chordata > Aves > Galliformes > Odontophoridae > Odontophorus > Odontophorus gujanensis. The sequence goes on from VXAB01012529.1 coordinate 366,931, forward strand.
GCTCAGAAAGTATAGGCAGAATAAAATCCACCAAACTGATGCCTGTCATCGGGTTCTATTTTGTCATGCCCTGTTACCTACTCTTCTGACAAGCTTTATTGCAATAGCTGAAATAATCAGAAGCACATGATTCACAAGTAGCAGCCAGAGAGAGCAGCAGCTGCCTAGAATGAGAAACAAGGAACCATCAACTAGTAACAGCAGGTGACTGTAGCAGGCAACTCTACATGATGTAATGGAAGGAGTTACCTGAGTGGGGGAGGCTGGGAAAGAGGAAAAAATCGGAAGGTGAAAGACCATTACAATTAGAGTTTGAAAGAAGACTATAAGCAATCTTCTTGTCAGATAATGTTTGGCCAGTGAAATTTTGCATGTGCTATTATTCAATACCTAGATTGTTGTTACACAATCATATATGTGCCGCATTTTACTGAGTAAAAATTATGTAAATGAAAGCAACCCCTACACACTAGGAAAATGTTAACTTAAAATTATTATTTTAAATATTATTTTAAGAATACTTTCAGGACAGAAGGCAAACCTAAGCTTACCAGCTTTGGAATTTCTTTGTGTCTTATTAAAACATTAGAACTGTGAAAGTGTTTTTTCACCTTCAAAGAAAGCTCCTTTAAGACCTGTATACTCCTCTTTTCTAAGACAACCAATATTTGGCACCACATATTTCCTTCAGTCTTCTCAAAATACCCCCATTCTCTTCAAAGAAGCAAATAAAACAGCCTGCCTAAATATGTCCAACTTTTCCAGCCAATCTTCCTAGCCTATGCTTTGAAATGTTCGTGCAATCAAGCAGATCTTCTTGTCACTGAATTTGTACTAAGAAGACAAAAGAGAATATGTCAATTTCTGATGTTCTAAGATGTGTCACTGGAAAAAGCGATACTTGTCTGCTGCAGCACAAAGCTATGCTAGTGTGTGGGAACACAGTGGGGAGAAGGAACTGGGACAAAACGAAATGTTGCAGCAAAGAATAGTTTCCAGCAGTGCACCGCAGGGAATAACTTAATGCACTCTATCCACAATGTAGATGAAGAGTTTTATACAACTGGAAAATAAGTCCAATTAGAAGAAATAGCTTCCCAGACACAACAGAGCTCCCAGACTGAAGAAAACATGACACTAAGCCCATTTGTCCAGAAGAAAACAAAAATCAGAAAATGGCTTCAATTCCCATTTATGTTTGTTTGTCTGTTGCCTTCAGACATTGCACATTACAGTATTATCATGCTGTCATCCTTGGGATTATTATTATTATTTTTTTTTTTGCATCTTTGTTTTTGCTTGAGTGGTAGAGATGGTTTGCTTTTGCCTTCAGGTGGTTTTCTTTCATCATACTGTGTAGCATTACACATACCCTACCACATATCCAACATTAGAGACACAGAATAAAATAGCACCCTAACCTAAAGAGGCTTGATTACAAAGCTAGTCTCACAGATGCATCTGAAGAAAGGTTCATTGATTACATAGTCATATTGTCTTGCCTTTTTATAGCTCAAAAAACCTCTAATGACTTAGCTAATCTTAATAGCAAAACAAAAAATACTGAAAGTGGTGTGGGGTAAAAAAACCTGTGATTGGCTTATGCACATGTTATATTGTGGAAGATCATCTCCTAGTTTTATAACTGATTTATTTTTTCCTACAGCTGTCAAAGAAAGCTATTATTACAAATAGAATGGGAAAAATATATGTGAAGATGATTAGTCTTCCTAGTTCCATCCCACCTAACAAGAAGGGGAAAAAAAGATTAGGATGCTGAATAAAAATGGAAGTAACAAAATGAGAATTGTCTCAGTGGTAGAAAAGAGCTTTGGATACTGTAGCTTCTAGGTGAAATTTATTCCTGACTTCTTTCTTGACAAAGCTATTGCTTTACATAAGGTAAAAAACAACTCAACAACACAGAAACAAAACCAGAAAATACAACCATCCTTCTTGAAACTATGTTACAGAGTTGGAATTAGTGCCTTCAAGTCTCCACATTATCAACTTAAACAGAAAGACTGCTTTGGTCTTTTGCAAGAGACATAGAAGTCATGTTATGGAGTTTAATAAATTACATCCATCTACAGATCATCTACAATTAAAAAAAAGAGTGAGCTAAGAAAGTGCAAATTGAAAAACTGATCTTACCACATGTAAAAGACTTCTTGCACTTCTACCCTGAGGAATCAGATGAAAATAATTTAAATTTTGTCTTGGCTGGTGAGTTTGAATAAAAATCAAGTTCAACTATCATTTTCTGAGTTGATTTACCCAACATGTTGCTGTTCTGTTGTCCTTTAAGCCTCTATTCATAGGACGGATGCTTCAAGCCCTTTCATTTAATTCACAGTCATTCACTAGGCTTCATGCCACTGACCACAGGTGTCTGGGCTTGAACATTCTGCTTTTAACCCACCTCATTTACAGTGTATATATCATGTATTTCATCATCTTTTCTATGAAAATGTTATGGAGACAGTAAAAGCCTTAATAAAGTTAAGATAAACAACACTCACTGCTCTCCCCAAATCCACCAAGTCAATCAAATTATGTTGAATGCTATCAGGTTGTCTAAACATGATTTCCCATCCTTGCTGGCCTTGAAACCCACCCTTCAACTATATACAATATTTATATTTAATATTTTACATATCTGCATTACTGAAATCCAGGATATATTAAAATAAATTCTTAAAGTAAGAACTAACTTTGTCACCTCACATAATATTTTAAGGTCTTAAGTTTTTGATCTGTTCAATTTCAATGCTTGTAAAAAACAATGAGAAAAATTTAAGTCTTTACTAACTACAGCATTGAAAAAAGAATAAGAAGTATTTTTTTACAACTTAAATACAGTCTCTCAATTTTCCATTGAATAGAACACATGAGCATTCTGAGGCATGAAGTAGCAGAATAACAAATATGGCAAAAAAAAAAAGCTTAATTTGCTTTTAATGTGTACTGTTCTGTAATACAGATCAGCATTTCTTACACATTAAGTCAAAAAACTCTTCAGTTACATGTATGACCCAAGAAATAATATTTTGAACATTGTGTTAATTAAACTATCTTCTTTTATTCTGGCATACTGAAATACTCATTGTGTATTATATACACTTGTTTGTCACAACCTTTGGTATAAGTGGGTTACAAAATATTGCAGTACTGTATTTCATATTTATAATTTCTATAAAATATATGACATTATCTAGTATATTTGGATATATATGTAGTCAGTTGTATTAAACTTCATAAAATTTCATTTTTTCAGTATATTTTTAATAAATATTGAAAATATATTTTAAAATCATAATGCTCCAGAGGAAAGAAAAATGCAGCAGACTAATAACCTCCTTAAATAGATTTTTGTTCCCTAATTTTAACTGTGACTGAACAGTAAAATCAAATGAGGTCTAAACCAAAGGCTACGTACCATGGTTTAGAATTAGTGACAAAACATGTAACCTGGTATATGGTTCCTGCTTGAGACTGCCAAAGACATTTGACTTAGATTATGTCAGCTTGAACATTTCTGCCCATATTTACTTTAACATTCATGAAAATTAAATTGTATCAGTTTCTCTTAATACTTCTCTGTATGTTTCTCTGTATTAGTGAAAAGCCTATTGTTCTTTACAAGAGTGAACACAGAGCTGTCACAGATATCACATCTTTTCATTCAACTAACTATGACTACATACAGATTAATCCTTGTACATGGTTGTAAAAATACATAGGATGACACATCAAGGAAAGCAATTCTTTATGTCTTTCAAGAGGATTTTAACTAGCTTCAATGATACTCCTGTCACTAATGTGATATTTATTTGAATGATTCAAGACTTCAGCAATGGACTCTCAGATGAGGAACTAACGGATTGTTTTTCAAACGTTTCAGAGAAATACACATACCTTGGGTTTTCCTTCAGCTGATCTCAACGTTCTGAAAGTTAGGAAAACTCAAAAAAAAAAAAAGTTTTCAGGTACTCCACACTTTATATAGAGCAACAGACTTTTGTACAAATTTTCCTGATAGACTGACACTAATCTCAGTCGCTATAGGTCATGGATTACTCAGTTGTTGGAGACATTTTCTATGCTTTTCAATTTGACATAACTGGCACACAAAACTACATCATACAAGACTTTTAGCAATAGTATTGACAAAACATAGTTGGTTGGCAGTAGACACCCATGCAAAAAAAATATTTACAATGAAATTTCTTTGTAGTGTTGATATCATCACTGAGCATTTCTAGAAATACTATGATGACTGACTGTAAGAACTAATTCTAAACCTTCAGCTCTCTGAATTTACCAGCCTGGCAAAGACAAGTGTGTGCAAAAAAGATATACGTATGATGTGTTAGAAGGGTAGCAGGCTTAACTGCCTACAACAGCTATTTATGTATCTGCACACAAGAGAACTGCCTGATGAAGGTACTTTTTTATACTTTCCAGGTAATGCATTTGGCTATCCATTCCATAGAGACCAGTTACAAAGAGACAATATATAACTGAAGAAAATTACCTCTTGATCAGTGAAAACTTGGAAGTAGGGAAAAATAAGAACAGATACTAAGACCTAAGATAAGCAGGAAACAGAATCTGCAGATGATAGAATCATAGGAGTTGGAAGGGACCTCTAGAGATAGAGGCCAAACCCTCTGAAAAAGCAAGTTTCTTATAGTAAGTTGAGCAGGAAAGTGTCCAGGTGGGTTGTGAATATCTCCAGAGGAGACTCGCTGGGCAGCTTGTTTCATTGCTCTGTCACCTTCAGAGTAAAGAATTCATTTCACATGTTTGTATTGAACTTCCTGAGATCCAGTTTTTACCCTTGCTCTGTTGCTGAACACCACAGAAAAGAGTCCGTCCCCAAAGACAAGTAGCAATGAAATGTTGCACTCATCTTACGCAGAATTTGGAAGGTTTTGATGCATGAAAAAGGGAAGGTAATGGAGCTGAGAAGCTTCTTTTACAGATAGACAGAACGAGGAAATAAACACAGCCTTTGTCAAGAGAAAATGGGTAAAAACACAAAATCCCTACAGGTAAGATGAGAGAAACAATAATATAAGGGAAAAAGATAAAAGAACACTCAAAAATCTATTATTTTCGATATTTGGTGTATCCTAAATGCAGAGGAAAGACCAGTGAAGACAATCTACTCCTTATACACAGAAAATAATATCTCCTATGACTAAAGCTACTACTTCAAATTAAAAAAACAAAAAAATAGAAATCATACTTGTGTTTGTTTTTTTTTACAGAAACAGTGGCATAGACAGAGGATTTTCTTCACAGTAATTTTCCATAGAAAAGGCTTCCAGCTTAGCTCTGTCTTCTGTAGAATTAGCAATGAACAAAGCCTAAAGCCACATCCCTCCACTGTAAAGTTTGCATTTTAAAATTCCGTTTGTATACTCTACAAAAGAAATAATTAGTTATTTCCCTAACCAGTTTCTTTAAATTATTATTTTGAAAGTAAGGTGTGGAGCTGCATCTGCAAACAACTCAGCTCTTATTATGCACAAATAAGGTCTATCCTCATGTTGAATTGCTCTGGTGAATTCTAAGAGAACTGTTCTAACAATGCTATTATAAAATCCCAAACAAAAAATCCTAAGATGTTAGCAATAATTGCCAAGCCTCTTCTTTCTTGTAGAAAGTTCTAATATTGCATATTTAAGAATTCAAGTGCTTATGAAAACTGTATTTGAACCTTTAAGCAATATAATAGTAAACAATTACTCATTAGTCTTTACTTTCTTTGAAGTGTTATACAAAGGAGTTGAAAGAAAATTCTGGAGAGAATATACACATAAAAGCCCCCTTAAAATGAGACCTTTTCCACAATGATGACTATTAGAAAGTGTTGTTAAATAGAAAAATACTACAAATACATATTTAACCTACAATTAAATATGAATTTCCAACATGCATTAGGCAGTTAATCTGTATAAAAGTTGAACATAATGTAACTATTTTAATATAGTCTATGCCTGCATTTTTTTGTTTATAAACTTAAAACGCTGATCCTTATATCCATTTAGTCCCTTTTTCATACAACCAAAGCTCTCATTGCTTCAGGTTTGTACACAATTCCTGTAAGTGTAACTAGTATAACAGAAAAGTATGTTTTTTATTACATATATGTATGCATACGAACAGTTAATTTGGCACTTTTGCAGTGCATTCAACTGTTGCTAGACTAACTCCACTGCAAGGACAATTGACATTTAATGCATATCTTTGGTCTATTAGTGTACCAGAAACAACTATGGGGATGCTGCATCATAGTAGAGCAGCATCATGTTTTCCAGCTTATAAATCTTATATCCCTGCTTGAAAATGTCCTTACTTATGCACTGCTTATCCAATCATCAATAAATAAGTAAATAAAGCTAAAATAACAGACAATTTAAATTCATCAGAAGTGGTAGTTATCCACTTATTGAAGAGATAATATATACATATTTCAACTAATTGTTCATATTATGAAACAATCCCTGGGATCATTTTCTGACAACCATTCAACTCACAGAGAACTCCTCGCAAATACTCCTCACGGATTTCTGCTCATCTGGATATATTCAACATTTCAGTGACACAAGTTGTAGACAGGTTTTCCATAATTGTATTTTCTCTCTGTAAAGCAACACTGCCAGGCTTCATCCTTTATTACATAATGCTTCAATACAGTCATTACATAGAAAACTGTCCCTGCTGTCAAGTAGCAGAATTTTTTTTTTTCCCAGTGGTTTATGTGGATTGATCTTATTGTAGCCATCTCGTTCCAAGGCTTGACTGAAACAACTAATGGTCTTCTCCAGACTAAATGACCCCAGCTCCTTCAAGTTGCTCATGATAAGGAGGCTCTAGATTCTTTACTAGCTTTGCTACCCTTCACAGTCTGTGATTATTTGATAATGAGTGTACATTATGTGCTTTTAGTGTATGTCTTGAAGGTTCTGATTTTTGATAATTTATATCGACACAGCAACACCGAAAATAGTGTTACCGAAGAAGTCATCAACTATAAAAGATCTTTACAATATGTTACTACAAATCTTGACACTTTCACTTTATCCGTCGCTACCTATTACATCCTTTTCTGCTCATTGTAGGGCTGAGGTTCTGGTCATTCCTCCTGGGTCCTTAACACAGGGCAGTTTCTAGCAATAGGCACACTCTTTAATATAATAGACTCTAAACATGGAACAGGTTTTTTGAAGAACTATTTCCTCTGCCATCTAAGTCTCAAGAACTACTTCTGTAACTTTCTGTTCAGTTCCTAGGAGAATATATGTCAGTGTGCAAATTCTTTTCAACGTTTCCGTCTCAGACTATTACACTACTGCCTATTAGGCTCTCGATCACCTTGCTTCTAAAAATGGAAACATCCACATGACCATTAAGTCATCCCACAAAGAAAGCACTGAAAGAACGCAGGCGTAACTTTAAAATAAAATATTCATTTAGTGAATAAAAGGAATAAATATGGAAGTACCTAAATGTATACATACTTAACCTACAACTAAATACGTATTTCCAGTGTTTGTATTAGGCAGAGAATCTATTAAAACTTGGCTATAAAGTAACCACATATATATCCCATAGGAATAAATCTGTAAAATATTTACTTAGCAAATAAAAGGAATGTCTTTATTTTTAGAAAAAGAGAGAAAATATTTATAAGAGGAACTTCTTACATCGCTTTGCATTCCCCTACTTTCATAAAGTGCGATTTTTCTTACAGGATTGCCAGTACCTAGAGAAAAAAAAATATGCAGGGAATCTGAATGTTTGAGGATTTCTCCACTTAAGTTAAATGTGCCATTGTTTTGAAGAACTCACATTTACATTATGTAGATAACAAAAGATGCCAGAAACAAACGAATGAATTTAACATTCACATTTCTCACACAATTTCCACTTTACTTTAAACTATGAAAAAACAGGCAACACTGTATTCCTAGTTCAAAGACCATAACAATTTTTTAATTAGAATGTCTTCCCGATAAATAGTAACAGAACAAACTTCCCAGATTTCTTCCATGTGACATTCCATGTTGAATGGAATTTTCTTCCATTTTAGGTTTTTTTTTTTTTGAGTGTTAATTAAAAGAAGTGGAAATATTTTTTTTTTTTTAATTCTCTACCACAAAGCACACAGAAATGAATCAATCACATTTATGCCTGGAAGACGAGATATCAAAGTCCTGCTCCCAAATCCATCATTGGTCTATGCCAAGACCCCACTTTAGGTCTCTTTCCACATCTCTAAAATGAAGATATCTGTCCTGTTCTATAAATATTATGGAAATGAATTTCAAAGAAAAAAATCTGCAAGTTAAAGAAAAAATAAAACAAAATACTTTTTCTCTTGATGTGGCAAAACCTAAAGATGTCTCAAGCACTTCTAACAAATAAAGTTAAAGAAGATACAGGTAGGTCAAAACATTACATGTCTGGTTAAGAGAAAGTAAAAACACAAATAAATGAAGATAGAACATCCAAAGTTACTTCTTGTAAAGTATTCTTTTAAATCTAATAGTTTAAGCCTGTCAAATTCCCTCATTTTAAGAAGCTCTCTGTGTTCCCAGCATTATCACTGAAAGAGATGATATTGATTCCAAGTCCTTTTGCAAAAGGATTTTGAGATCTACAAAAGGATGTAGTGGGTATTATATAGTTCACTTATGTGCCCTTTGCAAGAAAACTCCTACCTCAAGAGTTCATGTTTAATAGACAGAAATATTACAGTCCTGACTGCTGAAAAAAAAATAAAATGACTAGAAAAATCCAGCAAAAACTATGCTAAATGAAGACAAACAAACCAATAGCATCTTGCATAGTTAAACAAAAGTCGTCTGAAAAATAGCTTAAGTACCAAGGACATAAAGATTCTTGGCTAAGGGGTAAAAAGAGAAGTTAAATCTACATATGCAGTTCCATATTATGTTTTGATAGAATTTATACTCCATATGAAAGGATCAGCTACTTACAGCAACCAAATGAATTCAGTGACTCCATACACCAGATACCAGAAGCGAAGTACTGACTTAGGGATTATTCAGCATTATTAGGTAGGTATACTGTGTACCCTAAACATAATTCTACTTTCTAACCTAAATTCATTGAGAACTTAAAAGGCCACTGTGTTCATTCTCAAACAATTCCTAAACTTACATGATAGTGAAATAATGATTTCTACGACTAGCTGCCTCAATATGTGTAAATGCTTTGTCTAATTTACTTTAGTAGCGAACTCCATATGGAATTCTATTTGCTGTATATATGGACATACAGTTGCACCAGGAACATGAAGAACATACTACTGAACCAGACACTTAACTCTGATTCTATTGCATAATACCTGACTGTTCTCCCAGACTCCTTTCAGTCAAAGATGTTCCTACTTACCCAAACTGACAAAGAAGGAACTAAGACAGAAGTTGTATGTACTTGGTTTAACTCAAACATTTTTGACTGAAAGCTACAAAACCATATTTTGTTTCAGAATGAATCGTCTCAGGATATCAACAAAAGCACCAGAAGTTAGCTTTAATGCCTATATGTCAAGAAACAAGATTTGGAGTAGCAGATCCAACAGAGAATATCATTAGAAAAATATAAGAGACCTTTCCTCCCATCACAGGCTTTGTATAATGCTCACCTAAGAGAATCAAACAGAAATAGCTAATAGCATTTCAGTTAAGAGTAGCATTTGGCAGAAAAGTGAGACATGATGGTGACATGACAGCCAAACCTGGTGGGTACCATAGAAGTGTCCCTGTTCAGTTCATTTCATTATCTCACAGGTTTACATGAAAGTGAATAAAAGTAGTCTTACATTAGGGAAATACTGTTGTTGTTGTTGTTGTTTTCCTATCTTCCTATCTAACCTATCCTTCAAACTGAAAAATATTTAATAAAGCCTCAGTCATTATTTGAAGGAACAAGCAATTATCTTGGTCTTTAAAACTTCAGTGAGCATATTTTCTGATTTGTTCTGATAATGTATCCACTGTTCTGATAATATATCCACAATGAACAAGGCAACACTGAAAATTTTTTCTATTTTGTGTTATATTTTCCTAAAAATCAACCATAGAAACACTGTCATGTTGCTGTAACAGTGATGAAACCACTATCTCCTTATTAATGAGTAATCCTACTACAATTTAGCCTGCACAAAGCACACAGACTCAAGACTGCAATCATTTTCAATCCACCATTTGATTTAAGAATAAAATTTCCATTTTATTTATAATTATGCTTTGTGTGCTTTCATTGTTACTTTGAGTACAAATGTAACAATAAATCTGAAGTGTGTTTTTATTTGTCCAAGAAAGGACTATGTAGAGATGGCAGACAACGATTGTACCAGTCAGGGAGAGCCCCTACTGCAGTAGTGCATAAAAAAAAAAAAATGAAGAGAACATGAAGTTCGCAGTTCAAAGTAATTCTTTTTATATCAAAATAATGTGAGGCATACACTTTTAACCTAAATTGTAACTCAGTTTGTAGTTAGAAATAAACTGGGTATGAAAAATATTGAATTATGTAGACAAAAATCAGAATGAATAATTGTTTGATTTGATTGTTACTAATAACATAGACTAACGTACCTCATAAATACAATAGATTCAAGCCTAGCACTGTACTGTACTTATTTCATTCCAATTTTAGAATAACGCACACCTATTGCTAACAAAGTCACTTATCCACACGCTAATCATCACCACAGTCACCGAGACCCAGTCCACCAAAAATAGCAAGAAAACATTACTGAACAAGGGCACTGAGTTGCGGTTTAACTCAGCAGGTGGCTCAGCACCACACAGTCATTCACTCACTCCCTCTCTTCCAAGTGGGATAGGGAAGAGAAAAAGCAAACAAACAAAAAACAAAGTAGAACTCACAGGTTGAAATAAAATTTACTAAGATTGAGAAACTAAGACACTTATTTAAAATACAAGGGCTACTCTGAAAGCAAAGCTCACTCTTTTATTATGTTGACCCTAAACGTCAGAGAGATGTTGGTGGAATGGTAGTAGAGGTTGAACCTTCTCACCAAAATTCTATTATTTTGTTGCCGCACAACAAATAGCACCTGACACAGAAGTACATTTGAAGCAAAGGTATGCATATATCTTATGAACAGGCCTGTTTATGACTTTTAATCCCAGAAATGCTTTCCCACCAGTACTTCTATGATTTAGAAAGGGGAGAGAAAAAAAAATACAAAGAGGAAGTATCTAAACAACATTTAGATGCAAGAGCAAATAATGCACACCTTCCAGCTTCACCTAAAAGCTCGGAACTGATAGCACTAGCCTGTTTGTAATGCCATACTTTCCATTAATATGGTCCAAAATGTACTTGATTGCATGAGAAACTGCCTGGCTACATCAAGTCATACATACACTGTGAGTCTGTTACTCCTTTTGAGAGACAGAGAATAGACTAGTACACCTCCCAAAACAGATGTTCTTCTGTTGTTATCAGAAAGGATACTGTTTCTTCTCAAAATGGTTCAAGATTCAGCTGAGTAATTGGTTGGTTGTCTGATTTCAAATAATGTAATTCCTTGTTTAGCAAAGCTTAATTTTAGGATTTCTGTTTTATTTTGTGGTTTACAAAATTCTCTTTCATTATGAAGCTATATCTGCCAGGATCTCAATGTAGAACTATATGTCAAGATCAATTATTTTTCATCTAACTAAGGAAAAGAAAGTGTCAACTTTTCTTTCCTAGTGATCTTTTATTTCACATTTTATTTCAGTTCATTTTTCTACTAAAATTCACTCAGTTTCCTGGCTGCCTTAAATCCATCTTGAGTATGTCCTGCCACCAGAAACACCAGATTCTCCTCCAGTCTTCATCTACACATTTCCAAGATATTTTTGTCTACTCTGGAAGTCATTTGGTTGTGCATTAAGTTAGTTATACATGCGCCCAAGAAAAAGAGTATTCCATAAGGAGAATGACCACACAAAAGAAAAGGGGAAAAAACACCTGTGGGAAAAACAGGCTAGTCAGTGTATGGAGCCACACACTGTGTGGTTATGTGTTACCCCCTCCATTTATTTATTTAAGACTCATAGCACTGTGAGTACCTGCAGTCAAAAACTCACTGTTGGTCTATCAAACTTCTGTCAAAAAATGCAACTGAATTTCTAGTTTGTTTACACCCTCAAACTTGTAAAACTACTGATTTCTATATGAGTATCTTATTGTACAATTCCACTGGAACCACAGGTAGAGTTCGACTGCTCATCCTCAGGTTCAGTACTGGCACACACTCCTCTACACTTAAGGATACTTTTCAGAAACTCATTCATGTCAGAAGTCCTACAGTTTACAGATGAACACCTCTGGCAGCAGCAATGTCATTACCCTCAGGTGGCTGACACTATCATTTTAGAATTTAATCAAGGAAGGAGTTGAGAAATCATTGAGAAGAATCATAGGAGAAAACGTCAGACCAGGTTTCGCATTTTCAGTTTGATACAGAGTTACTGGTTCCAGTTACAATAAGTAAAATCCCTGCAGACTGTCTGTAACCTCTCTACCTGAATACATCCATATACAGCTTTCCTAATTCTCTGGTAATATTGATAATATCCAACTATATAAATGGGAATACAGATAGAAGTAGAGCTCTTAATGGTAAAGAACATTATCCTGATTCTTAGCGAGACTTCTTCCTTATTTAAGGCGGTAAAACAAAGTACTGAACAGTGAACTAGTCATAGCACAAAATAACTTCATTTACATACAAAATATGTACCATATTTACCAGATAAAGACTAATCACATGAATGCTAGTCAAGATGTGGAAACAAAAAGAAAGTATAATTACTCTAGAGGCATACAACAAGGATGTGGGAATAGAAGTCAACTGAGATAGAAATACTCAAAAATCTTTCACATTTGAGGTCCTTTCAGACATTCCTTCAGGCAATTGTCAAAGGTGAAGACCTTTAAATAAGTAACAGATTTAGCAAGTCAGTGAACTGTCAGTGAAATGATGAATGTAGTTAGCTGGTGTTATTCTTAAGGAAGAGACTTTATACACATTAGTATTGTAGACTTGGCTTCTAAGAGAGCTATTAAGAGGTAGTACAATAGCTATTCAAGAACAAAATAAAGTAAGCAAGAACACGTGGTTTCATAGAACTGATTAGGCACTTCTGAATCTACACAACTAGAAAACAGTATCTTCCTCCCAAAGTTTATGAAGAAAAAGGCAATGTGGTACTACTGTCTTGGGCCATGAGATATATAGTCATAAAGTGTAGGAAAAAAAACCTAACTGATAGCTTCTCCTATAAAACACAGACCGAGAGGAGTCTTTGAAGATTTTCACAGAATCACAGAATCGTAGGGGTTGGAAGGGACCTCTAGAGAGCATCTACTTCAACCCCCCAACCAAAGCAGACTCCCTAGACCAGGTTGCACAGGTAGGCGTCCAGGAGGGTCTTGAACATCTCCAGAGAAGGAGACACAACAGCCTTTCTGGGCAGCCTGTGCCAGTGCTCCATCACCCTCACTGTGAAGAAGTTACCATGCACATTTGTGCGGAACTTCCTATGCTTCAATTTGTGGTCTTTTCCCCTCTTCCTATCACCACACACTGCAGAGAAGAGTCCAGCCTCCTCCTTTTGCCTCCCACACCTTAGATATTTATAGACATGGATCAGATCCCCTGAGTTGTCTTTTTTGAAGGCTGAACAGACCCAGGTTTCTCAGCCTTTCCTCATGAGGGAGGTGATCTGCACCCTTTATCACACCCTTTTTCTCCAGCCAAAGGGATTTGTTCTTATTTTTGTTTCTTTACACAAAGCAGGGTAACAAATTCTTAACAGCATTTCACCCAGCAAATACACAATATTCTTTGTTCTTACTACAGAACCACAGAAGTTTTGACAAGAGTTGTAATCTTCTAGCAATAATGCTCATATTCCAGATAGGAAAAAGTAGGTATTTTCCTTAGTTTATAAGCAAATCTCTAAAATTTCATCGCAGAGTAACTCTGACACAGATACAATTTGATTGAAAAAAATCCTTAAAACTTCGAGGTATACAAACAGCAGTGCATTACGCAAAGCAATACCTTTTCACCTCATCTTGTCTGAGAACTTAAGGTACAAAAAGATAGTTCAGTTTGTTGGCCTTAGTGAATTCTGCTTTCTCTCAACTCCACGTAATACATAAGATGTAAAGAAATGTGTGAACATGGCACATAGGGAAATAGTTTAGTGATCACAGTGGTGATGGTTTGACAATTGGACTTGATAATCTTAAAGGTCTTTTCCAACTTAATCATTTTACAATACAGGCTACAATGAGAATTTTACATATTCTGATATACAAATAAAGATCTTACATGTTTACCAGGATAGCTTTGTCTATTGGTGTACGCTGTTTCTAGTTTAACATTAAAAATTACTCAGGTAAATCTTTAAACTTAACTCTTACATCTTTAAGACAAGGGTCCTCAGTAGCCAGTTTAAACCTTATTTACTGTTGTTGGTGTCTTGTTCATGACTGAGAAACCTGTAATAACCCTGAACAGTTGTCAGCCAACAGGTGTTGCTGGATAACATTGAAACACAGTACTATAAAGAGAAATCAGCTTTGTATCCCTCACTATTAGAATCAGGTTAGCTGATATCATCCGTAGTATTTTTACTATTACTTATAATATCATGTACAAACTTTGACAGGAGACAAAACATGATAGGACATGATTTCCTGATAAATAATTACCATTACTAGAGCTGCACAATTCATGGGATTTGTAGGGAATCTACAGCAAAGTTCTTCCTCTAAAGGCTGAATGCAACTGATTGGAACTAAGGTGAATTTGGATGAATACATGAGATATTTTTTGGTTAAGTTTCAACAATAAAGTTAAATTACACTCCTCAAGAGATTCCTCTTAAGAAGCTAATACAAGTAGAGTGAATCATGCTACAGAGATGTCTAATTCTTGCCACAGTCAGATGAGAAAATCCCACCCAGGAGAACTCCCTCCTTCTAGTATTTAACTGCAATAGAGTAACTTGGCTGTGTTGAAGTGTATGACTAATGTTAATAGAGACACTACCAGTGAAACTGCAACACACCCAAGCTGTCAACATCCATTGATTCTTGTATATTTATTCTAAACATTAAAATATCTCCAGAAGACCAGGAGTTTCCAGAAGATTAGCTAGGTGCAATTAACTTCAGGATGTTCCAACACTAGGTAGACAGGGTCCACAAAGTAACACTTCTACATACAAGTTAGCTTTACATCATGCAGGAATATCCGTTCATTTAAATATGTATTTCTCAATAAACAACTAAATGAAGGAAAATAATTTTGAAATTTGAAATAAATGATATACTATGGTCCAAATCTATCTGTTTTCAATAATAATGGAACAGCATAAAGTTATCCAGAACTAATGCAATTTTTATGTAGATTTTGTTTGTTTCCAAAAAAATGATTTAGGAAAAAAACAAGATGGGAATAGAACAGTTCAAAATTAGTCATTGATGAGCAAGAACTTAGGAATTGGTTGTTTTGCAACAATTCTCTATAAATTATCTAGTTTAAAATGATAATAAAAAAATCGAGGCTGACATTGGCAAGTAGATAAAAGATCTGGGATACCTACTATCTAATTCAACAGAAATTAGATTGAAGCTCAAGATTTAGATGGACAAATATTTCATTCCAGGTAAACTGATCACAGAACAACTGAATCTGTAAGGTTCTAAGGGACCTCCAGCACCCTGGAAAAGAAAGCAATCAAATCTGTAAAATGTCTAATATTTCAGGGCAGGGGAGGCATAGTATCTGATGGAAGGATACAGAACATACAAGATTTGATCTAAGATGACAAGACAGCCATGGCACAGTAATACAGGGTTACACAGAACTTGTTCAATTATAATTAATAAACTAACAGTACATGGGGTCACATAAATAGAAGCTTTGAAGAAAATCAGTTTGTCTCCTGCCTTCAGAATCGCTTGGCATAAGGTAACCAAGATATCATTGATAATGTAAGTGGACAGTTGCCTAAGGATGTCCACTTTTTCCTAATCACAGCAGTGGCAGCCCACAACTACTTCTCCATAACAGATGATTCGCTGCTAAGACAAACATTTCACATGACACAAGTGCTTCTTGAACAATACAAGAAATAAAAATCTAAGGAGACTGTTACATTCAAATTTAATTTCAGTGCTCAATTATCTTGCATATTCTTTGACACTTATATTTTTGCTTTTCTTTTATAAAAGAGTTCAGGTTCCTGACAAAAGTTCCTAGAAAAATTGATTTAAGTAGCATCAGAAATTTCCAAGAGACCTGACAGCATTGTCACTGTCTGCTCAGAGGTGAATAAAACCCACACACTGTAATGCATTACACTTATATTCCATCATCCTATCCTCTAGCTGACAAAAAAATAAAAGTATATCAACTAATTATAACAGACAATTTCACCGCCAGTCTTACCTGCTCACATTAAAGGAATAGAAAGAAGTAGTGTGGATAGTACTGAAGTAAAAAGCTTTGTGAATGACTGATATTCAAACACAGACCTGTATACATAAGTAGATAACGGTTTGAACTTTTTCCATTTGTGCAATTACACAATAGATACTCAAAGCAAACCAGTGTTCCTTCTTTAAAGGAAAAGCAAACGTGCAAGGTAGCATGTTTCAATTGTGTTGCAGTAGATGAAATGTAAACAACAGATACTTAACAGTAAGCATAACTACTTTTATCAGATTATACAGCTTGCAGTACAAAGAAGTCTCTGGTTTTGTTGGAGAGCACATTATTGCTTCCAAATACCAGTATCTTCCACTGCCTAGAATGTCTACAGCTCCTCATAAATAAGTCATCAATTTTTAAAACCACTCAGAAGTTGCCATTGTCAACATCATACTCTATGAAGTTCGTGACTATTGCATTGCAAATGTTATCAATAAATACTCTAATCTATAATGTTGAAGTTAATCACCATTCTCTGGCAAAAACTTTCAAAGCAGAAACCCACCCTTTTAGCGATAAATTGAACAATACATAACTCTTCGTACATAAGGCAATAAAAAAAATCAAGCAAACACTTCTTAAACATGGAGATTTTTTAAATATTTGTCTTCTTATCAGTCTTTCTTCTCAGTCTAAGATTGCCCATATTCTATCAATTTTTCCAGTTGATGTATGAATGCAAAGACTTTGATGCTGTTGATTTTGCACACTACAGTATGCCACACAATTCTGACCACAGTACAAAGTGGAATCTTCCATAAAACATTAATATTTGAACATTTTAAAATGTTCAGGTTGGATGTTAGGAAATACAACCTCTCTGAAAGAGTGGTCAGGCACTGGAATGGGCTGCCCCAGGAGGAGGTGGAGTCGTTAAAGGAACGTTTATAGGTTGTTTAGAGACATGGTTTAGTGAGAACTATTGGTGATGGGTGGACAGTTGGACTAGGTGATTCTATGAGTCTTTTCCAATCTTGGAGATTCTATGAAACCAAGGGCAAAGCTCCACAAGTCTGGGATCATGTTCTTGTTGTTAAAGAGTAGTACTTTAGGAAAGTAATAAAGTTATTAAATGAACCAAACTTCATTTCAATGATAGCATTGCTCCTTTATAAAATACAAAAACAGAAAAATGCAGTGTATTTTGAAATACTATGACACATTCATTATTGCATCATAAGACTTGAATTTATACATTTAAACTATGAGTAGTTCTAAGACAAAATGTACTTTACCCAGTACAGTATTTTATCCATGAAATTTAGACTTCAGAAATACTGGAAATTCAAGATTTTACACTGTTGTGAACTCTACAATCTTAAACAATACAACCCTTTGTAAAAGGAGAAAATAAAAAAAAAACAAAACCTTTTTCCTCAAACTGCATAGTTTTTATCCACTTAAATTTAGTTTCAATGTCATTTCTTAGAGCAGAAAAGGCCATAAAACTTAATTTTGGGGATGTAAAACAGTTTCATAATCAGGAATAAAATCAAGTGGTTTTGGTGATGCCTATAGTTATAAGCTAACCACAGCCTATTTGATTTTGTCATAAGCAAAATAAATATAGAACATTCCAGGTTGAAAAGATCTCAAAGGTCATCTAGTCTCAAGTCCCATGCTTTGGGCAGGGTCGCCAACCACAAGAGCAGGCTGCCCAGAGCCATATCCAGCCTTGCCCTGAATGCCTCTGGGGATGGGGCATTCACAACCTCTCTGGGCAATCTGTTCCAGTGCATTACCACCCTCTGAGTGAAAAACTTCCTCATAGCATCTAACCTAAATCTCCTGTCTTAGTTTTAAACCATTCCCCCTTGTCCTATCACTATCCACCCTCATAAGCAGTCATTCATCCAGTTTATACACTCTCTTCAAGTATTGGAAAACCACAAAAAGATCTCCCTGAAGCCTTCTCTCCTCCAAGCTAAACAAGCCCAGTTGCCTCAACCTTTCTTCATAGGAGAGGTGCTCCAGCCCTCTGATCATTTTAGTGGCCCCTCCTCTGGACTCATTCCAACATCCCCACATCTTTCCTGAGCTGGGGATCTCAGGTCTGGACACAGTAATCCAAATGGAGCCTCAAAAGAGTTGGGGACAGTCACCTCCCACTCCCTACTGGCCATCCCTTTATTAATGCATCCAAGGATATAGTTGGCCCTCTGGGTTGCAAGTGTGCACTGCTGGCTCATGTCCAGCTTCTCATCCACCAGAACCCCCAAGTCCTTCTCTGCAAGGCTGCTCTCAAGTTCTTTCACCAGCTGAACGTACACCTGGGATTGCACCAGCCCAAGTGCAGCACCTTGCACTTGGCCTTGTTAACATCATCAGGTTCATGTAGGCCCACTTCTCCAGCCTGTCCAGATCCCTCTGGATGGCTTCCCTTCCCTCCAGTTCATCAACTGCACTGCTCAGTTTGGCATCATCTGCAAACTTGCTGAGGGTGCATATGATTCCATTGTCTATGTCACTGATGAAGCTGTTAAAGAGCACCAGTTCGAAGACCAACCCTTGGGGAACACCACACAAATACAGAGAGCCTTAAACCAGGTGAATGATATATCACACTTTAAATCCTTAGTAATAATCAAGGTGAAGACCACTAAAGATGTATTCCTTCTCTTGGGTTCTGCTTCCATTATTTTTTAACAGATTATGGAAAGTAGCATTACACATACACCACAGAACACCTCCCAAGTTTTAACAAAAAAAAAAAAAAAGATAAACAAGATACTAAACAGCTCTAAAGAAAAGTAGCTATCTCCATTAAAATTTATCCAAACACTGATTGGCAAAAAAAAGCCAGACTGCACCACTGAAAAACTATTACAAAAATATTATCAGCAGTTGAACAGCAATTTAGTCCATTTCTACAGAAAGGAAAACTCATTGTATAAGTGCATCAAATAATCTCTATAAAAAAACTTCCATGTGTGTACGTATAGGACTGCAACCCCGATGAACTTAACTCCTTTGAAATCAAATTTCCACTGACATCAGCAATGCTTATATTTTTCTTGGTTGTTAGTCTTTCAGGACATATATAGTGCAGTAAAGAATACTTCTTGAAACAATTTTGGAAACAAATTGGGAACCTAGAGCTCGCCTGCTGAGAGGAAAAGTAACATATGTATCTTACGAAATGTTAGAAAACAAGTGTCCTTGTTCTCATGGCCTCAGAGTTCAGCTAAGCAGCTGGAAATTATGAACCCTACTCTTCTGCTAGATAGAAAGGCCTCTACACACTTCATAGCATTCCCATCAGAGCCTTTCCTCAGTTGGATACCAAAAAGGAGCTTTTCTTCTAAAACCAAAGCAGTAGCAGAATGTACTCTCAACTGTGCTATTGACACCATTAAGTTTGTAAGAACGCTTATGCAACAATGTGTTTCCTGCTCCTTTTCATTCTCCTTTGGAGCAGTGGCATGCTCTCTAATGTCCAACCCACCTCTTCAGTTGAAGCTTTAACAGTTCAAAGGTTAGATAGCAGTGCAATAAAAAACTTAATTCCAGAAACACAGCAGCTACTCAGAAAAAGAAATTTACACAGATGAGTGAATGTCATTCCTCAGGGTCCTTCATCCCCATGAATAATATAGGCAGAATGGTTAGGGGACTCAGGAAAAAACTAGCGGCCTGAGAAAATACTACACTGTCGCATACACCTAAATCAAGACTTGATAACTCAGAAGCAAACAGCTTTTGATGCAGCTAGTAAATGTGGGGCAGATGTATTCCACAGTTCAAAGTACCACAAGTAAACAGACCCTATAGTTAGACCAGGATTATACATATCATCTTCTTCACAGTAGGCAGATGAATGCCCCAGTTTCATCAGCACCCTCCCTAATTAAAAGATACACAGAGAAGCAGTATGCTTACCCGGCTGGAATCAGGAAGCATAGGCTTAAAGGGAAGTGGGAGACCCAGCAAGTAGGACACATGGTGAGCCACAAGGTACCTTAGAATTTGCCCTCACCATGGTTTCTTTTGAGGTTTAAAGTTTGGGGCTACCAACCAGCAACTAAAAGCTCTAGATTCTCTGGAGTTGAGATGCTCTCACATGATAGCCTCACAACCCACTTTGCATAATTTCAAATAAAAAGTTGAACTGTTTGTTCCTAAGATGTCTTAAAACCCCTCATACTTGTTATGAATCTGTTGTGCAACACTCCACGTGCAGTTAAGCAAGTATACCACTATCATCATAGTGACTTTTATGCAGTATTGTTTACAAGTCATTTCTCACACAGAAATGTCAAATATTAAGCAAAATTATGATATTCTAATCATTCTGCAACTTGATTTTTTTTTTTTTTTTGAGAGGCTGAAAACAAAGATAGAAGGAAAAACCTTGAGATTAAAGTTCCACATGACAACATGGTAGGCTTCTCAAGAAGAAAAGTTCTTTCCAATACAATGGATAGATGACTGAAGAATAGGTGTTTTCAAAAAGTTAATGGCTGCTAGTCAGCAAAGTATGAATTGCATTTGCCTCACACATCCATTTCAGTGTACTGCAGAAGCCTTTGATAATTTTGAGATGCTTTTGTTACCACATTCACATTAGATGTATGTGCTAGAGAACCTTTTAATTGCGTGGTCCACTCATCATTTAAGTTAGTAATGGTGCTGGAATAACAGGCTTCTTTAGGAAATATCAATAACAAAGATCATACCACCATGACGGAGTTTCACATCCAGAACAGAACAAACATTAAGTGGTGATATCAGAGAACTACATTTAAAACAGAAGAGCTTAGTCAACCAACTTCTAAAAAAGTCATTTGTCAGTCACTGTTTCACGGTGAGCCAGACTTCTTCCGCAGCTCAATGGTTACAGTCAGTTTACACAGAGCATTAACAAACGGTACCTCAAGTGTCAATTCACAAGGTGAATCCCACCTTCTGCACTCATACAATTCTATAGAATAGAGAGTCTGTTTACCAAACATACGGTTTCCACTCATATCACATTACAAATTACTCCTGGACCTTCAGGGACATTCATTATATCAAAAGGTAGACTATAAGCTAATGGAAAAATATCACCTAAATTCAGTTCCCTAGGGCTAAAATGTTCAAGAAATCATGTATTTCCAGTGCTTCAGCCTCATTCTTCCATCCCATCAAATCTCAGAAATGTGAAACTCCATTCTACACCATCTATGAGAGACAGTTTTCAAGGTACCATTATATGTTTCCAGACAGACACTTAAACTCCATTTTAATAATTTACTCTGAATATCATTTAACTTCACCTTGTCAGTTTACTGCTGTAAAAAACAGTTATAGATGATACAGTGACATTTGCCTGACTTGGGAATTACTTCTCAGTATCAGAAAACTTTAAATATTCTTGGACAGATATCTAGCATTGAACAGATTTCTGAGGTACAGATGAAGCCAACTTTCTTAACTCCAATTTGCCTCTTTAGATGAAGGATTCTTCAAAAAAGATGGTCTCAAAATACTATTAATATTATCCAAATCCTTGATCATTACAGCCACCTGTGACAGATCTAAGCAACATATTTCCGTGTCCTAGTGTTTAAGGATTGCAATCTCTGCACATGCAATTTATACAGCACATAAAAACCTGAACATAAAGATTAATTAATTTGAGTTATTTGATTACATCTAAAAGAAAGATTCTGCCACTGCTTATATCCAATGCAAGACCATTTAATTTAATTCTATGTCTGGGAGTACATAACTATATCTCCTCAGCTAACCTCGTAAGATATCTATTTCTATCTTCCATTTCCATGCAGTTTTCAGGTTTTGCTGTTACCTGGTACTAGAGTTAAACCAGGATATTACATCACAGGTGACACAGCTACTAATAGAAATTCATTAATATACAAAGAAATTATTGGGAGGCTAGTCTGGTTTTAATAACCAGAAGTGAAAAAGTTATAAAAGGATAAAGGAAGTAATATCCATACAGGCTCAAAAGACAGACCTATAAACAAGGATATCAAGTATTTGTAAATAAATGCAAGAGGATGAGTATTATCTTCTCTCCACCTCAGATGTCTTAAAAGGGTGACTCTGAATAACAAGGATTTGATCCTAACCATGAAAACATCATAACCTGCAAAGCCATTCTAGTCCTCCCACCTGGCAGCAGAACTCTTGGTTTGTGTTGATCTGTATTTTGTATCTGAATTCTTCATATGAGAAACCAAAAAGGGTGGCATTTTTCTTCCAAGATCTGTACAAGCAACTGACCTATTTCCATTCATAGGAATACATTTTGTATTCATGGACACATATAACAGACAAATCAAAAAAGGATGAAATAGGTTATAAAAAAAGTGAGGTTAGTAAGGAAAAAAGGAAGCAGAAATACTTACAGAGTAGTGCTCTGTGATTTACTTCAAAAGAATAAAATGTGATATTCTGTCTTTGAATGCCTAATAAAAACAGGTATTTCAAACTTGCCAAGTAATTAATCTGTAGAATATGCTACACAAGAGCAAGAGAGACACTTTTTCAACAACAGAGAGAAACATTAATACTTCTACATTTAAAATCCTGTACTGCTTCAAAATGTACTGAAGTGATTCCCAAATTTCAGGTAAGTAATTTATATCCTGTGAAGTAACACAGGCACCACTGGCTAGCCCTGCAGAAAAATAGAAACAGAAAACTCATCTGAAACATGGCTGTCTGCAGCAAGTGACTGGTTCATGGGATTAAAGTACAGTGTGATTTGGAAATGGAAACCAATAGCTTGAGGTTAAAACATTCTGCCCCCGCCACACAGTTCCTTTCATTCTAACTAACATGAAATAAAGAACAAAATCCTGTTCAGTTCTGTCCTCACAGAGCTGATGTTTTAACAACATAGTTCTTATGTGGTGGCAGAACATCCTCATGTTAGAAAAGGTTCTTTTTGGACAAAGAGTATAAAATAAAAGTAGTTAGAAGAATTAAAACAATTATCAGTTCATGAAGCAATTACTTCTACTCAGCAAAGAAAAACAAGAATATTAATGAAAATGATTTTTCACTGATTTGACAGATGATCCCAAATGTGCCATTATTTGGACTTATGTCCTTCAGTTCTATAGAACATGAGAAAAAGGAAAAACTCAGTCAACAGTGGAATGAAGAATTATGTCACTAGCTGACAAAATTAGAGATTTGAGTGTATATTCACAGATTGTTAGCATACAGCAGAGTACCTAGCAGTCATCCCTCTAAAGGTGATTTATGCAGTAATTTGTTTTCTCTTTCCGCTGTACTAATCAAATACTGGGGTCAAAACCAAGATATCTTATCTCTCAAAGCAACCAAAATTCCCACTCTCATTTCTTTTAGCATAGAAAAGAATAAAACTGAAAAAAAAAAAGGATTATCTTATCCCCTTTAGACCATGATTTTCTTCTGAGTTTTTCTTTTGAGGTTAAAGGGTTCATGTTTCTTTTGTTTTTGTAAGCTAATTCTTATCTTGGAGCCTATTTTCTCTCTAGAGGAGCACTTTATTATGCTGGAAGCTTTACATGGATATTGCCAACTAAACTGTACTTTTTCCCCTTCAGGAGGCTTTTGTACTCACTTATTCCTCTTTGAATTTACACAGCCCCTTTTTGTGTTAAACATAAGACCTGTTATAGGGCACTAGTTTAAATAATCATTTATTAACTTCAGTAAGCAGCTGTGAATACCTAAACATGATTCTCACCTCTAACAATTAATGAAGCTTGAATTAGGTCACAACATTATTTACTGAATTCAAAATGACCTTCACTATTCAGAACTTCCCTGCGTTACCTTAACGTATCACCTTGAATGAAAAGTTTCAGTATAAGAATAGAATGCTACTAATCTGTTATTTAACTAAAACATCATAAAAAGAAAATCTCTATATTATTCTATAATATATAGACTCTAAAATACTAATGACTATTTGAACAAGTTGTTTGATCTTAATATGATCAATTGTTTTCAGTTAGAACCAAGAAACTATAATAGTTGTTTCACTAATTCTTGTTTGATGACACGTTCAGTAAAAATCCCACCTCATACCTGTTTAGGGTACTTGGAGTGTTCATAACTGCTAGGATGCTTGCTGGAAAAGTGGCAACTTCCAACCAGCTTTAAATAATTCATCCCCATTGACACAGGACTTGAGTTATTTCATCCATTCTCCAACACTTATTCTTTCCCTTTGCCATCAAATATTTTTATTCTCATATTATTGCCAAATCTACTTCAAAAATCTAGCAAAATACATAAAAGAAAAATCATTTATTTTAAACAACTACTGCAACCAAATTGCGTCAGATGAAATCAGATCAGTAGAGTAGATGCCCTGGATGACTGTCATGAAACCTACTAATCCCCAAGCTCCTTTAAGTCAATGACACCCTTTGGATCAGAGCTAGTTAGTAGCAATCAATTTCCAGAGCCATTAGTTTAAAACCTTCCATTATTATTACATTCATGATTATTACTACAAAAAAAAATAAAGAAGTCCTCCCAGATAATTTAAAATTGAATTTCTGTTTCATATTTACATCCTTGGAGCTTCAGAAACAACACTTCCTTACAAATCCAAGAAGAAACGTTGTGGTCTTGCACATGTATGGAAAGTTGTTTTAAAGTCCTTAGAGATGGTTGCAGGTACAAGAGAAAATGTTTTCCTACAACAGGAAGAGTACAGCAATTGTCTAAAACAAAGCATGTGTGTGATAACTAGAGAGTGATACTACAGATGGCTGTAACACTGCTTACAAGAAATCTGATTTTTTCACTTAACTTGGCACAGTGCATAAAGAAGCTTTTTTTTTTTTTCCCCAACACGTATAATGCCTTTAGCAGATACTCTGAAAGTCTCAAACCTATGTTTCATCAAATGCAACCCACTATCCTATGAGATAAGGTCCTGTTAGGAGAGCAAAGTCAAGAAATAGGCAACTAGAGATTCTCACTCAAACTACAGGAGTTCTGGTGTAAAAGTATTCATCTCATTTGTTGGCTGTAGTGAAAAATAAGTAAATCATAGAGGAATTCATTACAGTATGTGGTTTATTAAGACAACATCAGTTTCAACAGAATTTCCAGACTAACATTCACTGTGGCTAAAATATTTGAAATCATTTTCCTTTCAAAAAAAATCATTATGATATAGAATAATAGAACAAATTAGTCTATTATTGTTCCCTGCTACATCCTCCTAGGAAAAGTACCCTGAAAGTACATAGTTATTAAAAAATAGTAATGCAAAGTCATATTAACTGCTTCAAATAACTATTTTATGAATTATAATACCTGTAACTAAGACTGGTAGTAATTAGAGTTCATAGTTTCTTATATGGTTTGCTTTTTTTTCCCCCCAAAAAATTACAAAGTACTACCTGTAAGGAGAATTGAGTAGTTTTTCCATTTCTGTTATTTTTGTTTCTTGTTGATGATCTAAGAAACCAGAAAATGAAGAAAAAAAACTACCTCAGACTAAATAGCACAATCAAAAACTAGACACACAGAAGGCAATTAAAAACTTGAATAAAGAAAGCTTCTACTCTGAGCTGTAGGTTTCAGCAAAATTTGAGCCCTTAGAACACAAGTCCACATAAGCAGCAGGAAAGAATGTGTAAACATTCAAATCAACATGTCCCATTTTGAAGCATGCAGAGCAGCAATAATTTGCCTACTGCAGTGACAGAGAGAACTCCTAACCAAACAGTTTTGAAGCTTCAGCCCCAGGTTTTAAGCTACGTTAGAGCATCTTGCCTACAAACAGATTTGCTACAGGCAACATTTGAATCCAGAGATATAATATTGATTATTTTTAAGTGAGACAGAATGGCAGCATAAAAGCAGTTTCTTGCACAGTGTGAAGTTCTGTACATTGTTACAAGAGATTAAAAATAATAACTGAAGAAAAATAAAAATACTTTTCTCTTGCAGCACTGCTTTCCCCACAGCTGCAGCAGAACAGGCTACAGAACATCAGTACACATGGCTTTTCACAACTAGTAACAGAGGAAGGCCTAATGCTTCTTACATTTTTCTCCACCCTCTAGAGACTCCAGAGGCTGTGTCAGGCTGACTGGAATACAACCTTCTAATGCAACTTCCTATTACAAGACCAGAGTAAATGTATTCTTTGAACAAGTTCACATCCCATGGGATCTCTGCTTGTAGTGAGTTCTTATTAGTATTTTTAGTACTCATTCCCCTCTTGTAATCTGCAGACCTTGTTTCATTTCATCTTACATGCGGATCCTTTAAAAGGATAAGATGCTCCACAGCTTTATTTTGATCATACAAACTCACAAGAGAGGATCTCACTTCACTGCACACTGACTTCAACTTACTCAACAGTGCATTTAGAGGTGATTGTGCGAATCCACAACTGGTTAAAATTATAAGAACAGGCTTATTTATTAAATCTGTTGAGACAGTCAGAATAATGCAGCAACTTCAAATTTAAAGCAAATGTACTATTTACTTCACTATTTACTAAGAGTGAAGTTTTTCTGTCTTAACTCAAAACGAAAACAAAACAAAACAAAAAACCTGTTCTAATACTTTCATACAAAATGCTTCACATTCCAAACAGAAGTTCTTAAACTGTAGTTTAAAATGAGCCACACAAATTCAATTCCTTGGGTTCAAGGGTTTTACCAATACGGTACCTCAAAGTTGCATTCCTGCTTTTATCAATACCTGCCATTTATTTTTCTTTTTTTCCCCTCCTATGTCTAATGTCAGCTATAACAAGGATCACAGTGGAGAGAGAAGGGACATGAAGAGCAAAATTCCTGGTGCTAAGGACTCAGAACTATCTGCATTACAGGCATTCTGAAGAAGTAGTAAATGCACTCTGGAGTAGCTCCAGTCAGATTCCACATCTGTTGGTTTAAAATAGCCTGAAAAGAATACAGTTTGTGTACTCTGAGATACAAACAAGTCTCCAAAATTTGGAAAAATTGGAATACACGCTTAAAACTTGCTTCTGATAAAATACAAAAAGAATAGATACTTTCAGGCTGGAAAAATAAAATCTTCTCGACCTCAGGTAGTTGAAATACCCACAGTTCATAAGATGGCAATGAAATGTTACATAGATTTACATCTAAAACTATCAATCTCTTCAGCTAAAGAAAAACAATACATCCGGAACAAGGAGTCATAATAATGATCACAAATAATATTTGTTAAGTGAAATAATACATTTTGAATAAAAATGTTCAACAAATACATCCAGCTCAAACTTGCAGAATAGTTGCCCTATTCTGGGGGACCTAGAACCACCTAGGACTTTCCAAGAAACATTGTGCACAGAATGAGCAACAGATTCTACCCTGCTGGGACTGCCTCCAGCAAGGACCTGTGGAGTCTCTCCACCCTGTGCAGCCAGCCTGCAGGCTCCCAATCTCTCACTCTTCCATTCCATCATCACAGTTTTAATCTACATCTGCCCTTCTGCCTGATGTCAGTCCTTGTTTTTTTCAGTTTCTCCTTCATTGCAAATGAAATCCACATGAATAGATTAAAAGTGTTAATAACTCAACTTCAATAGTTTTGTATTTTTATTATACTGTATCTCTTACTCTGTGCACCAAACATTCCCGTCATAGAACCCAAGCCTTCTGCTTTTCATATTTCCTATTTACATCTCTCCCTCCCACACATTCAGGTGTTTTAAGAATCTGTTCTGCAGGGCTTAGAAACATCTTAATATCCAATATAGGGTTGATCCTGAATGCCTATTAGCCATTAGAACAGTGAATGCAATGATACTTACTCCCTCTTGAAGCCAACCTTGAGCATTAACAAAAAAATATGCCAAAAAAGGAATTGAAGAAACAAACCCAAAGCTTTTAGACATAAATTGAAGCTGCAGAAATAATCTTGCTTCTAGGACTGGGTATGTCTATTACTGAGGTTTCCATGTGTATATATACTCTTCAGAGCACCGTTCATAAGCTGTTCCACAGCTGGGGGATGCTTGATTGTGCAGCTCCACAGGGAGCCTCTATAAATACTCCAAGGCCAACAGAAATTGTGAAGATGAATAGCTTGCCCTTCATATGATTTACATGATCAAAGGCACAAAACACTTTGCATACATCAGTAGGGCTCAGTAGTCTGAACTTACTATTTCCTATGCAGTAAGGGAATAGCATCCCTTACTCTCTCATTTGAATCAAGGAAAACAAAAACAAAGTGTAATTTATAGTATCTCTGCACGACACAAGGCCACACAGGACAGAACTAGCCTTACTTACACAGTTACAAGGAGTAGTGCAGCTGTATTGACTTAATTCACAACCTAGCCACACAGTTGCCAGTAACAGTTGTTCATCTCTACATTGAACAGCCATTTAGTTGTTACTAACATCAACACAGAACAATTTTAAGTCCATAACAGCTAATGAAAAACTTTCCTATCTTTCACAGTGTGCTTTGGTTTAAATTCATCTGGAAAACAAGTGAAGTTCTTGTCACTGGCATTCTCCAACGAACAGACAGAGACAATGAACTTTGATTCTAAACAGCTACTAGAAGCATCTGAATCAGTAAATAACTAAGAAAATAGGAAGTGCAAGAACTGGGAAAGACAATAGGTTCTTTCTGAAGGGATGCTATCAAAGCTTCTAGTGCCACTTCTCCATAAGATTTCTACCACAAATAAAAGAAAATCTTACCTAGGTAACAGTACGGACTTAATTATTTTTTTAGAAGTGTAAATCAGGAAATATTAATGCATAATTTATTCATACAGCCATGAACATGAAAAAAAGCCACAAAAATATCTGTGATTGAGTCTCAAAACTAGTTTTTTTCCCCCTCCCAAATTTTCTATGACAATCATTTTATGAAAGAAATATGTTAGCTATTGCTCACAGTACAGGCAAGAGATCAATGAGTCGACATCTGATTCACACAGAAGACCTTTTACTACTCTTATGAACACAAATTCTCTTGTAAGTGAAATATACAATAACCACTAAAAGCTGTAAATATACTTCTACAGTGACACTATACATAAGCAAAGTAGCTTGGTTAACTGTATCTAAAAATGGACTTCTAATTACAAACAAGAGCTACATGTATAGACATGGACTTATTCCTAGAAATACAGTGTATAATGGTGGACTGGAAAAGCCTGAGTTATCTTTTAATTGCTCTAACATCACAGCACAGTTCTTACTCAAGTTTACTAGACAAAGGGGGCAGTAACAGTATTACAGTATTCACAGAGTCTTCATCTACCGGCATTCATCAGTACACTTTGTATAAAAAAAACTTTTTTTTTTCTATGTGATATTTTTGTTTCTTTAGCTGAATGAGTGGAAGCAGCCCACACAGAGGAAGGTACAAGGCCAGACACTGGCTAAGGTACAGCTTGAAGACATTTCAGAATTGTTTTCCATTATACTCAGTTAACTATCTTCTACACACCGTGTTTACAAAGAAGGAAAAAAAAAGCCCTCAGCTGTGGATGACAGCAAGACTGCAAACCAGATGAATTCCTGACACAGCCCAACTGTTATCTACATGATTATAGATGGTCTATTGCTGTTCCACAGCTAGTTTTTATTTCAGTTGTTCATGAACAGTATACAGGAAGTACCTGCAAGGCTTTGGATTTAAAGGACACTTAATGCTTACTTAAGTTCTACTGAAAGCAGAGGAATTTAAACCTATGTTTGAAGTAGGATGTGTACTTCGATACAGTGATGAAATGTGACCTAAAGTCATATCACCACAGTAATTGGAGCAGTATCTGAGAAGTCCTCAATCAGTGTGTAGGCAAAACAGAGAAAGTAAGCCACAGTCCACATCTCAGGAAAATTACAGAAGAGAAAATACGAACAGGTTTTCACTATCACAACCACAAAATGTCCTTTCTTACTTCAAATCTAGAGTCTCCAGCTGCCTCCTGAAACTACGCTCACAGTCTCCCTCTCACAAATGGAACAGGGAACTCCTCTTTCTTTATGAAACCACTGTACTCTTTTCTGGAAGACAAGTTCATGCTGCAAAGATTTCTTTTTATTTAACATTTTATGCTATCTTTTAAACACATGTAAAATACATAAAATAGATGTCAAGAAGATACTAGAGCATTACTCTTCTTTCTACTGGACAGTTTCTGTGATCATAACCTACTGAGCTATGATCATATTATTTTCTTTTCTCAAAGCCTAATGAGTCTTTTATTTATACATTCAATAAGATCAGTTGCAGGCTTACAATCCAGAACAGCTTTTGTGTAAAACAAAAGTACAGTCACCACTATATTTTGGCTCAAGAGTGTTCCTGAAAGTGCAGGCTGAGATGATCTGCAAGTTTATCTGAAAGGCCTGCAAAGTAAAGCAAGTGTTTTGCTTTTGGACCTTAGGTATAACTACTACCTGTTATCTGATATCAAGGCAGTTTTCATAGCATGAAGAAAATCAAAGATTTAAGAATTAAAAAGTAAGGTGTACATAGAATTGAAGTAGAAGCAGGCTAAGCAAGTACGTCATTTTAGATTATCTGATCTACTCACTATGCTTGTAAAAAAAATAATTCAGCTCCTCCAACTGAAAAACAGGCACAGACATCATCGTATACAGTAGACATTACGACCCAGATAGAATAGCTCTAGTATATTTTCCTTACTAATTCATGCTGGGACTGAAATCACATCTGTGAGAGGAAAAGAAAAAAAACTACCTTGTTTTCAGAAATGTTTTTGACTACAAAGAAAGCCCTGTTTTAACTGGATAGAATTGTGAGCTTGTCTTTCACATCTCCTTTTAAACATGTATACTTTGTGTTTTGGTCACTTGGATAAATCAAAACTAGCTACTAAAAATATTATTTTAAAAAGCCAGAATCATTCTGGTCCAATAAAACAACTATTACTTAGGACTAATTAGAAAATATTGTATAGCATATCTAATTCTTTGGCAGTCACCTGAGTCTGATGGATTGCTTAAACATGAATACAATCAAATCACCTTAACAGAAAAAAGTAAATGCTCCTGTTTTCTATAGTCACCACCATTAACACAATTTTCACAAGAGATGAACAAGAGCCTGTATGCCATGCTTGAGAAAAACTGCACCAGCGAAGGTGATCCTCTGTCACCACTGCTGAAATGCACCACCCATTGCCTCACTGTGCTCACATCCACTGTTGGGTCTATGTAAATATTCAGCAAGTATCAGTCAGTGTCAACAGGTCCCATTTTCTCCCCACATGGAGGAATTCAATGGCATACTCTTGCTTCATACACATTTCCATGTCAGACACCATTTTGTCCAACTCTCCCCCTGCTGCCATCTTATCACACAGCAACAAGATACAAAGGAATCCTGGTGGGAATGTTCAGTCTCTACTGCTATACCACCAACATCTGCCTCTGATGCTATGGGTCAACGTAATACAATGGGAGGCACTGTTTTCAGAGCTGTTGTCATACATATATCTCGCTGGGACAGCAGACAAGCAAGGCAAGAATAATAAAACCACTAACTACCAGACAAAGAAAAGTATGCTGACAACATCACTTGCTGTAAGAATCACAAATTAGAGATCACAAATTTCATTTGGAAAGAATATTTTTTTATACTTCTGGGTCAAAACATCCTTAATTATCAATTGCATTAAAAAATCTTTGCAAATATTTACTTTCTCAAACAATGACCAAGTCAACTGAACAAACCTCTTCTGAACCCAGCACAGGCTATCAAAATATTAGGAAATTAGACCAGCATCCTTTTTATAGTCATGCTTCAACTTTGCAAGTATTACATTTTTCTCAGGAAAAAATTCTTCTCATCTTTCATCAGGCTCCAAGGTTCCCAGTTTCTCATACCCAAGATTATAAATAATCTCTGCAATATGTCAGCAGTCAAACAGTCCTAAAGCTTTTTGGGAAGTGTTCTTCCATTTTCTATGTCAGCATATATTTCCTTTATTATTTATTTATTTTGTAGATGTTTTTATCCTTTTTCCCCTTAGGACAGTAATTGACTGTCTTACAATAAAAGGTCACTATGAATGATTTACCTCTAAGAGACATAGAGGGAAAAGCATATGAAATTTAGAAGCTGTTTGTATATATTTATTGCTAGACACAAAATTAAACCAGAAAGCAAAAATCATGGAGTCATAAAACCAGTCTGAAATTAGATTATACAAAAAAGCTTCTATAAGATGAACTGGACCACTTTTCTTTAACGCTGATTGCTTCCACTAACTAAATATTCAGTTGATGTAGTGGCAAGTATCTTATCTGTTTTTATTGATTTTAAAATTAAGTGTAACTTGGTGTTTTTAACAGCTCTACTACTATCTCTCAACATTAAAACCAGAAAGAAATTAAGGAAGTCATCAATGCAGAAAGGTATTTATTACACAACTTTTAAGGTAAAAGGAACTTATCATTCTGGTAAAAATATTTTCTTCTCCTACTTTTCCCAGTTTTCCATTCCTGCATATTATTATTAATTTAGCCAGCTAAACTGTCCTGCTCCTATAGCAAAGGACATGAATCACCAAAATAGTATCAGTAAAACTATTATAGTAAGCTGAACTTAATATAATACATAAAATCTCTGCCCAGCATCAGATTCTATATTGCTACAATGTGAACAATGACAGAAATAATTGTAATCTTGTTCCATCAAGGAATTAAGATATTTCTACCATACCAGAACCCTAGTACTTGCACTGCACACCTTTGCAAACAACTAGATGACATTTTATTTATTATTATTATTACTACAATGAGGGTTGCTCTGAAAGTAATGCCTCCCATTTGTTTTTATCATTATTAGTATTACTAGTAATATTATTGTAAAAATTATAACAAATCTTATTTATGAAAAGCCTGTTAGCTACCCCAGGGTAAATTAAAGGTAAGAAATGAAGTGAAACGCCTCTCACTTTTTAGTTTAAATGAAAAATTACATATATTTCTCATTTTTCCTCCCACAGAAAGCTGGAGCAAGGTCATTTTACCAAGTGAAATTACTTCAAGTGTATAAGTTGTAGACTGTTAATTAGTACTCACTGTGGAAACAAAAGTATACAAACAGCAATATGCCTCAAATTATGTCCCACATTTAATTATATGTATTATGCTTATTAATTACACAAAAAAAGAGATAGCGTATTGTATTGGCATAGTCTGGGAAATGGGATTAGATGTACACTAGTAGCAAGAGAATCTGAGAAGCAGAGCTTGAAATCCAGTGAATTCCAAAACTTTCACAGGAATAATCAGCTGCACAAACACAGGAAGGAGAGCTAGCTGCACTATAGCAAAAATACGGGAACTACAACAGGCCTCAGATTATAAGCTTTCCATGTAACATAGTTACAAAAAGGAGACTAATGTCCCACAGCATCAAATTAGAGGTACAGTCCATATAGCTCTTAGGTCGATTAACCCTTATTAGTAGCTAAACGTTAAAAATAGCAGTATAAATCCAATCACTCATTAAGATAAGGAATTGTTTAGAGGACAAAAGAAATGATTTGTCATGGTGTAACTCAGCAGCAGCTCACACTGTACATGAACACTTGCTCACTAATCCCCAACCATAATGAAGAAAAGAATTGGAAACAAAGGAGAAATCACTGGTTGTGATGAAAGCTATTTGCTAAAACAAAAGAGGAAATTTAAAGCAAAAATACAGTAACTGTCCCTACATACATAGCCACAATGCAGTTACTCACCATTCATCAACCAACACAAGGCCCCACAGCCCTGCAAAAATCTCAGCCCCACCAACCAGCACCCCTAAGCAGAAGCCACCCCAACCAGGTGCTTACAGCTTTACAACCTCCACATGGCATCACCTGGTATGGAACAGCCCCTGGTCTAATGCAGGCACCTGTGCTGGCCCTTCCCAGCCCCTGCTGCTGCACTTATAAAGGTCCCAGGTGTGCACTCATTGCTCCATAACATCGGTGGGAAGCTATTAATGCAGTATTAACACTGTTTTACCTGAAAGAAGGACATGATTGGAAGTACTAAGAATATATGCTGAATTAATTTGGGGATGCTCTGTCTGTTTGGGGAACCTTCAGCTGCCTGTGAGATTACTACAAGAGAACTTCACAATAGATATATTAACATTATCAATTTAGACCAATGATTTGATAAAATATATGAGAAAAAGCAAATATAGACCAATAAGAAGCCAACTATGTGGTAGTATTTCACTGATATTCTTACTATAGCAATTAAAATTTAATATAAAATATTGAACTTAGAAAATTAGATTGAGGGATCTTTTCATGCTTTAGATTAATATTTTTAGTAAAAAATTCTGCAAGTTAGAACAGTCATCTGGACACTGAAAACAAGTGTGGTAAAGAAATTGTTGTGTCAGTATTAACACGAAGATTCACAAAGGTTGGCTCTAATACCTTTGCAGTTCAGAGTACATGTGATATATACAGTACGCCTTCGATGTCTTGTTGNACACAGGAAGGAGAGCTAGCTGCACTATAGCAAAAATACGGGAACTACAACAGGCCTCAGATTATAAGCTTTCCATGTAACATAGTTACAAAAAGGAGACTAATGTCCCACAGCATCAAATTAGAGGTACAGTCCATATAGCTCTTAGGTCGATTAACCCTTATTAGTAGCTAAACGTTAAAAATAGCAGTATAAATCCAATCACTCATTAAGATAAGGAATTGTTTAGAGGACAAAAGAAATGATTTGTCATGGTGTAACTCAGCAGCAGCTCACACTGTACATGAACACTTGCTCACTAATCCCCAACCATAATGAAGAAAAGAATTGGAAACAAAGGAGAAATCACTGGTTGTGATGAAAGCTATTTGCTAAAACAAAAGAGGAAATTTAAAGCAAAAATACAGTAACTGTCCCTACATACATAGCCACAATGCAGTTACTCACCATTCATCAACCAACACAAGGCCCCACAGCCCTGCAAAAATCTCAGCCCCACCAACCAGCACCCCTAAGCAGAAGCCACCCCAACCAGGTGCTTACAGCTTTACAACCTCCACATGGCATCACCTGGTATGGAACAGCCCCTGGTCTAATGCAGGCACCTGTGCTGGCCTTTCCCAGCCCCTGCTGCTGCACTTATAAAGGTCCCAGGTGTGCACTCATTGCTCCATAACATCGGTGGGAAGCTATTAATGCAGTATTAACACTGTTTTACCTCAAAGAAGGACATGATTGGAAGTACTAAGAATATATGCTGAATTAATTTGGGGATGCTCTGTCTGTTTGGGGAACCTTCAGCTGCCTGTGAGATTACTACAAGAGAACTTCACAATAGATATATTAACATTATCAATTTAGACCAGTGATTTGATAAAATATATGAGAAAAAGCAAATATAGACCAATAAGAAGCCAACTATGTGGTAGTATTTCACTGATATTCTTACTATAGCAATTAAAATTTAATATAAAATATTGAACTTAGAAAATTAGATTGAGGGATCTTTTCATGCTTTAGATTAATATTTTTAGTAAAAAATTCTGCAAGTTAGAACAGTCATCTGGACACTGAAAACAAGTGTGGTAAAGAAATTGTTGTGTCAGTATTAACACGAAGATTCACAAAGGTTGGCTCTAATACCTTTGCAGTTCAGAGTACATGTGATATATACAGTACGCCTTCGATGTCTTGTTGGATAGACAACCAGATATAACCCTTTTCACTTGTCCCAAGTACTTTTTCAGTTGTGCAGAGCTGAAAAGAGAGTTGCTACAGTTTTCTGTTTGAGGAGAGTGGGAGGGAAGAAGAGGAAACACTCCAAAAGTTCCATGCAGGCACTCAGAGTTAATGGGCAAATCACACAACTTCTTTGTAACACTATTTATTGGCTACTAAATAGATGTAATCCTTCTACCTGACTTCAAAGGCAATTGTCATTTGTTTTAATTTCTTAATTCTCTAGAACTATTTAAACCTTAAATAAAGTTAAAGCAAATACTTAGATCACAAAACTTTAAAAGGAGTTAGTCATTTTGTGTTCAAATGAAAAAGGAGTTAGTCATTTTGTGTTCAAAGTACAAATGGAATACAATTGGGCAAAAGACCACATCTGGAGAATAAAAGAACCCAGTAAAATCTTACACATTCATAAAACCCTGTTAAAATTTAATTAAAAGCATAACAGGATGTGACCAAGAGACTGAAGATTGCACTGCAAAACAGATGAAAGAGACTAAAGTGTAGCCTTCTTTGAAAGATCTAAA
>VXAB01012529.1:407084-436757 GCA_013399175.1 Odontophorus gujanensis
AAAAAAAAAAAAAGAATATCTGAGCCAGATAGAGAAGTTTAGTGATTACGTGAATGATACTTCCACCTTTCACATGTGAAACAAGCAACAGACAAATTATTCAATTAATCAAAAACAATCAAACAATCCACTTCCACATCACTTAAATAGCAAGAGTGGGACTAATGGAGGGAGAGAATCTATCTATAGTTTCAGTGATACCTGTATAATCACAGATTACAACTGAGGAAGATTCACAGAGAAGACAAATACTCCAAGTCATAACCAAAAGAAGGGACAGTTTTCCATGGCACATTTGAGAGAGCAGGTAGCACTAATCCACACTTGAACTATAAGTTGTCTGAAAAATCAAAGGGGAAAAATGAAGAAGTCAAACAAAAATACTGCAGTTTTTAGAGGTAGAAAAATACTTAAAGAGAACAAAGACCATGGAAATATATCTATGTCTAGCATACTGTACCATTCGTTTCATAGAAGACTCTCTTGTAGTTACCTGTTTTGCAAACATAAATAAGAGAATTCAGGAGAAAAAAATCTAATTTTTTTTTTTTTAAGAAAGAAATACACAACACACTTTTGTTATAGAACACATACCCCCACTGAGTTAATCTAAAATCTAACTCAAGTCTCTGTTTGCATAAGTACACTTGCATTTCAACAGCAATTTTCCTGCATGTCAGTGAAAGAAAAGAAATGTCAGAATAATAAATAATTCATAGTAAAATGCTAAACAGCTGGAAGACATTCACCATCTTTCAGCTGCAATACAAATAACTAGTATTTGTGCAAAAGCTCTAAGTTTGAGTCAGTTCAACTTAGACTCATGCTTATAATAAGTTCTTTTGGTACAATAGAAATATTTCGCAAGAGGACAAGACACAGATCGAATCCCATAAAAGCATACTCATAACAAACATAGAGACACTAGCTTAATTCAGCTTTCTATTATTTATCAACCATGATCATCACTCTTACCAGAATTCTGTATTGTGCAAATTTCATGGGAAGCAAATGCAACTCATTGTAAATTATTTTGACATTTTACTAGAAAACAAGGAGGAAAAATAAGCACCAGAGACTTTCAGAAGCACTAAGGTTTTTATAAAGATAACACTTACATCTTAACAGAGAAACAAATCCTAAATTCATGTCAGAATTTCAGGAACAAAAACTCTGGCTGATTTTATGATTTGAAATTTATTCAGAAATTTTTCTTCAGGAAATGAGGAAAATGCAGAATTTGACGCATTTCACAAATGCTACTCAGATTATACAAATTATTTCAAGGTCGTCTTTGAAATATTTCCACTAAAAATTGAAGGAGCTGTGAGAGTTTCTCCATAAGTAAATGAAGAACACATCAATATATAGTAAAAGCTACTGAAGGAGATTAAAGAATCTCACAAAGAAAGAATGAGAAAGTGTTATTTATGGGAAGAAAAAAAACAAACAAGTAAACTCTGAGAGTTATGTCTTGGTTCTGGCTTCAAAATTAGTTTCTGTTTGTTTGGTTTTTTTTGAAAAAGATACAATCTTGCTGCATTAATTTCTATAGACAATTCCAGAAAAGACAGAGTAGTGCAGAGTTCGATAGTTTGAGGCACAGAGAAGCCTTTTTCATTTGACCTGGTCATATGCAGCTCCTAGGCAACAGATTCTCACAAGGTGCCCATACTATATTAACTAGCTGAGCTAGCAAGATGTTTGCAAGAAAGATATACAATGATTATTAGTCTTTTGCTTCACCCAAAAATATTTCAAAAATGGAACCTGGTCAGATTTGAGGCAAAATTTGCATTATTATACTGGATTTGCTGAAGTAATTTGTTGAATGATTTAAATTATTTTGTTTTGGCATTGTCTGATTTGTTTCATTAATGTAATGAAACATTTAAATTTAAGACTTTAAAGGGTATAAATTAATCAAAAGGGAAGATTTTTTTTTTCTAATCCTAAAATATGAGAACTATCGCTTCATGTGGAAAAATCTTTGCTGAATGGCATCATCTCTGAAATGCAACTTTCTCAACACATACATGATGCATATGTATGTTTAACTCAGATATACTTAAAAATCTGAAATCAGATTAGGCTACCATGCAATCTATATTGTGCTGTAAAACTCCCTATGAATTTGTTTATTTTAATGGTTGCTTTACCAAAGTTTATGACATCTATAATATTTACTAGTAACAACTTCAAGTTCCCTTGTAGATACGTTATAATGATCATAAATGGCCTCAGCACAAGATCCTCTGGCACATTACCTGATTTTCTGTTTACAGCTTCTCTGGGATATAAGTTATTAAATTTGAGATGCATTGGTCTGTGGAGAATACTAATTTTAATGAGGTTAAGTTGATCAAAGTAAACTAAATAATTTAGAGAACTAAATATGTCAACTTTGTTGAAATGCATAACTTAAAGTTTATTACAGTTTTTTCATGAGAATACTTCTCAACAATAGATTTCTTGTTAGTTAATTTCTAAATCACAAAAATATAAATCACTTTGCCTTCAGTTATCAGTCTGCTGCAAGATTATTCTTTGCATTAGTGTAATGCCAATTAGCCTACCTACAACCTGAAACATTTTATTTCCACTTTTCAAATGCTGGTACAATATCTGCCATTTTTCTGTTTATCTATTGAAAAAGAAATGTGTGATGGTCTTAAAAACAATTCATCCATTCCCATCCTTAAATTAAAAAAAAATAATAATAAAAATATCTGCACTGTCCCACAAATTTTCTGGATGCTTTTTCTCAAAAAAAAAAAATATTCATTCATAGTGCCAAAATATTGTTTTTCCTCCACAGATTACTTAGCTTTCAGATATCTACACATACAGGATATTTCATATCAGATATGTTCTTCCTTTTAATTTTTATGTACTCTTTTGTCTATAGTGCCATTTTCATTTTTCTTAACTACACTTCTTAATGTTTTTAAAGCCATGCTTTTCCAATTATTTAATGAGATTTTCAGTCATTCATATTGCACTGTTTTAAGTTTCCTCCCATACTCATTCACAAGGGTAAATTCTGAATGTATCACATTTGTGATACTGAAGCAGCAAACTGTGGTGGTTTATTTTTCTCCCTATTATAAACATTTTAAACTGTTTGTAAAGCAATACTAGACAAAAATCAGCAAATATCTAGATTAATTCAGTTATTGAAACAGTTGGGACAAGACTGTGACACCAGTATTTCAACGCAAAGAACAACAGCTTCATGAAATTATGGATTTGGGAGTTCTTTTGGGTTGGTTTCTGAATCCATGAAAAAATAAACACTTAATAGGAGAATGTAAGCGTGAGGTAATAATGCAGCTTGGAAAAAGGAAGCAGAGAAGGGATAACAAAAATACAGAGGCAAATATTTGAAGTCTCATTTACTAAACATTTAGTAAACATTATCTCAGTCTCTTCATCTTTCCCATTACCTTAAATATCAGATGGAAACTTTCCCTTACCTTCTAAAAAAATAAAAATAATTTAAAAAATAACCCCAAAACAATGACATAATCTGAAGAGGTCCTGTGAAACTACTTGTTTATCTTAGTTTCTAGATGAATTAATATTTGTACTCAACTAG
The DNA here is from genome assembly GCA_013399175.1 of Odontophorus gujanensis. NCBI lineage: Eukaryota > Metazoa > Chordata > Aves > Galliformes > Odontophoridae > Odontophorus > Odontophorus gujanensis. The sequence continues at coordinate 410,683 of VXAB01012529.1, forward strand.
CTACAGAGGGCATCCCCACACACGTTGTGGTGGCTATCCTATGCTGTCACTTCTAAGTTAACCAGTTAAATGTGATCTCTGAGCATCAACCACAACAGTGTAATTATGATAATGACAGTTCAGAATAAATAAGACTTGTATATTTAAAATGAATTCAGGGAAAATAAAGAGCATCTTAGAATGCTGCACATTTATTTACAATTCATTCTCCATGTGAGGTTTCTCACTCACCAATAAAAAGTCACGTTTGAAAACAACCAGCTAGAGAAGCATTGGCTTTCTCCATATTTAGAATATGTATAACAATTATACCAAAATTGTACTCAATATGATTTCTTCAAGCAAAAGTCTGGTAGCTTCTGCCTCCTTCACTCTCAAAGCAGAGTGTAGGTTTATGCGGTTAAATGATCTCCATCACTGCTTTGAACATCACTGTATTTCTGAAAACATACATACTGTCAACAATATGAACCTCACAGAGCACGGGTGTCAAACCTGTTTGATGCCTGGGCTGCAGCAAGAGAAGAGGAATTGTCTTGGACTCTATATATGTATATCACTCCAAAAATAATGCCTCCTATTTAATTCCATGGAAACCACAACAGATACAAAGAGCACAATAACACTGCTTGATTGAGCAAATTCTCAGCTATAAAACACTATCTTTCCACACAGTCACTATCATTACCTATGCATTTTTGTCAGCAATGAACAAGAGACTGCATGTTGTGCATGTACAAATCAGTACCAGAAGAGGTGATTCATTGTGGCTGTTGTCACTGCTGAAATGCAACACCCACCACCTAACTTTGCTCACATCCACTGTTTGGTCTCCACAGACAGTCAGTAACTGCTGATGAATGTCAACAGATGCAAAGGCATGTAACTGAACTCTTCCACGCAGGAAAATTGGTTTCATACACCCTGCCATGTCAGACACCATTCTGTCAGAGTGCCCCTCTTCTGCCATCTGTCACACAGCAACAAAAGTAATGAAATATTAGTGGGAAGGCTCAGCCTCTGCTGTCATACCACCAACAGCCAAGTCTGACGTGAGCCAGCATCATAAAACAAGAGGTATTACTTTTGGTGCAGTTATCATTAAATGTAAAATATAGTTATTGTATATAAAGTAACAGAACTTATTTTGACTTTTTTTTTCCCCAGGAACCTTGAAACCTATTCTTAAGTTACTTTATTAAAATGAAAAGCATGACTGCATATTTTTTTGATATGCTGTTTAGCCAGTGTATCAAAATCCATACGCTTAGTTGTCACAACTCAAGTTGGCACTGCACAGTGCCCTGGTTTAAGCCCAGGTGGGGCTAATTGGGTACCAATGTTTGGTTGCTGTTGGGAGGCCATGTCATGTCACTCATTGGAACAAAGATAGAGCTGCTGCCACAATGGTGTGGGGCAGGGGGTGGCCGTAGTACAACCAGCACCAGACACATGTGGCCCAAGGATAAAGGTCTGACACATTTGCAGTAGCGTATTACCTGCATGAATCGAAACTTTTTCTCCATATTATCCTGCAACTTCTATTGCCAAGAGTGAAAATTCTTTTGTTTACCCATAAAATATCTAAATACAGCAGCATCTGGTAGGTGCTTTTCTATAACATATGAAGTCAAGAGAATTTTCTTTAAAAAAGTAAAAGGAAAAGCTATTAAATATATATTATTAGAAATTTTGTTAGAAATTAGAAATATTGTTAAAAATACCATAGTGACATCATCATGATAGCAGAATGTGAAAAAACAACTGATAATATTTTCCACACTTCAGAAATTAAAGATGCCCTCTGTAAAACCTAGCTATTTTTGAATCAGATACTACTCAATCCAGGTATGAAGGGTACTATCAAGAAATCTTCTGTAATCTAAAGTATTTCTTTTCCTTGCATCATTTTCTAATAGTCTCATTGAAGATTTGACTGTTAGACCTTATTAAAACCTGTTCTACCAGAAACAGACACACTAAAAAAGCAGATAAATGTTTTCAGTGCAATTAAAAACTCACACTGCAGATGTTCATTCCTCCAAGATGGGTTATTATTATTATTACAGATGTCCTCAGGAGCCTTTCAATGACAGCAAAACACAGGATTAGGTGTTTGGCAGAAACCTGGTAGTATGTATATTTTCCAAATATATTTACTGTAAAACAGATGTCAAACATCAAAACTGCTGACCCCAACAATATTCCCTTCAAATACAAGGTTCCTACACCCACCTCAAACAAAATCACACGGTACTTGTTTGAACAGTTCTCTCAGGACATGATGTCTACATCTTGTTATTCATGACACAACACTTTACCAAAGCACTTTTAGCCAGGATTAATCTGTGCACACTGTGAGTCTCACTTATTTGCTTTAGATTGCTATTCCTACACTTATACGCATATTTCTATTGCACATTCATAAAGAGATTTAACACTAGAACAGTTTGATTCATGTAGAAAAAGTCACTAGGGTTAACTAGCACATTTTCAGGTGCAAGTGCCTGACTGTCCCTTATACCTCGATCAAATGTCTAGCTATCCAGATGGTCTATGTGCAAAGCTGCATACTGTGCAGAGTTGCAAAGAAGACATGAAGGAATACTTCCAATAACCTTGGCTAATCCACTGCCTTTTATAAGGCAGCAGCATGAAAATATTGAAGGTAGGAGCAATAACATCAATAAGTTCACAAGACAGATAAGCAGAGGAGAACATGCTACACCTCTCCAAATTCTCTGACTCAGAGAACACCACAGAATTCCAGACCACAGCTGGGATGTATAAGGTACATTACTATCAGCACCAAGTCCTACCAACACCTGAGTACTTGTATAACTCTAAGGTGTTGTGCCTATCTAAAAATAGATAGTCACCAGTTACTAGGCCATTAGAGTGGAGAGAATCAACCTAAACCTCACGAAGAAAAAGCGAAGATCCAAAATTTAATTCTCCTCTGTATTGAAAAGAAATTCATTGTCAGCTACAGAGTTTGGCATCTGACAAGCCTGACTTCTGCAAAAATTTCACTATATCCAATGCAAATAACCCTATGCAAAAGACAAACCTAAATAAACTATCAGCAACATAATGGCTAAAAAAAAAAAACCCTCAATCCTTTAAAAAACAATTTATCTATGCAATCTGATGAAAAATTTAAACATTGTATTCTTTGAGATGTTTTTTCCATATAGCAAGGCTGGTCTTGTTTTGCTTTCTGGTGGAAAGGAACTGAGAACATCTTTGCTACTAGTTCAGTCCTGTTGACGATTACATAAGTTTACATAAAAGTGTTACATATCTACAAACTCACAAAGGTGTTTTCTTCTCTTGAACAGAAAGAATTACCACATAGTTTACAATCTTTCCCAAGAACCCCGAAGTCTAATTTAAGCATGCACAATCACAAACTGTTTTTCATGTCTTCAAATCACTTAACTGTATATTACATTAACTGCTGGTATGACTTTATTATTCACTGATGCCTTTATTATCTAACAGCGAAGATGACAGCCTTTCTTCACAGAGACAATAAAGAAAAAGTGTCATTCCAAAACACAGGTTTTTCACTTCAAATCAAGCCTCTGATGTCTTCTATACATATTATTGTCAATGTCACTGCTGCAGATGCACTTTAACAGTTTCTGTGAGAAATTCAAATATATAGCTACACTAATCAGGGGGACAAGTTTTTAAACTCAGAGGGACTCAGAACTGTAAGGCTTCACATATAAAATTTCCCCACAAAGAAGTAAATGCAATACAGAATTAGGAAACTAGCCCAACGGAATGGCATAGTTAACATAACAGCCCACTCAAACTAAATATACTCTCTTAAAACAAACAAACAAGGAAACAAAGAAAACCAGCATGAGTAAGAAACCTTTTTGAGTTTTTGCTTTAGGACACTTCCAGGACTTCCTTTGTTCTTCCACACTTCTACCCAATTACAACAAAAAGAAGTACATACAGTCAAAAAGAAGTACATGCAATCTGACTGCCAACAAAAAATTAGAATGGGTTAAATAAAAGAAGCTTTACAAAAGCTATTTTTAAAATGAGTTATAAATCATTTGGTTTGGTGAAAGATAAGTATGGTTGAAGTAGATGTAACAAGAAAACTAGATAGAATGTGTTTAATAGAAACGTTTTAAAAACTAAAACACAAAGAAAATGTTAACAGATATATGGTAGTGGAGTTTGCTGTAGTAAATGCTTGAAAAAAAACACTGAGTATAAAAACAGGTAGAGTTACTATCCCATAATTTAACAAAGGAACAAGAAAGAACTGAACTCCATGCCCCTTATATATGAAAGTCTGCACATCGTCCAGAGAAGTCTTACTGCAACTTAAGCACAACAAAAGGCCTTTTTAATCAACTTCATTTCTATTTTTTGATCAGTAGAGTTAATTACCTAAGATTTTGTCATACCTACATTTCTGCCAGAAGTTCTTGCAAGTCAGAGGCAGAGAATCCTGGTATCTTCTTATGTTTAAATTTCCTAAGCTCCTAGATTAGCTAAGAAAATGAAACCAAAAATGTTCTTTTAGGCATACAAATTGTCTACAAGAAGAGAGCAAAATCCGGTCATAAAAGCACTTCACAAAGATAAGAAAGACGTGAAAACATCTTAGATTTTATCTCACCTCCAAGCCTTCCTCTGCCAAGAATTGTAGAGGAAATTCCCCTTCCATCAACCCTACCATATTCTGAGTGGTTTAATATCTTGACGACCATGATCATACACTAGGCCAAGCTTGAGAGAGAAGCCTCCAATTTATAAATAAACAGATTTCATTACCAGTCAATGCTCGCATGCTTCTTTGGGCTTGTAGACATAGTTCCACTATTTTCATTATTAGTAAGAGTAAGCACAACTCCAACTGCAATTAGATGGATTACTCAAGCTTAAAGCACTCAGCATTCAAACTACAGATTTTGGTGAGTAAATATGAATTGGTTAAGAGAAATATTAACTTCGTACATTGTACTTTGTCATGGTTTTATGATTTTTGGTACTGGTATTCCATGTCATAACACCATGCAGTGCATTTAGAGTTAAAACGTTAACACTCCAGCTCCATGGATCATCGATAGTTCCAGGTATACCTGTCTCAGGAGAGAACTACATTCCCCAGAGGACTTGGTGATGCTTTGCATTTTTTACGTATTTACACTCAGAGGGAAAGATAAAAACTGTCTGCAGTCACGGGTTGCGCTCTTTCCTTTGGTATCAGCTCAGCAGTGGGTGCTCGCTGCCGTCTCACCCTCAGCATTTAGCATAAGGCCTTTCGTTTATCAGACACTCTCTCTTGCTCATTTTATTTGATTTATTAGTTTTAATTCCAATTATATTGGAAAGCAAAATAACACAATATAATACAATATCTTATTTAGAAAATTAGCTTTCCTCCTCAGATCGTTGCCGCTGTTTTGTTTGTAGGCCTATCTCCCTTTTCCCTTTCCCCCTTCCCTGGTGCATGGATCCCCTGCACCAATCATCATGGAACCAGGTCGAACCTGCCCATAAACTGTTGACAACCTCAAGGTATTGATACCACAAGGAAAACTCTGCATCCTTTTCATAAATTTTCATAAACAGCAAATGTTTCCTTCCCTTCTTGGCATACCCAACATAAGTAGATTGCTCCAAAAATAATGTTTCCTATATTTTTTTTTTTTCCCAGGGAGGCTACAACAGATACTAAAACCATAATAACACTGTTTGATAAAGCAAATTCTCAGCTACAAAACACTATTTTTCAATATAGCTACCACCATGAGCCATGCATTTTTGGCAGCGATGAACTAGAGTCTGCATGCCATACCGTTAAAAATCTGCACTACCATTATGTTGACATAAAGCAACCCACAACATCACACCACATCCACCACCTATAAATTCATTTTTCTTCCTTTATGAATTACACTTAAAGAAGTATTATTACATTCTCTTAACTTCAATCAATTTTTGGAAAGGGGAGTTTACAGAGGTGAGATATTATTCTTCCCACTTCAGAAGGAGGTTATGATGAGATGAATGTTGGTCTCTTTTTTCTCAGGTGACACATGATAGGACACAAGTAAACAGACTCAAATTACACCAGGAAAGATTTAGATTGGGAAAAACATACTGACAGAGATGGTAATAAGGAATTAGAATGGCTGCTCAGGGAAATGGTGGGGTCAACATCCTTGGAGCTATTTATGAATGTACTGATTAGGGACTTGATGATCTTAAGGGGCTTTTTGTACCTAAGTGATTCTATGATTCTTAAAGCAGGTGTAAAAGCTGCTGAAGTAACAGGTATAGGAAGCTCCAGTGGCATATTCTTCTCCATTGACACAATATACAAGTAGTTCTGAATTAGCTGAGTGACCATCAGTTTCAAAAATAATTCAGTAAGATACGGCAGGCAGCTTTCTTAAAGGACAGCAAGGTTGACATTAGCTTCTATCAGAAGACTTCTTAAGCCTTTGATGCCAGCATGCAAGTGCAAGAAATTAGATTCTGTACTAAAGTACTGACTTTCACAGTACCATTCCATGGATCAATTCTGCTTTCTAGAATTAGCACACTGGACCTTTCTTTGTTGGAATAGTACATTTATTCCACTATTTTATAACTTTACAGTGTTACAGAAAAATTCCCTATTAGCCTTCATGCATACTTCATTGATTTGTGTTTCTGAATAAGTCAATCAAATTTAAGTGCATTGATTTATTTTATTCAAATTAGAACCAATGCACTCCTCAACCTTTCAGGTTAAATTTATTTTCTTCATCCCCTCTTTTCTTCCTACCTACCTTCCTTATGACGTTTTTTCTGATTGATTGTCAGAAACTACAACAGATATTTTATCTAGAATGCTCAATCAGTACTATCTGGTTTTGACAGTGTTTTTTTGTTGTTTTTTTTTTTAAACACATCATACCCCCTCCTCACATACAGCTCACATCCAAAGTTGGTAATTCTATATTTTTTAAAATAAAACTGTGATACTTCAGATAGAAAGTATAATTCTTCATGTCTAAGAGAAACCATATGAGAACAGTTGACTGGAGATCTCTGTAGTATGAGAGCTGTCCTGTGGAGCTGCGTAACTAAAGAGATAGTTTCAACTCATCTGATGCTCTACAAGAGAAAGGATAGAATAAGTTCCTTCAACATTCAGTCAGACAAAGAGGCTAAATACTGAATGACAATTAAAATTCATGTTTTGAACCTAACAGATGACGATTAGGTCATGCTGATAAGGAAATGTAAGGGAACATGTCCTTCCAGCTTGTGTTCTTTAGATAACTAAGAGTTCTGGTTTTCACCTCAGCAGAGCAGAATCTTTCATAATTGCTATTTTAAGTTTCTGTTTTAAGAGCAGTAACTTTATTAGAAAAAGAAAAAGGGTTTTATTAACATGCTAGGCATTTTAATATTCTTAGCACCCTACTAGGCATCAAATAAGCTTTCCTGTCTCAAAGGCTTATTGACAACAAACAGTGCATAAATCACAAGATATAAGCTGTTTTAGAACAGATAGAATGCTGTTATTTTTAAGTAAGTTATAAGATCATTATAAGATCAAAGCAAATGATGGAGGTGGAGATTTAGTCTTCCATTGTGCCTCAAGCCTATGAAGGGATTTTAGACAACTCTACCAGAAGAAACATTATTAATACAACAGATATATAAGAGAGAAAAGCATATGAGTAAGAAACTATTTCAACTGTTTCCTCTGCTTCCTTCTGCTGCGTGATCTCCTCGTGATATGTTTTTAGGAAAGTATGTGCTGATTCATTGTATCAAATTCATGTTCCATAAGGTTTGACTCAATGACCACCAATCATTCCAGAAAGACACAGGATAACACCACACCAAAACAAAAAGGAATAGTTTTAAACAATAATATTGCAACAGAAGTTGGGAATAATAAAAAAAAAAAGTTGAAACCCTTCAGTGTATAGTTTTTATCTGCACTCAACACTCCTTTTATTAGCATTGTTCTCAGTCTCCAAATATTCATTCAAAGTATCTCCAAATTTTTGTGTCAGTACATGCGTCTGAGCTTCTATATACTTAAATTCTTCATGGTTATATATATTCCAGGAAGTTTCCCCATATCACAGTCCATTATAGACACATTTTTAATCTATCTGTATTCTCAAATAAGATTAATCTTAGTTCTACCAGTAGGAGAAGACCACAGCATTTGTTCAGTTCCCCTACAGCATACTTAAGCTTGTTATATTTACATCATAAAACTACAGCCTACTTGTACAGATACCCTCAGAGTTAAATCACTATTGATCCTGTGGTTTCAAAACTTCTTATAAACATGATGTAGCAGAAAACCAAAGAAATCCCTTTTTCAATACCTTCATGCACTGTCTGCTAACAAAGTGCCACTGAGGGTACGTTACAGTTCTCAGCTGCACAATATACTTGCTGACTATACGGCTTCACAGGCCAATTACTTTGGTCTTCCCTACAGCATAAGCCTGTAGCAATCAGTTATGGAAACTAAGCTGTATAAAATGCCTTTCAGCTCCACACTAAATGTTTCCATTCACAAAAGGAATTTGGATGCAAATGCACCAGTGAGGGATTTTGTTGTACCTGCCACCATCCCTCTTCACGAGAAAAGAAGTCTTCAACCTTAGGACAAATACTAAAGGAGAAGAACTGCAGAGTGTAACCTGTAAGAAGATGCATCTGGTACTGGGTTTTAGTTCTCCTTTTTAGATTTTACAGACTATAAGAAAATTACTCAACACTTCAGCTTTTCACTATTATATATAAAAAATGCATATATATTGTATATATAAAGGCAACTTCTATTTTACAAAAGCTGACAGCAGAATTACTGCTTTGAACAACAAGACAAGAACCGAATTTTCTAAATAACCATGCAAGGTATGTAATGTCCCACATGTAAGTTGTAACGGCAACAGGACCCATGCAACAAAAAGGCATTGCAAAAAAGAAAAAAGAAAAAAGAAAAAGGAATGCTCACCCATCTCCAAAGTTCTAGGCTCACAGGAAAAACTCGATAAAGCAAAAACCTCCAACAAGAGATCCTTCCTCAGTGCCAGTCAGCCCTGTGGTGTGGTCTAGTTGGGGTGGAGCCAGTCTCCACCTCTCTGATCACACAGGTGAAATTGCCTTCACCTGTGCTCCCAGGGTTGACCGGGACTTTTCTCCAAGTGCAGAAACAGTAAATCAGGCTGTGACTCAGCAGCTGACATACATAAGTGCATGATGATGAGGTATTTGATGCCTTTTCTCCCAGTGTATTTTATTTTCTGAATGTCTTTCACATTTCTGAATTGCAACCAGACAGTGGAAAGGCATCAGAAGATTTTTCACTCAATGCTAATAATAAAATTACAATTTATTAAAAACAAAAGTTAATCAAAATACTGACATAGAGGTATTTGTGATACTCAGTTCATTTAATTTGGAAACAGTGCTAATATACTTAAGTGTTTGAATTATGTACATCAACATTTGTATTAGCTCTATCGTATTCCAAAATTTGTTTTCGTTACAAATTGGAAGCCAAACAAAAAACTTAAAAAAATAGTAAGAATACAGTCATTTCAGTAATATGTGACTAGAAAAAAATTAAAATCTTTGAAATTCCCATTGCAATTTGTAATGCACAACAACAGTAGAACCACAGAATTTTAGGGGTTAGAAATGCTAACATTACTCTAGATCACACTAAAATGTTACATTAAAAAAAAACTTAACAGAACTAGCAAGAAACATAAATCATTCACTAAATTTGGACAAATTCAGGGTATTACTTCAGCCAGTACAATCTCCCCAGCATATCTAGATAGAATTCAACCAGTACTGTTTTGAAGAAAGTTGTACCACTGATGTTAATGCTTTCTTTTTTTCCTCATTCAAAGGACTGTAATTAATCTGAAATCAAGATATTTTTACTTATGTACTTTCAGAGAATTGTTTGAGTTGCAAGAGGCAAAGAACATATAGTCCAACTCCTCTGCAATGAGCAGGGACACCTGCATCTAGATAGGGCTGTTCAGAGCCCAGTACAGCCTGATCTTGAATGTCTCCAAGGATGCGGTTTTCACCACATATCTGGGCAACTTGTTCCAGTGCTTCAATACTCCTATAAAAAAACTTCTTATATCTAACCTAAATCTTCCCTTTTTTTTTTTTGAAACTATTTCCTCTTGTCCTATCACAACAGAGACTGCTAAAGAGCCTCTCCCCTTCCTTCTTATAGTCCCCTTTTGTTACTTAAAGGCTGCTACCAGGTCTTCCTGAAGCCGTAACTTCTCCGTGCTGAATAGTCCCGGATTTCTCTGCCGGTCATTTAAGAGGAAGTGCTCCATTCTTTGGATCATTTTTGTGACCTTCTTTTGGACACACTCCAACAGGTCTCTATCTTTTCTGTACTGAGGACTCCACATCTGGACGGAATACTGCAGGTGAAATCTCATTAGCACAGTGTAGAGGGGCAGGATCACATCCCTCAACCTGCTGACCATGCTTTTCATGCAGCCCAGGATATGGTTGGCTTTCTGGGCTGCAAGGGCACATTGCTGGATCATATCTGGCTTGCTTTACACCAATATCCCCAAGGGCTTTTTGTCAGGGTCACGCTCAATCCTTTGATCCCCAGCTGGTATTGATAATGGGAGGAAGAAGGCTTCATCAACAGTCTCCACTTGATAAGGTAACTTGTAATACATACCAACCAGAAAGTTCCCTTTGTTGTCTCAGCCTGCAGTTCTCACCCATAAGCTTGTGACTTGCTCATGGCCTTTTTTCAGGAACATCTCTTCATACTCAAATCTTTCTTAGAATAAGATAGGCGCTCCAGCCCTGGGATCATCCTTGTGGTTCTCCTTTGGACATTCTCCAAAATTCCCAGAGTACCTGTATGGGAATTGCTAGGTCACAGCCTTAACCAATGATTATCAGGTGGAAGGCATGGATAACCCAGGGAGCTCAGGTGCAAGCAATGCACCTGAACGATCAGAAGGCCAGAGGGTCTTACCCTCCTCACCCATACTTAAGGGTTAGCAACCAAGGGAAAGGCATCTCTATTCAGAGATCACACTTTTCTCAAGGTATCACTGGTCTTTCGAAAGAGTGAGCCATCTTCACTCTCCAAATTAAATCTTAAAAAGTAACTATATAGGTGTGTTCCTATCCTAGTAAAAGGCATTATCATTGCTTTCCATTGCTCCAAAGTACCTTGGCCTTCTCTATAGCAGAGATAGACAGTTCCCCTTTCTCATTTAAGAGGGGAGGTATGTAGAATAGAATACAATCACCAAGATTGGAAAAAGATCTCCAGGATCATCCAGTCCAACTGTCCACCTACAACCAATATTTTCCCACTAAACCATGTCCTCTAGTATAACACCTAAATGTTTACTGAACTCTTGCAGGGATGGTGACTTATCTTCTGTGCTTACAGAACATGAGTTTGTTGAGAGACATCAAGAGGAGAGCATGCATAGCCTGCAAGAAGTAGAGATTTTTCTTCTTTTTAGTCCTTCTACATAAGGCAGGAACAAGACAGAGAAAACCACAGGTTCAACTGTTTGGGAACACACCCATATGAAGTTTGTTAGAACCCTTCCACTCATCCTATCTCAACTTCTTAGAAGAGAATTTCTTTTCAGCTCTGTATCTGTCATTACCTTCTGCTGCTGCAGAGAAATAAATCCAGCTTCTCCTTCTTTAAGGGTTCGCAGATTTTAAATCACAGTTGTTATTACTTACACATTTATTCAGTAAAAAGTTGACAGTGAGATGAGCTACACAGCATTTGTGTGTGGTTTTGGTTCTCTTGACTGAATGGTAAGCATCTTCTGTTGACTGCTGCTTTTTTCCTAGACAAAAACAGTCTAGTATATAAAAACACATGTTGATAAAAACTTTAATTTTACTAAATGATTACGTGAAGCATAAATAAAATGTGGATAGTCAAAGAATTACTGTCCTTATATTAGAAAAGCAACAAAAGGGCAACTTGACAGTGATAGGAAAGTTGCTGGTCAAAGCAATCATCTTTCCAAATTGCACTGTAAATTGAACTGAAAATATATATGACACTTGAAGCATACCTGTTTTGAGCTAGTTATCTGAATGTTAGGCATTGATTGAGTAACAAACCCTCAATGCACTTAATAACCAGACCGGAGCAAAACAAAAGCTCTTGGATTTCAGACTTCAACTGCCAGGTTTATTTTATTCCAATACCTTTACATGCTATACAATACTGGCAAGTAATTAACAATCTTCAGAACATTCAAATATTCATTACTACTCAGTATACACAACTAGTAGTTCTCTGACTACTTGACGATAATGAGAATAGCTCAATAAATGCATTCAGCTTCAACTAATATGTGTTCTATTTTAATTTAGTTTCTTTAACATATAAAACATGTTTATTGTCCCTTGAATAGAGTGACTGATAAATTATATTTGAGTGTTATACGGTATACATAGATTTCTGCGTGATTGTATAAATACATATTTCTGTGCATATATGGGCAATCTGTTTGTATAACACATCACAGTTTTTAACACAATACTCTGAAGTATGAATCCACTGCTAGGAATAATTCTTGTGCATGCATTATATTACAAAGGAACATGTCTAGTTTAAGTCTGACTTGCCATTTATCAGAACTACAGAGAGGTATTTTTTGTGTAAGACTACCAGTGAGCATACCTGCAGAGAAATTTGCTTTACCTGTACCTTTGCAGCATGTTTGTGCTTACCACTAATCAAATACAGGAGAGAAGGAAAGAGTTACCTGTGTTATATTTATTTGTTGACTTTGTCAAATGTGACTTCACTTTGGTGAACTTCAGCTATAATGCTCAATACATTGAATGACTACAATTACAGTCATTTCATATTCTTAGGCAATTTAAGTAACAACATTTAAGTAACAACACAGGTAGCAGAACATTCTCCCTGAAAAAGTCTAGCCATATTAACTTAGATTACTATCTTATTTTTGGAGCCTAAATATTATTTTATAGTTATATGACTTTGCAAAAGCCACAGACAGACAGGGGCGTACCTTGTTTTTTAATGCCACCAAGAATATGGAGTTGAGTATCTTATATTTAAAAGTTTTTTTTAAGTGCCTTAGACAAAGACAAAATATGAGACATCCAGGATAGCACAGATAGTAATAGCACCCGGGGGGAAAATAATTATACACATTTGCTACTTAAATGCCCAGACAGATCTACAGCTTGTACTAAAGTTGTCTTCTATCCATAATATACCTGTTGTAATTATTCACTAGCCTTTTAGAAGGTTCTTGAAGTTCATGTTCTTGCAGTTTCTGCTTCTACCCCAAATTACATCTATCCATCTTTTTAAAGATATTGCCACCCTCTAAACCCCTCTCTCCCACTTTGCAAGTCATTTCTCAATTTCCCCTTGCTTTTCTTTAGTAAGAGAAGATGGCTTTTAGTACATCACAAACATCACCTCACAAGTACTTACTGAGGTTTCAAACAATTTCTAATGTTACAACGGAAACATGCTGTTTTGTGTCTTTAATGGAGGTAAAGACATTATTAAGATACTTTCTTTATATCCAAAGGAGGACTTTGCACCCAAAAAAGGTCACACATTTTTCCCCAAGTGCTATGAGACTAGTTTGTCTAATAAATGATCTCATCCCTTATAAGCCTCATGTTGTTCTCGAGAATGAGAACTTAAATCAAACTGCTTTGGCTTTAGATATGGGGCGCAGCCTCCAGAATTCTAAGGACATTTATTTAAAACGGATGTGGGACAACCAACTGAATCACTATTCAAGATTCCAAAAACTACAGGATTAGTAACACAGACTTTTCAAACTTCTAAATATAGGCGTCTAGCCTTAGAACCAAAACGAAAACTAGTCTTTCAAGAGGATATCTTAAAGACCTCTAACTTTTCCAGGATCAGTGAAATATATATATACACACAGTCATACTTAATATATGAAGAATCTGAGGCATGAGAGTAGAAGACAAAGCTGCTTTGAATAAAACTACTACTACACTTAAAATTAGCATAAAATAATATTTAACCTCATTTGAACTAAAAAAATCATGCAAGTTGCAATTGCTTATCACTTAGAAGCAAGTCTACACAATAAGAAATACAAAAATGTTCTTCCTCTTCTGATAAGGAACAGTTAATCACACATCACAGCACAAATACAGATAACAAAGAGCATCCGTTTATAACAAAGGTTGATTTTGGACCCAAGATTATTTTATCTGGCACATCAGCAATACTACAGGAAACCATGCTCAATTTAGAATGCATGATGTTGAAAGATCCACAACATTATCAGATTTCCCATGCTGCATGGTGTTGCTCTGGGTAGCATCTTGAGACTGGTAACAAAATCCAGATGTAAAACTAGGACATTATTTTTTAGCTTTTATTTAAATTTATAACTTCCTCTTTATGTTGTTCAAATACTATTTTTGCAGTAGTTAACCAGCAAAGACAAAAAGAGGTATTTTTGTCTGATTTAGAAGGTCATTGAACTTCTAAATCTTTTATGCATTACTTGCCCTTCTACTGTCTGACTTTACAATAACAAAGCACTTAACTAATACTATTAAGAGGACATTTTTCAAAAATCTCATACTGAGCATGTAAGCATTTGTAAAATAAGAGCACTGAAACTGTAGGACAGTATCTCTAACTGTTTAAAGAGCATTTACTACATCCAGCTTCACTCTCTTCTCCATATCACTGAGGATCGCCTAAATAAAAATATCACCTTTGAAAAACGTACACCCATCATGTTTCTGTTTTCTTCGTCAGCTGATACATATGGGGAGCTAGCCATACACATGAAGATTGCAAAAACGTTATACTTTAAATATATGCATCTCTACAGAATGTTTCCAATTAAGTGAAAGTAATATGATGAGGTAAACACAGCATCATCAAGATTGGAGAAGACATCTAAGATCATCTAGTCCAGCCACCCATCTACCCCACTAAACCACATCCTTCAGCACATCTAAATGGTTCTTGAACACCTCCAAGGACAGTGATTCAACCACCTCCCTGGGCAGCCTGCTCCAGCACCTGACAATTTTTTCAGAGAAGAATTTTTTCCTAATATCCAATCTGAATCTCTCCTCGTGTAACTTGGGGCCATTCCCTCTAGTTCTATCATTAGATACACAGAAGAAGAGGCTGACCTCCACCTTATCTCTCTCTACAACTATCTGAAGGGAGGTTGTGACAAGTCCTCCCCTGAGCCTTCTTGATCCCGGTTCCCTCAGCTGTTTCTCATAAGATTTATACTCCAGATCCCACACCAGCTTCATTGCCCTTCTCTGGGCATGCTCTAAGGCCTTGATGTCTTTCTTGTAGTGAGGGTCCCAAAACTGACACATTACTTGGGATGCAGCTTCCCAGTGTTGTGTACTGAAGGGACAAACACCTCCCTGCTCCTGCTGGCTATGCTATTTCTGGTAGCCAGGAATGCCACTGGCCTTCTTGGCTACCTGGGCACAGTGCTGATTCATGTTTAGCTAAGCAATGACCAACACTCCAAGGTCTATTTCTTCTAGTGTTGCTGGGGGCTGCTGAGGTTAAACCACAGGATGTAGTACTTGGTCTTGTTGAATTTCATTCCACTGGCCTCAGCCCAGTGATCTGGACTGTCCAGATCCCTCTGAAGGGGCTTCCTACCCGAAGGCAGATTGACACTTCCTCCTAGCTTGGTGTCATCTGCAAACTTACTGAGGGTGGATCCAATCCCATTGTCCAGGTCATCAATAAAGATATTTAACAGGACAGGCCCCAGTGCTGATGCCCAGGGAACACCATTCGTTGCCGGTCACCAGCTGGATTTAACTCCATTCACCACCACTGCTTTGGACCCAGCCCTGATTTACTCAGTAGAGAGTGTACCTATGAGTGTCCAAGCCATAAGCTGGTAGGAAATAAACTATGTCTATAGTCTACAGTGCTCATAAATACTACCCAAAGCAAATTATGGCAGAATAGCTACAATTTCCTTCTCTTCTCCTACTCCTCCTTAGAGTCAGTCAATCTATTGCCACAGCTAGACCACTTCTAGCAGCCCATCTGTCTGCTTTGAACTACATGGTCTGTATCTCAGGCATATCCATAGTCTAAAATTAAAGATTTACTCAAAACTGTTCCTGAAGATTATTAATTCAGTTTGGATTTTTAATGCAACTTAGTAATAAATAGCAATCTTAAACAGTATGCAACTTTCATCTTTGGCTAAGTAACATATATTGTGATAAAACCAAACTCCTCCACTGTATGGTATTGGTATGCTGGGGACAGAACTTGAGTAAAAACTATGAGAAACATTTATAAAAATTTATATACCTGTTTGAAATTACCACTGGTCAAGCATTTCATATANCCCTAATATATATATAATACACAATACTCATAAGTGTATGTGTAGGAGTGATTAATGTTCATGAAATAGATGAGTGGGACTCTGGAAATACGACCCGATGACATGCCAATCAATGCTTTGATCTTTACAGATTCAGAATAGCTGTTTTATCCACCCAGAAGATAAAGTGAAAAGATTACAGTGAAAAGATTTCAGCATGGACATAGAAAAATTTAATTCCTAACTAAGTTTAGGGTGGATCTGTCCTTTTAAAAAACTTCCCCTTTCATGCTGTTTCAACAATAAACTCACCTTAAAAGCTAATTGTCCTGTTATGTACCACTGTGAAGTTGAAACTGATACAAGCATAGAAACAAAGTCAAATTTAAGCATAAAAGAATACTTATTAAAAACTCTCTATTCCAACTTAGTCACTAGTTATCAACTATAGCTCATACTGAAAACTTAGCTACTCATTCTGATAGCTCTGGAACCCTCTGGCTCCTCTTGTTCTTACAGTCTGCATAAATAAACTGCTTATGCTTACATATGCTCAGAACAACACTAAAATTCAACAGAATGTTATCTTCTGGATAGTATGTTCTCTTTTTGAAGATCAGGAATTAAATTCTTTCCTCAAAGAAGTCAATAAGATTTTTGCTGTAATTTCAAAAAAGTTTAGTTTTCACACATCAGATATCAGGTATTTTAAATCAGATATTAAAACTAACAGCCATAAGTAAAAACCAGGTAATGAATCAGAAAATTATTCCCTTCTACTCTCCGTGGATTTGATCTAGCAAGGAATACATAAGTTATGTTTCACTTCTAGAAAATGATTGTACAGGCACTGCCATACTCTCGAATCTGCCACTGAACTCAATGAGTGATTTAAATGTCTGCTGTACAAGAACATAATCGTGTCTTAACACAAAATGTAATAATTACTCAAATTTGTGAAACATTCAGTTATTTCATCTCATTCTAGATGGTCTTAATAAGGTCAACTCACTTTGAATTTTTTTTTGGTTTTTTTTTTTTTTTTTTTACAGTATGTGTTGTTTTCACATGGTTTTCAACAAGAAGTTAGGCCAACAACGGATGGTTGGTAGTGTTTCAGACTTGCTCTTCCTAACCTATTCAAAGTAGAATTTTCTAAGCAATGATTCCTCATCTTTCTAGACACAAGACTTCTTAGAAAAATATTTACAAGTAAAATGAAGGAAAAGTAAGACAATTAGAATTTCTTGCATGACAAATGCACAAACAGTACATTACATAACAGCACAGAACAGAAGAGTAAAAACATTTTTACTTTGGAGGTACAATGGACCGGTTTTGAACTGGACCACCTCCACATTTTCCCATCTTCCACAGAGACACTCATGAAAAGTATATAGACAGTATACAAACAACCTTCTATAGAATTGGAATTCCTGAGTACTCATAACATCTAACAGATAAAGAGGAATATTTATTTCTTACTGGATCTTTAATAACTCAGCCATAAGAAATTGGCTGTGTTCTCTTTACCTGAATTCTGCTTTTCCTGTTGTTAGTTGAAGGAAACAGGTCCTGCAGATAACTACTAGCATTATAACTATTACTGATACGCTTCCAGTATCACAACTGTTCAGCTCAATCACTTCAATTTAAGATTAATTATATACCAAACCAGACATATACCTTGTCAAAACTTTTTAAAAGCTGTCCTTCAGTCTTCTCCCAACATTACCAGTTTGATAATGTTAGTCTAAATTCAAAAAATAAAAATAAAGATTACCATAATGCTTTAGAAAATAGTTTATCTATTCCCATATCCTCTCTGCTGGTTAGGTTTTCACTGTCCAAGGAAAGGCAGGAATTGGTATCTAAAGTAATATTTTCATGCAGTCCATCTTCAAGAATTCAGTCAGGGTATGCTTAGTTGATACTTCATTGGTATAGGGTAAATAACCCCCAAGAATAGCATTCAATGGAAATAGTATGGAAGATGGTATACTGAAGTAGGCTTATATACAGAAAGAATAGCAAAAAGAGAGTGGCTCACCTTTATGACGATAGAGGCTTGCCTTTGACTCCACACAGGAGGGATCTCCAAGAAGAGATCCTTCCCTGGGGGTGGTCAGCCCTTAAATAGGGGTTGGAAGAGGTGGAGCCAGGCTCCACCCCTCCCAATCACACAGGTATACCACCTTCACCTGTGCCCCCTGTGGCTGACTTGGCGCTCGTCTCAGGTGGCCAATCAGTGGTTCAGGCCATGATTCAACAGTTCCCATACAATCAGAAGTAGTATCCTAATTGTTTTATTTTTATAAAACAGCACTGGCTGGTAGCCAACTGGTTGGAAAGCATCTTTGCTGGTGGACAAACTGAGCATGAGCCAGCCACGTGCCCACACTGCAAAAGATGTCAAGCATTCCAGACAACATTAGGAAGAGAGTTTCCAGAAGCATGAGGTAGGTGATCTCTGCTCAGCAGTGGTAAAAGCATACATAATTGCTGTGCTCAGACACACAAATGCTGAGTACAAGGCATGGAGATTTTGGAACCAGGCCAGCAAAGGACCATAAAGATAATTGGAGCTTGAAGCATTTGTTCTACAAGCTGACACTGAGAATGCAGGGACTGCTTAGCCTTGAGAAATCTCTCTCAGATTCTAATCAATGGTGTATCTAAGTGCTTTTCCTTATAAACATCTTACCCTCCAAATCATAAGGACAAGAAACTCAAGAGGGGCTAGGATTGGAGTGAAAGGAGCAGTAACATTCCAGAATGAGAGCATGTTTTCATTTCACAATCTTCTCCCCATTCTCAGCAAGCACCACTGTATAGCATCACCTCAACTCCCTGATCATTCAGGGAGCATTGGGAAGTTCCAAGCTGTCCTGCTAGACACCCACCTGTAATTCGTTTTCCATTTTTGATTCTTCAGTCCCCACTCAATTCCCTCAACTTTATCTGTTGCTCCCCAGTTTCACTCGTTTTTTTATGATTTTCTTTTTTCCTAGCCCTTTCTCCAACTCCCTCCAAGATAGGGTTGTGAGATTCAATTAGGAGAAATAATGTAGACTACAGAGACACTGTGGTCATTCTCTTATGTGTTACCCAGCATCCCACAAAGGAAGTGAGTGCATAGGTTCCTAAGTGCTCCCTTATTGGCCTTTGTTTACTCTCTGTCCATGAATTTGTCTAATTCCTTCCTGAAACTGACAGTGTTCTCTATCAGTATACACTTCTGTGGCAGTAAATTCCAGAAGTTCACCATCCTATAAAATGCATTTTTCCCTTTAATCGTTTTTAAGCCAACATCCATGAAATTTGCATCAGTTCTCCTAAGTTCTACACTTGGTGAATAACAGTTCAATGTTCACTTTTACTTTTGCCTTTGTGACTGTACAAACCTCAGTCAAAGCAGAGAATGGTTTAGGCTGCAGAGGACCTTTAAATGTCCACTGTTCTTCTGTGTGTGTATATATACACACACACACAAATATATATATATATGCTTCTGCCACATACAGACCCAGCAACTCAGCAAAATCTAAGATTCAGTTCCTGAGTTGCTACTGACAGTTCTGACCCCAGTAGTATGCAAGCCCTAACCAGATTATTGACTATCTAGAGGTATAAGCTTATACTGAACCTTATCTGGAGGTATCTGCTAACTTACCTCCACGTACTTTGTTAGGAGCCTTACACAGAAGCACTGGGGCTTTTGCATTATACCACTCCTGAACTACTGAAGTTTTAAAAAGGAATGTTAGCACAAATAAGCAGTTTAAGTAGAAGCAAAGTATTATATAATCAACTACAAGTGCATTAGTGACATGAACCAATATGTTAGAACACAGCTGCATTCACTGATTCCTTTAGCTACTAAGAAGAACAGCAAGAAGAGAAATAAAGAGAGTAACAATACATAAGTCACATCTTCCATGAATAAGCAAATAACTCAATTTAACAACTTTGTTCCAATTCACTCTTCTAAGACACTCGAATTTTCCCAAGTGACTCAAGGTCTTGATTATTATTCTTATTGCCTTTTTCATCACTTTTCTATACCACAAAAGTTTTCACCAATTAAACTATGAGCTTCAAAGGCACTTTCAAATAACTTTTTCCAAGGCAGCAAGCAGCCTCAGTGCATGTCCCCTCTAGTTAGCATGCTATAAACCCAGTACATGTGTTTAACTTTTAATTTTGCTGGCAAATGACCACCTTGTTTTCTGTGTCAAAGCTGCAGCTGGGGGGGAAATTGAAGCTGCATGCATAATCAGTGATTATAGGGTATGCATGTAAAAGCTTCCCAGCAACTCTGACTTTAGAAAATATTTGCCATATTCACTATATAACCATAACAAAAGTGACAGTGGATAAACTGATCCAACTTTCACAGACTCTAAGCCCACACACAACCTTAGTACGATGGAATTAAGTTAGAAGGCTGTGCCCAGCTGGAAAAAGACACTATCCTCAAGAGAAAAAAATAAAATAAAAAATCAGTGTACATACTAAAAATACAATTTTCACTAAATAAATGGGCAGAAGTTGGGGGATATCCTTCCTTGGTAAAGAATACCTTTTTGTGTGAGGTCTAATTCTCTTTGAGAAGGAATGTTTAACAGAAATCTTTGTTCAATTGCACTAGTATCAAGATCCAGTGAGGTTATTCACTCCACATGGGAATTCTTTCATTCACAGTTAGTGTACTTTTGAGACTCCACAATTATCTTTCTGTTTTCGCTGCACACAAAATTCATACAATTAAAGCACATGCGCAACTGAATCACACACGAATCACTGCTTCTGGGTCTTGCACATATACACATGTTGAATTTGTTATTTGAAAACACCAGAAATAGAAAAGTCTTGTATGTTTAATATATTACTTTGCATTCTTATGCAAGCTTGGATTTCTTGTTTCATGGAGCTCTCTGATTCCAGAGAATCCCAGACTATTCATATTCCCTAGTATTGCAGCCAGGTTTAGAAAATGTACACAACATTTATCACTTCAACCTACGTACATAGGTTGATCTGAAAATAATGTGTCCTATTTATCTCCATGGAAACTACAACAGATATAAAGAGCACAATAACACTACTTGATTGAGCAAACTCTCA
Source organism: Odontophorus gujanensis (assembly GCA_013399175.1). NCBI lineage: Eukaryota > Metazoa > Chordata > Aves > Galliformes > Odontophoridae > Odontophorus > Odontophorus gujanensis. The sequence goes on from VXAB01012529.1 coordinate 432,228, forward strand.
GCTACAAAACTCTATCACTCCACAAAATCATCAACATTAGCTATGCATTTTTGCCAGTAATGAACAAAAGCCTACATGCATTTCTTGCAAAAATCTGTACCAGTGAAGGTGATCCACTTTTGCTGTCACTGCTGAAATGCATCACCCACCGCCTCTCTGTGCTCACATCCACTGTTTGGTCTCTACAGATGCTCAGCAAATGTAGATGAATGTCAGTGGATGCCATTTTTTTCTGCCTTGGCTTCATACTTGCTTTCATGACAGACACCATTATGTCAGACTGTCCCTCTGCTGCCACCTGTCTCATGGCAGCAGAATGTAATGGAATGGTGATTGGAAAGTTCAGCCTCTGCTGCCATGAGACCAACATCCACCTGTGACATCATGGGCCAACATAACGAAATAGGAAGAATTATGTTCAGAGCAGCCCTCATATTTTATCATACATACTTATAAGCATGGTAATTTGTATAAATAATGCCTTCATTTTTTCTCCCTGCCTAGAAGTATAATACCAAATGTAAAAGGGTTGTTCCTCATTCTCAGCGCACAATACACTCCAAGGAAGTTAATACAGATGCATTTCCCTATAATAGACTATGCATGTGTTTCTGTAGAACTGGATTACAGACTGTTGAGCATCCAGCATGAACAGAGGAATCATAGAGTTGTGTTCAGCATCTTCTAGCAGAACATAGAGTCTGCCCAAGTGAAAACAGTATCTAAAACTCTGAGGGTTTACCTGAGGAGGTTGTATATGTGTAGAAAAGCAAAATAAGTCCTGATTTGACTCCCACTGGGAGCATGCCAAAAAACAGTGCCTCTGATTTATTTTTCTCACACCTCTCAGTTCCCAACTGCCTACCCACAATTTCACTCTACTTTCCTGTAGCAGCAGGAAAAAATACAATACATTTAAAACTGCTCTCAAAACTCTTCTGATGAAACATTATTCTTTCTAACTGACCTCAAACACTACCCTACTCATCAGGTAGGTGAAGAATTACAAGATATATCCATTCAATGCAAAAATTGATAGCTCTAAAGATTATCTAAAAACCAAACATTTTGTTCACTTTTGGTAACCTTTCTTATTGCACCTTAGATCCATTATGACAGAAGTAGAAACACATGTGGGTTGGGACTGAAGGAGTTGTAATGGTATTTGGATAATCCACTCTGGAGGAATGTTCATCATTCTTCCTAAGGTTTCACAAGAGCTCCCTGGCATAATACTTCTACAGCTGCTTTAGAGTTTAATGTTATTACAAGGTCTGATTCAAAGATAATGTCTGCTAGAGGAATCTGGCGGGGAGAACAGTCTAAGGAAAATCCATGTGATGCTATGGTGCAACTAACAGAGACCGAACCTCCGAAGAAGTTGAGGGCAGTAACTGCTGTATCTTTAGGTTTTTTCTGTTCAAAAATCCTGAGAGACCTTCTTTATTCCTCAAGACAAAAAAAAATCACAATTATTCCTCAGGATTTTGTCTGGAAATCCTATTATTTCCAAGCAAAAATAAATCCTAAAAATGGAAAAGAAGTAAGTTCTAAACTCTACTTCAACTATGGCACAGAAGCAGTCAAAAAATCATTATCAGTTTCTTCATTATCTCTCTTATGCATACTTTTGGATTAAGAAGAATATCAAAACTGCATTAGCAACTACAGAAGAGAATAATATATAGTCATCATAAACTAACTTCATTGGCAAGCATCAAGGAAATCCCTTTTCTATTTAAAAGATATGAATGGAGTCAGTAAAAATCTTAGCAAACAACCTAGTCTGTATTTGATATCTGTAAGCAAGATGCTGGCTGTATTACTGTTGGTATATATCCTGTGGTGTAAGAGCTCTCAGATACTATGGATGCTGCATTAATTCAGAAAGAAAAATATTCATTAGGTGTGGGCTTATTGACTAATAAAAACAGGGAAAGAAAAGGAAAACATTAGTATACAGTCTGTTTTCTATTTGCCTGTCTTTGTATCCTGTTACCCATTCCTGACCTACAAATATAATGAGTCTGGACTTCAGGAAAGACAAACAAAAAATCCTTACTTTGGGGATTCATTGCTGCCTTTTATTCCAAAATTTGATAATCTCCAAAAACAGTCAGTCCAAGCAGTTGTTTAAGAAATCAGAACATATGTGGGTGGATTCCTTCCTCCAGCCTGAACTAATTAAAAATGACTGTTTGCTGTATTATTTTAAAGAGAACTTATGGAACAGGTTAAGAATTCACTGTTCTGACTTTAGCATTTCAAGTTTAGTAAGAAAGACTCCTGGCAAAAAATATATATTTTTTTAAGATAATATAAAAATCCTTAGTATTCATTTTTTTAAAGTACACCTAATGTTTTCACTTGTTGCTTAGAGAAAGTCACACATTTGCATACAAGATCCACCTCTCCCAGTTTTGCTGTGATTTATTCATTCAAGTCAAAGTGCATATACAGAACACAAGCACAGACTTATGGCTCCAGTCAGACTGGACAGTTCTACCTATTTCCAACACTTTATCCAGAATTTTAAATATTGTGTTTTCCTTTCTCACATTTTAAACCTAAAATTCATCTAAATATTCTGCTTTCACTACCTCAAGCTATCATTAAATTAGATGGAATAAGGATGGACAAAAATTGGAAAGTAAAATGTTACAAATAACCACAACATATCTTTACCTGCAAAGGAACTTAGTAGCACATAGAAAGAATGCAAAAGGGCATAGATATAACGCACTACATTGCGATTTTAAACTGAATTCTAAAAACTCACTTTAAAAACCTACATCCATAGATAAACTAAAAAATGTTGACTGACTAGTCACATTCTGCTAATGTTACTATTCTGTATTATTGATGTTCACCCCTTATTTCCCTTTGAGCTCATGAGCATCCAATATACATCACCTGTTAAGAGTCAACTTACACTTGGGATTTTTGTGATGTGAAGGAACACCTGCACTTCCAGAGTTATTTCTACTGATCTCAGCAGCTGACACCACAGATCAGGTTACTGTGCAGCCTACCAGTTTCCTGCCCCCCCCACCCCCCAATATTGGTCATTTCTTTCTAACCTGATACTACCTTGTTTCTCTCACATCCCACGGAAATAAGCATACACCAAAAGTTAACTTCTAGAAGTAACATTATATAGTGCTTCAGTAAGTTTGACTGAGCCATAAGTTAGGCGTATCTTTAAGAAACACTGTTAGAGGATGTGCATGTCTTTCTGGTTCCCATACTACCATTTTATGAGAAGTTCTACATGAATACTGGTGTTCATACAAGAAGTCGAACAACACATGTAGCTTAAAATTAACTCCAGGTTTCTGACCACAATAAATCTTCCTCTGACTTAAAAATGGAAGGGAAAAAAAAAAAAAAACAGAAAAACAACCCAGGGAATTACAGATTGTTCTCATGTTTGAGGTGCAAAATGTTCTTGAACTGTTCTGTTCTAAGAAACAACATGGGAATTTATTGTCATGTCTCAAATTCTGTTTTTCAAAGCATTGCAGCTCTGTTACATAATCTCCTCCACAGACATCTGACTGATGCTAACAATTAGAGTAACACCATCCAGCATTGCACATGTTGCCAAATGACTATAGCTGGAAAAACAAGAGTGTTAAGTCTAAAGGTATAAATCAAGGGTCTTTTAACACTTTTGGACATCATATATGTCCTCCAGGACTTGATGAAGTCACACTTTTCAAACTTTTCAGTACCTTTTTGCCTGGGCAACGCAGTGAGTTCTGCACAGCGCTAGCACATCCTAGCAGCTGTGATAAATCTCAGAAAGAAGTTCAGAAGATAGTAAACGTCTTTAAATTTTGGCAGGCCAGCACTTAATTTATCTGTGAGTATGTCCCATCGTCACATTATTAACATGAAATTAGATGTCCCAGAGTTCCCCTCTGAATCACCAGAACTCAGTTATAAGATAACAGCAACAGTGCAACATATGATAGCCCAAGATGCCCGCTTTCTCACTGAAGGTGATCACATCCCTTCACTGTAGAGGTTAGGGAAAAAAAAATGAAAAAAGCCATATTAGTATTTTTCAGTCTTCAGTGTTTACCGTTACTTCATAAACTAACCACAGTGTAATTCTGGGAGGGATTATATTGCTGGGTTATTCTAGCATCTACAGATATACTTGATCAGTGGTCATTTATCCTTCTGAAGTAAGATAAGTTATTAAGCAGTTTGAAACATTTTCCCCCTGAAATGACAGCGCATCGTATTTTTCAAGTTCAGTACACCCTAAGCTGACCAAAATCTCCTAATGCCACGCATTCAGCCTACAACGTGGCATCACATACCATTCGAAGACAGCCGCTACTCCCGCGACTATTTTACTGCACCCATCACATATCCTTACCGAACTCCTTTTAGCAGGGCTAAAAACGTAAAGAACACCGAAGCAGACACCACAAGAGACACTGAAGACGGTTTTTAAGGCTTTACTATAAGTTCCCCTCAGCCTGGCCACGTCCAGGCACGCAGCGGCCGCCGAGCCCA
>VXAB01012529.1:437008-486573 GCA_013399175.1 Odontophorus gujanensis
CAGCGGCCGCCGAGCCCAACCAGGCTGGGGGCGCCCATCCCTCCCCCCACCCCACGTCCCCAGAGCACCCCACTCTCATCCCCCTCCCCGGTACCTCTTTGCGGCGGCGGCTGGCCCCGGCTGCCGAGCGCGGCCAAGAGCAGGAGGAGCGGCAAACTTTCCTGTGCCATCGCTCCCGGGCGGCCGAACTGCCGGCCCGTCCCGCCAGGCGAGCGAGCTGCCCGAGGGAAGCGAGCGGACCCCGATGTCCCGTACAAGGAGAAGGACACACCCCTACTCCCCCCGACCCCACCCGCCGCTCTCCGCCCCGCCGCCGCGGGACGGCTCCGAGCGGAGCGAGAGGGACCGCCGGGATCGCCGAGATCCGCGCCCGGCTGTAGGCGCGTGTCCTAACTGCGGCCGCCGGTGCGCGGCTCTCACTGCCCGCCCGGGGAACGTCAGGTTACCTAAAAGATAGGAAAACACCAGCCTTCTCGGAAGGCATTTTGAAAACTGGAGATGCGCAGCAAGGCTGCGAGCCTGCGTGTGAGAAGGAGATAACGGATGGTATTTGCTAGAGAAGCCAAGCGAAGCTGAGCTGTCTGCAGGAGGTGCAAAGCCAAGCTGCACGGGCCTGTTTCTGACTGCATAGCCGTCCCCGCGGCACTTCAGCACAGCGCTTCCAACTGAGCTCTCTTTGTATTTCCCACAGAGCTTCGATAATTGTGCGTGTTTCCCTACCTAAGTACTGCAGTATGTATGTACCCAGACACATCTTTACTTGCTGGAGCCAACATGAAGCAACTTTATGAGTGCATCTAGTGCCCAGAAAAACGCGTTTGAATTTGCTGCATTGCCTATTTCAGTTCTCAAACCTCAGCCTTTTGTGCTGCTGTATTTCTCTTGTTACACCAAACCCGAATTCATGGGGACACTGCGTGTTGTGTACAATAGAGTGTTGCATCCAACAACACAGCCTGTTAATTCCTTCCCCTTTTATCCTGTGCTGAGCGGACTTGTTCTTTCTCTTCGCTGCAGCCGCTCCGTTCTGTGGCCTCACCCCAGATGGCCTCAGCTCTGGTGCCTGTCAGAGGGCACCCATCGCTTCCGCAGCCATCTGGAGGCCACTGCGCCTACTCTCCCAGGAGAGCGCAACAACAATGATGCTCTTATGCGGCTCAGCTATTTGTCACAAGCAAATGGAAAATACTCAGTTTCCCTTGCCAAGAGATGATGTAGTGACTTTCTGCGCTTCTTATAGAGAAACCCAAATTCAAGATTCGGCTTGATGGTTTTTGTCTCAGGAACTGTTCGCTTTGTACTGGAAGCATACAGTCAGATATAAGAGACAGAGAATGAGTTGGTTTTTATGGTATGATGCGCAGTTTGCTCCCTGTCTCAATTTAGTCCATCTAGTGTATCAGTAACAACTGTCCTTAATTTCTCCCAGCTGCTTCTCCCTCTTTAATTCCCTTAATATATTTAAAAAAAACAAACAAACAACAACAAAAAAAAAACAAAAAAAAAACAAGCAAGCAAACAAACAAACAAAAAACTGACTGTGAGGAATTGCATGCATATGTGAAAGGAATAAGCTCTAAGTCACTTGATTAGAACCATTTCACCTCAACCTCATGCCTGCAATTTGGAGATTTCAGTGCTGGTTTTATTGGTAGGGATTTGTCTATATCACACCAATCTGACTCCAGATTCACATTCATCTGGATGTGTGATGCAGCAGTGCTGAGGTTTATCAGCCAAATGTAGTGATTGCTGTGTGCCAGCCACCCTAACACAGGTTGTGAACTCCTCAGCTGGAGAAATTCTTCCCAGGGCTCCATGAGCTACAAGTGCAGGAGATGAGTTTTATCTCAAACTCCAGAGACAGTGTGGAAACTGCAATCTGCTTTATGTGGAAGTCCTCTCAGATCTTAACTGCAATCTGCTTTATGTAGAACTCCTCTCAGATCTTAAGTCATAGGCTCAGACATAGATTCATCTCTTAAAGGGACTGCAGTGGGTTGTAATTTTGGCTTTGTGTTCAAATGCCTCTCAGATCTTGTCATCCTTTTCATTCATATCCAGAGATGACTGAAATTCACTGTTGTCAATACAGCTTCTCAGGTTGCTGTTACTCCTGTTACTCCTGAATTTTGCTGAGAATAATAGAGGATAATAAATGTGTACAATTTTTATTCTTGATGACTAGAGTAACAGAAAATTAGAGAATGCAGATACTCAGTAATACAAGATTCAGCATCATGCACATAGAGACTAACAGTAACTTCTTCTTATGAGAATTAACAATAGAGAATCTAACCAGGTGAAATTCCTGGGTGAATATGACTCACAAAGCATTTTTGAGTCACCAGAATAATAGATCTATGAAATAAGCTAGTGCCTAGGATACAAAAAGCTTAGGATCAGATAAAACATTTCCCATGAAGATATGAAAATTAATACTGTTGTACCATTACATCCCACATTGGATATCATTGTGATCACCCATGTTCAAGAAGAATGAATTCAGACTTGAACAGAACAGAAGCCTCTGGGGAATGGAGGTATATCTCAGATAGAAAGATTAGAAAACTTTGATTTGTTTAACCTAGTAAAATGAAAACTGAAATATGTGAGACAGTTCTAAATATATCAGTGATGACAATGGATGGGATTGTCACAAAAGGAAATGAGCATAAGGAAGATATAAATCAGGCTGGATAACTGGAGAAAAGTTTCTAATCATTAGGCACAAAAACAACCTTCTCTTAGAAGAGCAAGTGGAGAAAATTTATTTTAAGATAGAAATTGGCAGATTTATGAAAGTAGTTCTATGATACACTTAGCAGCAAAAGACAGGATAAATGAATTTTATGACCTCTGCAAATCTGTCCTATGTTCCTAAGAGGACTGTAATCAAAGGATTAAGTAAATAAAAGTAAAAAAAGGAGAGGTGTAAAGATAGAATAATTTGATACAGTATTTAGGAGGATCTGAAATATGTGAATCACAATAAAGTATTTAACCTATTTTAAGGGCAAGGTGAGATGTGGTCTGTGGTTTGCGCTAAACTCCTGAAGAACCATTCAAAGCAGGTATTAAGAGAGGGGATGGCAAAAGTCAAGAGTCAGGACTGAAGAACTGAGATGTGGGACCAGAAATCAGGATCAAAATAGGTAATCAAGTTCAGAATCAAAGGGGACATAAGTGGGAATCTAACACTGGTAGGAAAGTATTCCCCTGACAACTTTTGTTGCGGCTGTCATTGAGTATTTTCAGTTTACAGGCTAGTATGCTAGTAGATGCAAATAGCTGCAGGTCAAGACATAATCATGTAATACTAAAAGGAGAAAGAAAAGAAATTTTAAAAAACCAAGGCAGAGGAAACAGAGGGCATGTAAGTATGGTCATTTGAAGTGAAGAGATGTGAGGGATGACAGTGGTAGTGACTGCTAGAGTCAAGGGCAGAACTGTTACAGTTTTAAGAGATACAAATGGCATCCAAATGGAGCTCATTTATATTTCAGTACTCGCTTGTTTCAAACTCTTCATTTTGCCTTGCTCACCACCCCTGTAATTAGTTGGACTATGAATCTCATGTACCTAACCCATCTACTGCCATTATTTTTTATTAACTTTAACAAAGTTAAATGCTTATCTGTTAACACCTCACAGTTATGGGCATAAAGAACAGACAGGAGTCATGATCTTGCCTGATAATGGATTCTGTGTACTATTTGTAAGAGTCACTAGTTTCTTGACTTCTAATAATTTCCTTCTGAACTGTCTTTTTTCTGACTCCACTGCTATTTTAAATTGCATACATATATATATATATATNTACTGAAAAGCATGAAGGTAGGGAGAGAAACAGATGGGTGATATCTGACAAATAAAAATTCCAGATATTTCAGCTACGGGCTTTTTACCATTATAGGGTTGCTTAGGTGATATTTCTCTTTGCAGTGATGTCACACTCAAAGACCAGCAAAAGCAAGTTGATGCAACAATCTAAGAGCAACGATCATTTCAGTAGACTATTATCAATTTATTCCCTGAAAAATAGAGGCATTACATTTATCTCTTTTTAAACTGAAAGATTTTATCTGCAATATTTTGTTTGATAAACTATTTGATTTGCTTTTGAAATTCTTTTCCAGAAATATTAACATTAGTAAAGTTAGAGGAAAAGAAGTACAGNCGCTTGTTTCAAACTCTTCATTTTGCCTTGCTCACCACCCCTGTAATTAGTTGGACTATGAATCTCATGTACCTAACCCATCTACTGCCATTATTTTTTATTAACTTTAACAAAGTTAAATGCTTATCTGTTAACACCTCACAGTTATGGGCATAAAGAACAGACAGGAGTCATGATCTTGCCTGATAATGGATTCTGTGTACTATTTGTAAGAGTCACTAGTTTCTTGACTTCTAATAATTTCCTTCTGAACTGTCTTTTTTCTGACTCCACTGCTATTTTAAATTGCATACATATATATATATATATAAGCTAGAACTTAATCTCAAATGAAACATAATCCTTTCAGTTTTAAAATGCATTTAAATATAGTCTCTATCATTCATTTTCTTGGGATATCTATTGCCTTTGAAAAACTGCCAAAATTGTTGGAAGTGATTAACAAGAAAAGTTAGTATCTACTAATTTTGCCCTGAAGTGTAACTTTACTTCTCATCTAAAGGAGATGAGGATTGCTTGGCTGAATCTCCACTGTGGGTTTTCTGTTTTCCTGCCAGCCGTTAATGAATTTTAAAAAATAAAAATTAAATAATAANTGATAAACTATTTGATTTGCTTTTGAAATTCTTTTCCAGAAATATTAACATTAGTAAAGTTAGAGGAAAAGAAGTACAGCAAAGAGTACTTCATAAAGTGATAAAATATTGTGGATTTATAAGTATCTTGATGACATTGGGTCATTATCAGTTAAGATGTGAAGAGTTATGAGTGAGATTCTGTAGATTTGAAGGCCATATTTCTCTAGCAACAAAATATTGAATTTAGAATTATATAATCATAGAATCTTTACTGATAACTACACAGTATCATTTGTGGCTGGAAAAATGATTTTAATGAAATAAAGTTAGACTGTGACATGAGCTCTAAGTGTGTTTTTTACAGTTATACCTGACTATCTGTTTTCCACAGAGCTCTTCACAGAGTACAGTAGCATAACCTGCATGTTCTAGATATTCTACCCAGTAAAACAGAAAGAAACAGGAACATGGAAAAGAATTCTGCTAATGAAACTGTTGATCTTTTTCTATCTTTATCAGCAAGAAACTGAATGTCTTACAGATCATGTCTCATCAAGATTTTACTCGACAGCTTGGCTAAGATAAAAAAAAAATACATTCCTTGGTTTGTTTTATGTAAGGCTGGTGACTGCATGTTCAGAAGAGCAGAAGGCATGTGATGGGAAAATAACCAATAGATTGAAACTGTCTTACAATGTTTAATTCATAAATCAAAGCAGATTTGCAGATGACGCTGGACTTGGTGAGACATTGGACACAAAAACTGGTAGACTTTTGGTTCAAAGAGACCTGGAAAAACTCAAGAGCTAACAGAACCTGGAAAAAGCCATAGCTGGGATCTGACAGAATCCATCTTTTCAGTTTATACTGTGACTTGCATAAATCGAAGTGTAAAAAAACATACTTCTCCTGGGTGGATTAGAATTAATGTAAAGCAAACCATTCCCTGTATAACTTACGGCAAATCTTGTGTTTTACATCTTTTTATCCAATTATAGCTTTTATAAAATACTTGTTTTTACAAACAGATAATGAGGCATTTGACATAAACTGTTTTTTGTCTCTGGAATATTAGACAATAAAATCTTAAAATACATCTGAAACGAATATTAAAACCATGCATTGTGCTTTAATAACATTAAATATAGCACTTAAATAGCCATATTAAATGTTTACATATAAACATGCTTCTAACTGTTGCTATATATGGTTTTAATTTTCTGATGATATACAGGGTCTGTGCCAAAAGTAATGCCTCCTATTTTATTTTGTTGGCCTGCAACATCAGAAGCAGATGTTGGTGGTATGGCAGTAGAGGGTGAACCTTCTCGCCAATATTCTGTTGCATTTTGCTGCTATGCAACTGATGGCAGCAGAGGGACAATCTGACAAAATGGCATCTGATGTGGAAGTGCAAAGCAAAGAAGCAAAGGTGCACAATTGAATTCGTCCACGCAGAAAAAATTGCACCCGTTAACATTCACTGACACTTGCTGAATGTTTATGGAGACCAAACAGTGGATGTGAACACAGTGAGGCAGTGGGTAGAGTCTTCCAGCAGTGATGACAGTGACATTGATGACAAGCCACATTATGGACAGTCATGCAGATTTTGACAAGTTTGGCATGCAGACCCAGCTTGTACATCAGTGGCAAAAATGCTTAGGTAATGATGGTGGCTATGTTGAAAAATAGTGCTTTGTAACTGAGAATTTGCCATATCAAACAGTATTATTGCGCATTCTGAATCTGCTCTAGCGTCTCTGGAAATAAATAGGAAACATTACTNAGAGTCTTCCAGCAGTGATGACAGTGACATTGATGACAAGCCACATTATGGACAGTCATGCAGATTTTGACAAGTTTGGCATGCAGACCCAGCTTGTACATCAGTGGCAAAAATGCTTAGGTAATGATGGTGGCTATGTTGAAAAATAGTGCTTTGTAACTGAGAATTTGCCATATCAAACAGTATTATTGCGCATTCTGAATCTGCTCTAGCGTCTCTGGAAATAAATAGGAAACATTACTTTCAGAGCAATGTATGTATATAAACACTTACTTGCAGTATGTTAAATACTGCCTTCAATGAAAGTCACATCCCTTAATGTTTATAAATGTAAACACCATCCATAATATTAAGAGCTTTAGTAATGCTGTTGATGGAAAGATTTCCTGACAGAAATCGAAAAAAAAAAAAAACTTAAAAGATCTTTGAAAATGACTTGTATTTCCCAACTTTAGGGAGCTGAGTAGTTTAGACAACTGTCTCATAGTTATATTTTCTAATGCACAAATAAAACAAAAGCATACATAAATGCAACATAATCTCACCAGGGGTTTGTCAAGACCAATCTATTTTTTATGAAATCACTTAAAATCTCCCAGATCAGATGGTTAAATATAAATAAAAAAACTGAATATGTTAAAACATAAATTAGGCTCTATCTCAAACTTACGAGATAAGATTACTGATTCCTTACAGTTATGGTAGTGATTACTGAAATACTTATGACATCCCATTCTGCAGATTATATGTACACAGAGAATGCACCAACACTGTCCAGTTATTATGTCTTCCTCATTCCTGAGTTAGGGTAAAATGTATTCACACTCCAAAACAGGCAAAATCATTTAATTACCAGTGTGTCTGGAAACTGCTGGAACTCCATGCATCCTCATCCATCCTGAGAATTTGGTTTCCTGGTTGAAGGATTGGCTTTAATTTGACAGAATCCTGGAGGAGAACCATGAGAAGTCTCCTCGGGAGCCTTTCCCATTTCTGTTGGGAGCAGGGCTAAAGCTCAGGCTCTCATCATGGTTCTGTGCCTGAGACATGCTGGAGGCATGCTTGTACAGAGCTCCTTGGCCCAAATACTTGACTTTCTGTCCTGGTCCCAGACATATCTTGTCAATACAGACCCGTTTGACAATTATCAGACTGTGACTACTGTTACCAGGCTTTTTCTGCTCTCCTCACTCATGTTATCTTGTTAGTGAGGTCACTGCCCTCTCTACCTTGATGCTGTCCTCAGCTTCAGGTTTGTCTTGCAGAGCATCACCCTCTTGCTTCTCCCTGACAATGAAATAATAGCATGCATAAGGTTTCATACTCTGCATGCAGTAGGAAAGTGACCTGAGTTGGCTCATCCCATTACAAAGGATGTCCCAGGAAGCCTTGTGTCCCCTTGCCAAGGATTAGGAGTAGGTCACAGCTATGGAATAGAAGGCTCATATTAGTGAGCCTTACAGTGACGTGAAGCATGAAGACTGAAGGCAGTACAAAGTATAGCTTTAACAAGAGAAAGTCTTTATCTTGGAGGACTACTGAATGAGGATGAGTAAGATAAGCAAGAGGTGGGAAAAGAGAGAGAAATCCTGCATTCTGGCAAAGCATATTTTTAATAGCTCAGAACTTTAAGGGATTTTCTTTAAACATGTGTATTTAACACCCCAGTAAATTATTGTAGAATATATTGTGTTTGCCATATATTATCAATACCCACTGCTGCATCCTTCTACTGCAGTCTGCAGTCTATCTTAGATTTAGCCCTCAGTAGGTGCCATTCAGGCAGCCCAGATCCCATTAATAAATAAATGACACAAATCTCACAAATTAAAAAAAAAATGAATAGGATCAGAGATCTACTTTGAAATCATTCAACCTTGCTTATTTCTTTCTTGTGCAGTAACTAGGAGAGTCCTTCACAGCCACAAAGTGTCACCACAGTCTGACTCAATGTTACATGACCAAGTAACATTAGAGCTTGTGCTGAGAGCAGGATGTATTCAGAACCTTGACAAAAACTGAGAAATGCATTTCTCTTCCTATGACCTAAGCATAGAATAATTGTGCCTCTGTACTATTAACTAGTTTCACAGTTTTCTTTAGTGTGGTTTGACACTGGGGTTTTTGGAGACCTTTGTGTGCAGGGTTGTTAAAGTTCTAAACTGAAACCCTTAGTCTGTACAGAAGTGTCAGAGCAGAAATCACAGGGGAGTTGCAAAAGGTAGCAAAATGTCCTTTTTTTATTAACTGACACAGTTGTAATCAGTGAAGGAAATAAAAAATCTGTGAATAATACATGGAGGTGTCTACTTACAGATATAATGAAATTACAAAATTAGCCTGGTAATGGTATAATACCCCAAAACACCAGACCTACTACTGATTTTATAAACCAACAGCCTGAGGGGTTGACAACGTAAATGAAAGTATATCATAGAGAAATTAGCACTGTCAAAAGTACAGAAAAATCAGCTTTAATTTATCCCAGTGATACATGTGAACCTGATTCCAAGAAGACAACTCTCTTAGTAAAGTCAGTGTGAGAAACATTGGCAGTTATAACCAGCATGAGTAAAGCAATGATTTTTATATTATTATTTATTTTTTATTTTTTGCCCTACCTGATAAAGGGTAAAGAAAAAATGTGGTTTAGAAAACACAGATAAGAACATTTGGGTATCTGAGCAGCAAGCGAGGATTACTTTGGCAAGATATGTATGTATTCATATCTGAAAAGCAAACAGAATTTAATTATTTTGAAAAACTGCTGTGGTTTTCAAGATTCATTGCTCAGGAAGAAAAAATTAATATGCTTAATAAGTGATTGTTCTTGTTTCAGCCTAGTAATTTAAAACTTTCAAATATTCCTTTCTTAATTCTTGTTAACATACTAAGTATGGAATTACATCATTTTCTATATATCACTTGGGATATAGTGTTTTGCTTGGGAAATGTGTTGTAGTTCTGGACTGAGCAAGATATGCCTAATTTTTTTCTCTTACCAGGTACTAGATTCCTTTTAACCTGAATCACGTTTTTGAAGAAATATTAGTTCCCTCATGGCTTATGCACATTTCAACTCATTTTCTGACATGCTGAGCTAATATCTCACCTACCTTGTGGCACATCCTACTTCTGCTGACACTTTTTATCTGAACGTTGATTTATTTTGTAACCAGAGTTTTGCACTTAGACAACTGAAACACAGAAGCCCATGCCTACATTTACAGTGTTATTCTAGAGCTATTTCAATGACTGTCCGAGCAAGAATATTTTGGTGACTCACAGATTCATTCACATTTATACTGAGAATTTCAGAGGCAACTCTGCATATCATAAGTTTATGTGACTTCACAGTCCCAGCTGAGAGGAACTGCAACACTAATGCTTACAGATAGTACCACTTCCTCTTCCAGATTCTGGAGTGACCAACAGTGAGGCACTAGTTTCAATATACCCATGTCTATCTTCCATGAGATAACACTGGGTCTGGTTATTTCCGTTCCCCAAAGTGAAACCTAAGACAACATTATCAGGTTTAATGGGGAAACATACCCAGCTGTTCTGGGCTTTAGGAAGGTATACATTCCTTCCAGAATCCGTGGAAAAGGATCTATCACCAGCATAACAGAAAGAAGATATGCCTGTTCACTATAATTTCTGCTCTCAGAGTCACGTAACAGCACCATTAGACACACCGGCCATGTTTGTGATGCCAGGATTTTTGGAATGCCAATGAATAAATTTTTCTCACTCTACTGTACCAAAATTAATTACATAGCAATTCTTACCTTTGCTGTTAACATTTACTACTCATTTACTATTACAGAATTGTAGGGGCTATAAGGGATCTCTGGAGATTGTCTACACCAGGCTCTGCTAAAGCAGAATCCCTACAGAAGGTTACAAAGAAAAGCATCCAGGTAGGTTTTGAATATTTCCAGAAGAGACTCCAGAACCTCTCTCATCAGCCTGTTCAGGTACCCTGTAACCCTCAAAGTAAAAAAGATTTTCCTCATATTCATATGGGACTTCCCATGTTCCAGCTTGTGGCCTTTGCCACTTGTTCTATTGCTGGGCACCAACAAAAAGAGCCTGGCCTCATCCACTTGTCTCCTGTCCATTACATATTTATAAGCATTGATAAGTTTCTCCCCCTCAGTCTTCTCTTCTCCATGTTGAACAGTCCCAGGTCTCTCAGCCTTTCCTCATAAGGGAGATGCTCCAAGCCTCTCACTATCTTTGCTTTTCACTGCTAGACTCTTCTAAGAGTTCCCTGTCTTTCTTGAAGTGTGAATGACTGTCAATGGAAGAATTTTTTATTTTTTTTATTTTTTTGCATGGAAGAATTCAATTGCATGCCTTGCTTCATCCACATTTCCATGTCAGAGGTCATTTTGTCAGACTGCCCATTTGCTGCCATCTGTTGCACAGCAACAAAATGTAAGAGTATTGGCAGGAAGGTTAACTCTCTACTGCCATACTGCCAACATCTCATGGTGTTGTGGGCCAACATAATGAAAGAGGAGGTATCACTTTTGGAGTGGCCTAAATTTAGTTTTATGGTCCACCACAGCTGATAGTGATACTGTTTTGATTACATACACTTTATAACCCTGTTAGTTATAAAGTGGTTAAAGTTAGTTATAACAGGGTTATAACCCTGTTATAACCCTGAGTACTATAACCAGTAACACTTAATGAGCTATAGAAGGCAAATAAGTAATCTTTCTTACTCAAATAGTTCCAGTAAGATTAAGCATTTCTAAGACATTTGCTCACCTGCTGCTTGTGGATTCGGTTCCATGCAGAAAATGCTGTCCATTACATCATCTGCACTTAGACTGCTTATAATTTCCTTAACTGACCCAGGATTTGTTTCTCCATTGAAGAAAAAGTTTGATTCTATTCATAATCTAACGTAAGACATAGTGAGTGACTGCCCACACATGCAGCAAGTCCAAAAATGTTTTTGTGGGATGCTTCCCACACATTTCCTCATCTTTCCTTTCTCCCCTGCTGCTATCCTGAACCAGGAGCCTAGATTCAGGATGTAATACCCTGCTCTTTTTATTGTATTTGCTGAGGTCTGTAATTCCAGGCTAACAAACTTCCAGAACATGCAGAGGCTTCCATCAGTCAGCAGTCATTCATGGAAGGCTTGTCTCTCTGTTGCAGGGTTTACAAGGACGGGACAGAGAGATGCGCTTTGAGGTATCAGTGCCTGAAGAGCAAGTTATGTCCAGTTTCTCTCTTGAAGCACTTTTACAACACTTCCCTACAGAAGCACTGGCCATTTGCTAGTGTTGGAATCCCTTCCTCTCCTGAGAAGAATGAGTTCTTTTCCAGATCAGTCTACTAATCCTGCAATTTGGAAGAAGAAATAGTAACACAAGATGTAGCAGTAATGTTGCACTGTCTTCTGGGGGCCAACTTCAGTCTGAAATTTCTTTTGGGTACCTTTTGGTAGCTTGACAGTTTCTTAAAATTGTGTGGCAAGAGATAAACATATAATGACTGGAGTGAGGGGAATAATAATCTAAACATCTACTTGACAGAGAAAGTAGCAAACTGAAGAAAAGCAGTCTCCAAGACAGAAGACATTCCACTGAGGACACTGAAATGTGAAGCATTGGAAATATCCTCTATTTCTAAGCAGGGGGTTCATCTTTTTATGTGGGACAATGATAGATGTCTACTAACCCAGGCTATCCTTACAGCCCAATACTTCAAGCAACAATCAGCACTGAAATGCATCTACCCTAGGTCAGACGAGAAGCTCTATGTTACCCTGCATACAAGCAACTAATACACATTTCTTCAGGACAAAAAGAAAATAATTTTATTTTTGAAATAAAAACATCTCAATAGGATAAGATTGAATATTCATGAACCTGTTATATATAGGAATAGTTATTTATTACTAACTTCCAGATTGTTTCCATGTTTTCAATGAAATAAAATGTTATAGTAATTTTTTTTTTACTGCTTTAGATGCAAAGAGAATATTCGACCTTCCTCTAAAATGAAAGTTTCTAGATCTTTTGTTTGCAATGATAGAATTTAAAATTTGTTTAAGCGTTGTAACCGAATCATTAGATTTATGGGAACAAATAGTTGAACTTTTACCTTTATGTCAAGATACAGTGAACATGAGGATCATTTTGTGTAAAGTTAGAAACAGCTCTGGAGATTTCTTACTTCTAACCTCAAGCAGTCTTTAGAAAAAGCCCTTTAGCCAGGTCAATTTATTATGAGCATTACAGGTGAACAGGACTTGCTGAGTGGTGAATAGTGAGAGCAGAACATACAGAAATTTTTTGAGAGGAGAAAAACGTTTGCTTTATAAAACCCCTCAGAAGGCTCAAAGAGACTCTGGAGCAAACAGATACTGTACGACCTATACCAACACAACTATTTTTAGTAGAAGTAAATATTTTCCTGGATTCTGTCTATGAAAGGAGAGTTGAGTTAGTCACATTGTATTTTCAGCATTTATGACTTACTCCTTTCAATAGCTTACTGTCAAAAACTATGATACAGATAATAAGGATACTTATACTCTCCTGTGGCTGTCTTAAATTAAGTAAACCACAATTTACTTTAACATTTCATTATAGATTTTCTGCAGATGCCAAAGAAACAACTTAATAATGACAAATCTTTTCTTATCAAATATCTGAGAAATTGAGTTTACCTGACAGACAAAAGTGTCCTGGCTATAAAAATAGGACTTTTTTTCCTGATTCTTTGCTTCACATGGAACATTGTCTGAAACCCTACAATTCTTTTCAACCTGTTTTCCTCTTGGCTGTAGCTAACAATTTCTGGTTGGGAAAACTGAGGCTTATTTAAGGGTTTTCCTAGAGCAGCAGATGCACATTAGTTATTAATTTCTCTCATTTCATTCCCAAGCTGATCTTAGTATGTAGTGTCACCTGCTCAGCTTTGTCTATTTCTGTCAGGAAATACTTTGCGAGAAACATATACTAACATAATTTTAGACCCACTATGACTATGTATATCACAGTTGGAACTCTTGCTAGAAAAAGCTGAGAAGCAACTCATCTCAAGAAAGAGAACTTCAAGCAAAGGTGCCAGGAGGCCTGCATGGACCAAGAAGTTGTTCTTGGCCAATCTTAAACACAAAAAAGAAGATGAAAGCAACAATAGGTAACCAGGGAGGAATACAAAGACATTGTATAGTAGCCAGGGAACAATTTAGGAAAAATGAAGTTCAGAATTGAATCTGACCAGAGGCATCAAGGGCAACTAAAAGGGTTTCTACAAGTACCTCAGTGACAAAAGACTAGGGGAAGCGTAAGCTCTCTCCTGAAGGAAACAGGAGACCTTGCTACCCAGGACACTGAAAAGGTTGAGGTACTGAATGCCTTCTTTCCCTTAGTCTTTACCAGTAAGTCTGGCCGTTGGAATTCTCAGGTCCCAGAGGCCAGGCTGAAAAGCTGGAGCAATGAAGCTGTACCTTGTATGGTATAGGATCAGGTCAGGGAATACTTGAGCAAATTGGACGTTCATACGTTCATAGGCCTTGACAGAATGCATCCATGAGTGTGAGTGCTGAAGAAACTGACAGAGGTGATTGTGAAGCCACTCTCTATATCTTTGCCTGATCGTGGCAACTGAGACCAAGACTGAGGAAAGCAAATATCACTCCGAAATTCAAGGATGACAAAGAGGACCCAGGAAAACTACAGCCCTGTCAGCCTTACCTTGATTCCTGGGAAGTTGATCACCGGATTAATGGATGATATTGTCCTGAACCTCAATGAGGCCTTTGTCCCCAGTAAGGTACTCAGTGAAAAGCTGATGGAGTGTGGGATGGGTGAGCAGACAGTGAGATGGACCAAAAACAAGCTGAACCCAGAGGGTAGTCAGTGGCAAAAAGTCTAGTCGTAGGCCAGTAACAAACATAATATCGCAAGGGTAAATACTGGATCCAGTCTTGCTTAGCATCTTCATTAACAGGCTGAACAATGCAGTAGAGTCTCCTGGGACACTTCAGCCTGGAGGAGGCCCAGGGTGGATTTGTTTAATGTGTTACAATACCTGAAGGGAGACTACAAAGATGATGTAGACAGGCTATATTCAGTGACGCCCAGTGTCATAATAAGAAATACTGAGCACAAATTGGAACAAAATAAGTTCTGTCTGTCTAAATACCATAGAATCAAATAATGGCTTGGTTTGAAAGGGACCTTAAAGATCATCTACTTCCAAAACCTTTGCCATGGGCAGGGTAGGCATCCACTGGCTCAGGTTGCCATGGGTTCCATCCAGCCTGGCCTTGAATACCTCCAATTTGTCCTTATGGAAAAGAAGACCGGTGGTAACCTGGATAATATTAAAAAGAATTTGGCCAGCAGGTAGAAGGATGTTCTTATGGGGGACAAAGTGGCGAGGCCAGCCTCTTCTCAGCAGTGTGTGGAGAGAGGACAAGGGGAAACGGCCAGAAATTGCAGCACAGGAGGTTCCGCATGAATGTGCACACGAACTTCTTTACAGTGAGGGTGACGGAGCACTGGCACAGGCTGCCCAGGGGGGTTGTGGAATCTTCTTCTCTGGAGATATTCAAGATCATCACACCTGGATGTCTACCTGTGCGACCTGGTGTAGGGAACCTGCTTTGACAGGGGGGTTGGACTTGATGGTCTCTTGAGGTCCCTTCCAACCCCTATGATTCTGTGATTCTTATCCTCCTCTACTGTGCCATGGTGAGGACACATTGGGAGTATTGGGTTCAGTTCTGGGATCTCTAGTTCAAGAGAGACAGGTCATTTTATATTGAGTCCAGCAGAGATGATGAGAGGCCTGGAACACCTCCCTTGTGAGGAAAGGCTGAGAGACCTGGGACTGTTCAACATGGAGAAGAGAAGACTGAGGGGGAGAAACTTATCAATGCTTATAAATATGTAATGGACAGGAGTCAAGAGGATGAGTCCAGGCTCTTTTGTTGGTGCCCAGCAATAGAACAAGAGGCAATGGTCACAAGCTGGAGCACAGGAAGTTCCATATGAATATGAGGAAAATCTTTTTTACTTTGAGGGTTACAGGGTACCTGAACAGGCTGATGAGAGAGGTTCTGGAGCCCACCTAGACGCTTCTCTTTGTAACATACTATAGGGAATCTGCTTTAACAGAGAGGTTGGTGCAGACAATATCCAGAGATCCCTTCTAACTCCTATGATTCTGTGATCCTGTGATTCTGTAATGAACTAGAAATAGCAATGCTATGTCTTTTTTTTTTATCATAAGAATTGTTTAGATAGGAGTTTACATTCAAATTCTGTTTAAGGAGCAGATTACATGAGACTTCTGTCTGTAATAAGACTAGGTCTGGTGACAGTGGAAGTTCCTTCCATTCACATGTGCACTACTTCAAAGTCATCCTAATAAAGTAATTAAGACCTGCCATTGCAAGTAATTACTGATAAAAGTAAAAATGAAATATTGAAAATATGAAGAAATTATGTATGTTTTTTAACCTTGAAGAGAAATGCATACTGAATTTTTTTATCTAATAAATAATTAGCTAGATACTTTATATAATCACAAGAAGTCTTCTCATGATCAAATCACTGTCAAATTTCTTTATGTTTAATGACATGGTTCACTTAGAAAAATGTAGGAATATCCTTTCTATTATTTATCTATTTTTATGGGAAGAGTTATAAAGGAACTTGATAGCAAAGAATGAATTGTAGGAGTTGACCAGTTGTGAGTTTCATTAAACTAATTCACTATAAGGAGACACTATTATTTCCTTTATCATTTCTACCTTTCTACTGTTATCCTCCTGATCTAATCAGATTAAAATTTATTCAGTTCCCTCCTTCTACAAATCTGGAGTCAGCAGCTGGATATTGAATGAACCCACCCTTCTCATAAGACTTAAATATTTTATCATCATATGGACTAAAACTAAAAAGTAAAAAGTAATGTGCTTGTGACTTCAAGGGAATTGCTGATGAGGGTCTGCAATTTGGCAAGAAGTGCTCTGCAACTCTGTGTTTAAAATGTGAATAACTTCTTTATACACGAACATACAACAGTAAGTCCATTGTATTGTTATTACAGTGTGTTGTAAGATGGCCTGTGCTCCAGCTGTTCTTGTTTACAGCATGAGAAAACTCTCCTTCATCATAAAAGCTTATGTTTAAACAGAAAATATGGCATATATTCTGCTCATGCTGTAAGCATGCAGTTCTTATGAACTATTAAATGGACTAACTGTAAAATTTGATGATCACTTAGATTTAATTAGGTTGTGGTTGAACTGACCTTGATCTTTCATCTTGTATGCTCCATATATATATCTATGCATAGATATGAATATATACAAATTTAAATTAGAAAAAAACCCGCGTTTATTACTGTACTTGCTCCACTAACTAGGTAATAAGGTGCTATTTTCACTATGTCAAATTAATTTCTTTGGCTTAATTAACTGAGTTAATTTGTATCCTCTTCTGTTTTCTCCAAATCAATCGGTTTTTTAATCTAAAAGATTATGTCAACATATGCAATATGTAGAGCACCCTTCTATTTATGTAATGCTGATAATAAGCCACCACACAATTTCTCTTAAATTCTCAGTAATGAAGTGCTGGCATGACTCTGATTTTTCTCCACATGGTTTTAACGAAGAGCTTTTCGGTTTTACTGGTACATAATTAGAATATATGCATAAATTCCACTCTATTGCCTCAATGTAATTAAAGATCTTTCTTCAAGAAGAAAATTATAAAGCTTTTTCAGCAGAGTTTCTGAAAGTACAAATCCTTGACGAAAAGCATTTTTATGCATGAATCAGTCTTCAGAAATATTTCTGAAAACAATTAATAATTGTCTGTTTAAGAGAAACCATCTAAGTTGTTCAGTGTGGGAGAGAAGTTTCTCATTGCTTTCTTCTGCCTAACTTTCATAACTGTCAGGAAATACAGAATGTCCAGGCATTCTGTTTACAAAGAAGATAAAAATCCCTTTTTGTGACAATTAGTTTAAATAAATCTCATGCCAGTAGGGTTATTTATCTATCTGGATGCATAATACTCCAGTAAAGCATAAAACAGAAGACCCCTCCTCAAAAAGCATACATCATAGGACTGTACAAGCAATAATAAGTTATTTCAACTTTGCTTCCTCTTTCAATGTGTGCCCTGAGTGCAGCAACAGAGACAACCAACATACACAATACTATGCAGCAGTTTCTGTGCTCAGTTTCTTCTGTTGTGGTCACTGAAACCTGGATTGGAGCATGGCTGTCAATGGCTACCAGCTGTCAGGGAAGACAGGGAGGAGGCACTGCCTTCTACACCAATAAAGAAATAGCGTGAAGAGCTATCCCTGAAGAATGNTCTGAGTATTTGTAAGATGTACCAGTTTCAATTGCGAAAAATATAGCAAATGTTTACATTAACATTTACTCACCTTAGCCACTATGAATAATGCAAAGAACTGATGAAAAGTCTGTGACACTCTTTCTAGATACATTTACTGAAGTGAGCACTGTTTTGTTTGGGATATTTTTTTCATTTTATACTTTAATCTCTTCTTTAGTTTGGAGTTGTTCAGGCACTACAGAAAGCTAGGCTGACACTATAGAAAAGAAAACCTCTTTACCAAAAAAAGAACTCTACTGATCTTGTGCTTCAGGGTTCTGTGAGAGCATACCACACATCTATCTTGCCTAACTCCAAAATTTCCACGCACTTGGATCTGGATTCACCCATAGGTCTAGTGCATTGTCATGGAAAAGCTTGAAAAAATACTACAGGTGTGAAGTGAATCTATTATAAAAAGCAATAGCAGCGTATACCCTCCATGCAGGGATTTATTCTAGAGAAAAATTAACAATGTATCTAGAAGTGCTGTAATTGGCTAGCTAGTCCTCTGACTAAAAATGATGAATATTTAAGAAACTTTTATTTCTGAGGACAGATCTTCCTTATGAAAGAGTATGCTAAGCAACCGTGACTCACCCTTGTACTTGAAACAAATCTATGTCCCACAGCTAAGATGAGGCTATAAGGAAGAGATAGGATTGACTGTCATATGAAATGATCTGTAACTGAACTTCTGTCTAAAATGAAAGCGTAGGGAATTATGAAACTACTTTGACCCACTTTTCATTGCTGTTTGGAAACATTGTCCTTGAGGGACAGTGGAAAACTGGGGTTCTAGAGTCAAATATATTATGGAAAAATAATTACAAAATAAAAAAAAAAACCTTCAAAACAAGTGGCAGTTCTGAAGAGCTAATTCCTAAGGGCATAAACAGTTATACTCTGATCCTACTGACCAAGACATATATCACTTGCATGCCTATCCGACCACTCTTCCTGTTTCTGAAACCCAATCCTATCAAGGTTATAAATCACAGCAACAGCCTGCTGCTCCTCTATGAGGAGAAAATTTTAATCATTTCAGAACTGAAATAGAAATATATAAATAGCTGACAAGGGTGATGGTGACTGTATCCTACCATATATTGGGAAGTTTTTACCCCAAACCAGATAACGGGTTTAATGAAGCTTATAATATTAGCTTGTGTGTATAAAGAACATGTTAAGAAAGAATGACTAGCAGAAGTAATGAATGGGAAAACTGAAGAATGAGGCTACCCTTTGACTGAGTCTAGATCTCAATTACTGCTTTTACCATTTGCTTTGTCCCAATGCCCTATAAGTAGCACAATGAGTATTGAATTTCTTGCAGCCACGTAAGCAGCGCTTTTTTTTCAGTAATAAAAAAAGATTTGATATATCTTCCTTTGCTCATTACTTACATCACTGAAACATCCAGTAGATATGCTCCAGTGTAACTAAGAGCATAATTTGTCCGACTGACTGCAAAAATAAAAGCTGCNACACCAATAAAGAAATAGCGTGCAGAGCTATCCCTGAAGAATGACCATGAGCAAATCAAAATCTTATGAGTGAGAGTTAAAGATTGAGACAAAAAAGGGAGCCTTGTGGTTGATACCTACTACAGGCTGTCTGTTGATGAAGCCTTTTTCCTCCAGCCACAGGAGACATCACAAACGCTGGCATTCATCCTGCCTGGGGACTTCAACCACCTTATCTGTTGGGAAAATTAAAATTAAATTAAATTAANTCTAGAAGTGCTGTAATTGGCTAGCTAGTCCTCTGACTAAAAATGATGAATATTTAAGAAACTTTTATTTCTGAGGACAGATCTTCCTTATGAAAGAGTATGCTAAGCAACCGTGACTCACCCTTGTACTTGAAACAAATCTATGTCCCACAGCTAAGATGAGGCTATAAGGAAGAGATAGGATTGACTGTCATATGAAATGATCTGTAACTGAACTTCTGTCTAAAATGAAAGCGTAGGGAATTATGAAACTACTTTGACCCACTTTTCATTGCTGTTTGGAAACATTGTCCTTGAGGGACAGTGGAAAACTGGGGTTCTAGAGTCAAATATATTATGGAAAAATAATTACAAAATAAAAAAAAAAACCTTCAAAACAAGTGGCAGTTCTGAAGAGCTAATTCCTAAGGGCATAAACAGTTATACTCTGATCCTACTGACCAAGACATATATCACTTGCATGCCTATCCGACCACTCTTCCTGTTTCTGAAACCCAATCCTATCAAGGTTATAAATCACAGCAACAGCCTGCTGCTCCTCTATGAGGAGAAAATTTTAATCATTTCAGAACTGAAATAGAAATATATAAATAGCTGACAAGGGTGATGGTGACTGTATCCTACCATATATTGGGAAGTTTTTACCCCAAACCAGATAACGGGTTTAATGAAGCTTATAATATTAGTTTGTGTGTATAAAGAACATGTTAAGAAAGAATGACTAGCAGAAGTAATGAATGGGAAAACTGAAGAATGAGGCTACCCTTTGACTGAGTCTAGATCTCAATTACTGCTTTTACCATTTGCTTTGTCCCAATGCCCTATAAGTAGCACAATGAGTATTGAATTTCTTGCAGCCACGTAAGCAGCGCTTTTTTTTCAGTAATAAAAAAAGATTTGATATATCTTCCTTTGCTCATTACTTACATCACTGAAACATCCAGTAGATATGCTCCAGTGTAACTAAGAGCATAATTTGTCCGACTGACTGCAAAAATAAAAGCTGCAGGTAATATACAGAATGAAAAACATCCATGCCTAGTAGGCAAAGAAGGATGATACATCCTCAAATTGCCAAGCGTCTGTCTTGTCTTGTTAAACTGTAAACCTCTTATAAAGAAGCTGTCTCTGGCTGTTTGATTTTAGGACATCTAATTCAAGGGAATCTTGATTTCAGCTAGTATCTCTAAGTAGTATTGTAAATAATAATAAATATTGTACAATGGTAATCTGTAACGTCCTGTGCTATGATGTATGTCAGAGATTAATAAGGTTATTTTATTGGAATAGAAAGTTAAATGGTACACCAAGCTTTTTTATTTGGTGTTTGGATACTTAACTTTGGAAATGGATGAGAACTGAGAAACACTACTAAGTTTGCAGTTTACATTTTTGTAGCAGAGAAGTTATTGATTCAATGTTCTCACTGAGAAATAGATATTTCTTTTGAGAATTCCTGAAATTTTAGCTAACAGAAAGGTGATGCTTGTGCAAACAAGAACTATACTTCATCTTATGTGGTCAAATTCAGACCTTTCATAAGCAAATAGTTTTTTCCAGTATGATTGTTGCACTAGTTATTCAATTTTTAATGTACAAATATAGCTGTTAAAACTTAGTGCTCTTATTAAAGAAATAAAGTGGGAAGAGAAACAAGGGGTAGGCATAGAAAACACTAAAAGAAAATGAGGATAAATAATTCTACAGCTGTACAACCTTTCTTTCACAAATTCCTTCCAAAGAAGGACAGGAATATTTAGGTAAATACTACTTTTAGGATTAGTGTGAATAATCAAAATTATCACTGTTTACATCCCTGTAGTAAGCATATAATCACAGCTCTGTGTCATTTCCCCGTCACCAGCAACTGAGAATTAAATAGAGTTGTGCACAACCTACTTTTTTTCCTTGCAACTTTGAGCTTTTTAAAGAACATTTTTAAAGTTCTACTGACCTCTGTAGACACTAAGACATAGAAGAAAATTCTTACATCTGGAGAAGTGAACTTGTTTACATGCATTTACTTTGCAGTCAGTCCATCAACTCCAGGTTCTAATGAAGCATTTTTCTTCCTTTTGGCAGAAATATTTATTTGTATTAGAAACTTGCATAATTTCCAGGAAGAGATTCTTGCAGCCACCTGTAGATGCTTCATGAATGACTGATGCATGATACAATAGGTAGAAGGAAAAAGGATTTGAATTTTAAATTGCAGCTTGGAAACTATTAAACCTCACTGCAGACTATAATGGGCAGCATACAGAAGACCCTGGAGGTATTTCTTTAGCTGGCTTTGAAATTGGAATAAATAAACAAACTAAGGACACAAACTTAATCTCAGCTACAATATCAAGCCTAGCAAAAGGATTAACAACGTACAGCTGATGATAAAAATAAAGACAAGTAAAAAAATATTTTATTTTAATACTTGGTATCAGCTATGGCTCACTTGAAGCAGACTTTTTCAGCTCTTTTCACCTGCTTTAGGGAAACACCATCTTTCTTCTTGCAAATGGTAAGATGGGACAGTTGCCTAGACATTAATGAAGAAAATGTGAATTTTGCTAGAAGAGATGAACTGAACAGGGTTCACAGTGAGGAGAGAGAGGAGCCAGATGGACCCTTGAACTTTGAGCTTGACATTTATCACCAGGATCCAGGGTATGAGACCCCAGCTCCACTGCCACATGCCCAGGTGAAACTGCTCTCCAGCTGGGAAGCAGGATGGAATGTAACCAATGCTATTCAGGTAAATTCTTACTGCATCACTCATTACAACTATCGCTTTTAAAATCTGGTCATCATTTAGTCTGCTTTTTTTTCTCTTGACATCATTCTGTAATATTCTAAATGGTCTATGAATTTTTTACTAATATATTTCAACCTTCCTGCATAAGATTAACACTCTGTAAAAATATTGCTCCAAAGGGAAAAAAAATGACAGGGATGTTACTTAAAGTTTCAGAAGTATTTAAACTAGTTAAAAATGAAAAGGTGGTAACTGCATCTGTTTTAAAAGCCTGTGAATTATATTTCGTAGGTATAATTCAGTTCCGTAAAAGAGAAGCATGAGAAATTTGAGGTAATACCTACTAGAAACAGGACAGTAAGAGTTGGATTGAGGTCAAACATTTTCTGATATGTAAGTTATATTAGATATGAATGGGAGCAAAAAACACACTAAGTATGATAATAATTTTCAGTGTTAAAGAAAACAGTGGAGTTGGAAAGACTTAAGGGATCTGGTCCTGGCATTCTCTGTGGAATTTGAGTAATTTTCTGAGTCCTTAAATTTAGCATTAATGTTTCAGATTCTTTTTCTCACATTTCATGATTCATTTCCATACACAATTCTATCATTATAACTGAATTTGTGCCTGACATGTTAAGAAGAAAGTAGCACCCACAGACACATCTAGTCCTAGTCAAACTGTTATACATTTTATGGCACCCCAGTTATACAGAAATAATCCTTCCAATGTCACATAAGTCTATGCTAATGCTGATGAACATTTGTTTATATAGGCAGTCCATATCTTGCCTTTGCAAAGCAGTAGAAGGACATATTTTAACCTTGTATTTTCAAACATGAGCACCACCAATCGAGAGCCACTGTAATAGCATTTAGGGCACAGTAGCATATTCAGCTGTGAATAGAGGTCCTAAGATACCCAATTTACTTTTTCGTAACACTTTTTCTCTTCAGTGTCCCTCAGCAGCATCTAGTCAGGGCAGGAGTCTGGGATGAGAGCCCATTGCTATCTTTGTGAGTTTTGCCTTTGATTTAACTGAAGCCAAGATTTCATTCTGGAAGTCAATTTTGTCAATATTTGCTGTATGACCTTTTGATGAGTCACATTCTGTCTCACTCATTGTTTTCCCTTCTGAAAAACAAAAGTAATAATGTTTCTGTAATACATCAAATTGCCTAAAAACTCCTGAATGTCTTCATGTAGACAATTACTAATAATCATTAATATGATAGCTTCTAGCTCTAAAATAGTTCTGTTACATAGATACGCCCATTTGAAAACAGGAGAAATTCAAGCTAACTTATGCAGTCAGATCAGTACCTACTGTATGAGTCAAAACTTCCAGCTCTGTAAGCTTTCCATACTGCTTTTTGATCTCAAATATTTTAGAAATCATAATTAAAAGATGTCAGCTTCCTTCTAAAGCAGACTGAGGATGGCAAGATCTGGGAGCTACTGTAAAGCTAAAAGCATTAACAAAATGTAACACAGTGCAGTGCTGAGTGCGAATGATAGAACATACATGCATATGCATGCACTTTTCCTATTTCCCAATACCTTGGCATTCCATTTAGGCAAAAGGGCATACATCGGAGAAGGGAAAGGGGAAACACAGAAGATGAGAAAAGAATATTGGATGAGCATCCGTGAGGAAAAAAAAAAAAAAAACAGCTTGAAGACATTTCTGTAAATAGATTTGAAAAGAACATTAGAATTATCTGAATAATAATTAAAATAATCCAAGTATTCATGGCTTGCAAAAGCAATATATGTCAAATTGATAGTAGTTTTGCCCTACCCAGAGAAAAGGGTAGAAGTGTTTTGTATAACAACTAGAGGTAAATATTTAAGCAGAATTCTGAGGTCTTTTAAACAGATATTCCAGTGAGTGATATTAGTCTATGAGTGAAATTATTTTCATCTTTATAATGAGAACAAGTATGTCTTTGGTTCCCAAAATTAAATAAAAGGATTTTCTTAAGAGTGTTCAAAATGCAAATGTTTTCAATCAATGACATAGTTTTTTTGTTTGTTTGTTTTTGACTTCAACTGCAGAATTGTGGAGCTTTAATGACAATGCTGTTTATGTAAATGATTGCTTGAGACATTTAAAGTTTCCAGGGAAACACGTTTCATATTCCAATAGTGCATAGGCAAATGAAAATCTGTATCCAGTTAATCTGGGTAACGACAGAGACCATAAACCTGAGTTAATTCAAAAGAGAAAATGAACATTATCATCTGTCAGAGTGATCCAAGTGGCGTTTGTGTAGAGCAGAAAAGGACAAAAAAAATTGTACTAACTCGCACAGTAGCTCTGGATATATGAGCAAAGCTACAGTAGCAAGAAAAAACTGTTAAATTCTAACACTAAATAATTTCATAGCAGAACCAAACTTCACATCTCCATGACTGTAATTTACATCATTGTGAGTCTACCTCACCTTACTCAATCTCAGCAGGACAAGCAAGTTTAACAGTTCAAAAAAAGTCAGCCACCTTACCAGACAATTCCAAAGTACAATTACTTTCAGTTCCACAATGTTTGTACAGTCTTTAAAAGGCAGTGCAATATAAGCACACAATTCTTCCCTGGATATTTATTGAAATAATGACGTATCAAATCATACTGAAGGTGTATTTTGATTCAATCTGCGCTTCTTAACCAACAACAAACAAGAGCCTGCATGCTCATAAATATCTGAACCAGTAGAGGTGACCCACTGTTTCATAGTTACTGCGGTGGTATCACTGATGAAATGCACCACCCACTGCCTCATTCTGCTTACATCCACTGTTTGGTCTCCATAAACATTCAGAAAGTGCAGTCATATGTCAATGAGTGCCATTTTTTAACGCATGGAGGAATTCAGTGATACACCTTTGCTTCATCTGCTCTTTCATATCAGATGCCATTTTGTCAGATTGCTCCTCTGCTGCCATCTGTCACACAGCAACAACCTGTAACGCAATATCAGTAGGATGGTTCAACATCTGCTGCTATAGCACCAACATCTGCCTCTAACATTGTGAGTCAGCATTACTACTGGGGAAGCCCTTGAAATTATACACTGTATATCTTTACATTGGTTCAGAAAGGACTCAACACTTCAGTATTCATAGTTTTCATAAAGGAAACTTTACCTCTGAATTTTCTTCGAGCTGTGCCATACATTTCCAAATTGGGTTCTAATCTGGCTCATCTTTATTTATGTGATTCTATACTATTTACTTAAGAATATCAAATAGTTCGTATATATTTCTCTGTGATTATTCCTCTGAGTTACCTGCCTTCATAAACTAATATAGACTAAATCTGTGGTGTGCTGACTCAGCAACTCCTGTAGTCTTAAGTATAAGACAGAATGACACTAAAACAAAATTAACAGACACATCCCTCAAGATATACATTTACATAGGTAAACATCTTTTAAAAGAAGTGGCTAAACACACCTCCCATCGAGTTTTACTGACAATATGAGTATTTTCTAAACATAAAGATGCACATTCTTACGTGTCTAGAAAACTAAACAGCCACTCAGGCTTTGAACCTAAGTGTGTATTTTCCAGAATTGAAAACAAGGGTAAATGCCATCTATTTCCCAGGGCAGTAACTTCCTTGAGGCTAAAGTCATACTCTGCACTCAATTATAGGTGTCTGAGTGAAACAACCTGCTGTATGTCATAAAAAGGGATGTTATTGAGAATTAAAGGGAGATTTCTGACGATCAAAATCTAGGAACAGCAAGTATTTCAAGTTTCTAAATAGATCTAGTCAAAAAGTGACAGCACAGAGCAAAATTTCAAGAGTATATGTCTATGTGATGCATATAAAAATGCCAATTTGTAAGATTTTAGCTAAAATGCACTTGCAGCAGGATAAGTTTATTCTTAATGTGTTTGCAATCACAAACTCACATGGCTGCAACTACAGATCAAAACAATCTTGAACATGGTGAGGGCCATCTAAATTTAAATACATTTTTCCTTTGATAGAACGTCACCATTATACAATGAGGTATATAAGATGCATTTTAGGGAAGACGACTGTGTAACTGATGTTTATGCCTTTGTTCTCTCTTTGGATTTTTGTGGGGCAGGAGAGAGGAGGGAGTAAGATTCTGGACATGCCATTTCTTAATGTAACCTTTTATATTCAACCTTTTATTCATGTAATTTTTCAAATTCAAATTTAGCTCTGATTCTGCAGCAAAGCTCCTTACTTTCTTTACTCACATAGTATGAAGGAGGCTGATAGTATACATATTCACTCCACTCTCAACTCCACTTTTTTCACAAGAACGCATTATCTTTCAACAATGAGATTATCTCTCTTTATTTGACATATAAACATTGTGCAGTAGATTTAGTTTGAGTTAACTAGATGCCACTCCCATAAGCCTCATTGAAGAATGTTCTATATCACCTAACTTTTCCCTTGGTCAGCTGTAAACACTAGAAATGCTATGAAGACAGGACTCCTTAACATAGAGAGGTAGTTCATCTAAAACTTTTCCTTGTTGAATTGTTCTCATGGGATTTAAGTTACTGTTTTGTTGGTTTTGCATTTTAAGTTGTTTGTCATATCACTTGAGCAATGAACAGATGGAGGGAGCGTTGAATGGATTTACATCAACATATTCTACTGTAACTATTATGGAAATGATAGGAGTAGTGGATTAGTTTTCTGTAGTCCCTTTGTGTCAGATTTGCTAGCAAGTAGGAGCTATGATATAAAATAAATACTCCATGAATTATTCCTTGGACATACAGACGGTCTCCAACATATGGACCGTTGGTTCAGAAAGCACCATGCTACTTGTTGAAAGTATAGCTTTAAAAAGTAATTGGTAGAAGTATTACAATTTGCGCAGTCTTCTTGATGCTACAAAGACATAATAAAAATCTTTACCAATTAGTGCAATCCTTAAATTATGCTTACCTGTACCACAGGCACAAAATTCCATTTCCTGATAAATGAGTAGCAAAAGATTTAGAGGAAGTCTGCTTCTTTCTCTCTCATTTGCCCTTACTTTTCCCCTTTCATAAATGACTCTAATGGCCTTAATAGGTTGGCTATAACCAATATACAGTAATCTATAATTTATGATGTTGATATGCTTTAAGGTAATTAGCATATATTTCAGATGATGGAGAGACATTCTAAAGCATAGTACTCAACATACATTAGAAGTTTAATAGGTAAATTCAACCTTAAATGTGAATATCCTGGGAGCACTGGGTGTCAGACACTTATTTTAAAATGTTTACTTTTACCTGATATCTTTAATCTCTTTAAGTAATTTCTACCTGAGTTTTAGTGACATAGCTAACATCACATCCTTTTGATAGCAGTAGCCAGGAGCACTTCTACACTTAAAGAAATTCAAATTGTTCTGTTCAGAACATCATATTATAATTTTAGATTTCAAATAGCTATTTATTTGATGCTTTATTTTTAGCAGTGTCAAGTATTCATAATTTCCAATCATCTCAGCTGAAGGTCTTCTTGCCTAGCATATCTAAAATATATCTATAAATTTCAGAGCCATAGTATTGTAGGTAATTATTCTTAGAAGTAGTAGGTAAGCTACTATAATGCCTAATATACTTATCCTGAATCTTACATTCAGTTTGACACTGTCCTCTGAAGCCTATTCTGCTCTTTCCCACATACTCTCTCCAAAGGTGCCATGTATGCTGTCAATGGGCCCAGCTGTACTCTGTTGTGGGGCTGATGGAGGGGGCTGCAGCCAGCTGTGAACAGCACTGTCTTCTACAGAACTCTCCTGCTAACACCTGCAAACAGAAACCCAATATCAGCAGTAAAGCACAGTGGCCTTGCTGGTGCATTGATCTAAATACTGAATGCCAGTGCAAGAAAGCAGTTTTGTCACTGATTTGTGTGCATTTCATGACAAAAAAAAAAAAGTGTATAGGTACAACTGAGTATTTAAAGTCTGATTTTTCAATCACTTTTTTAACTCATTTTTCAGTAAAGCTTATGAATGGAGCTTTTATGGTCAAATGTAAACACGGCATTTTAATCAGATTTTAAAATGTAAAAAACAGATCACAATCAATCAAACGATCTCTGCACTATAGAATCTTTTGAATCTCTGATCTGCATGGCAGGCTACTGCCTTCTGAGCTGTAAATGGTAGCACTCCAATGAACTGACTTTTGAGGGGCGGGAGCTTGTAGGCTGTATATGGCTTGGGCCTCTCCCACTTTCTCCCTTTGGCCCCTTTCCTGCCTCTCCTGGTGGAGCTGGAGGTCACTGCAGCTCTGATGACTCAGGGCTTCCAGGTCCTAGTGTCAGCTGCAGTAGAGGAGCTGGGAGAGCTCAGCTCAGCTCTCCTGCTTACGCCTTGCTCTCCAGCCAGTAATAGTACAAAATTTTGATATAATTGGAATTTGCTAGTTGTTTTGACATGATGCCAAATTTAACTTTCAGGCAGACACTCTTAGCAGGGCCATCAGTATTTCTACGATTTTATATCTCAGCTCAAGAATGGTCACATGAATGAAGTGAAAGTACATATTCACCTGAGAGCTTTAAACTTTGACGGTCTTCAAAGGCCAGCTACTATAAGTAGTTTTGCTAGAGCTCAGCAGACAACGTGCCAAGTGTCGGAGGTATAACTTACATTCACATTTACATATATTTGCAAAAAAAAGGTTTGTCAGTGTCTATTACTCCCATGACATATATAGAATAAATGTTACGTGTGAGTAACACTTCGGTAACCTGAACGTTGTGTCTCCCTCTAGACCTCTTTCTCTTTACTTTCTTCATTAGGAAACCTTCAAGCCCTGCAGGACATGGCCTGCTCCAGAGCTGTTAATGCCTAAAAAAGCTTTTGCTTGCTTTCAGTGATACAGTGATAAATACAAGTGCACACATGCTACATAACTCTAGCATGCAATTTTTATTGCAAGAATTTTTTTTTTTTTGTCAGGAAAAGAATGTTCAGTTTATAAACCATTTATTCATAACTCTTTGTGAACACTTCTTTAGCCTTTCGGACATGAACTACGCATCTTTTCCTTAGCAATCTATCATTTATCTTTCTGCATCTATTGACTGATTTCAGTCCTTCCAGTCAAAATTAAGATCATCAATTCTTTAATATTTAATCAAGCAATCCTATGAGCAAATATGAAGATATTTATTTGCCCTCTTTTGAGCTGCTTTTAAATATCCTTCTGCTGAAAACATCGTAGTTACAGGCTACAGTGAAGCCACCACTAATTCTCTTGACTCGTAATTTCTGATATTGATTCGTGGTTCCATCGACTCCACTGTGTGTCTGCATTTGTTTACTGTTATCTCACCCTTAGATTTCAAATTCCTTGAAGAAGAGACAATCTTTTTGCAGTCTGTTTGCACAATGTCTCGCATGATGGGATTCTGATCAAGGACTTTCAGGTGTTCCAATAAGGAAAACAATTTTGAAAGTAAGTCTCAAAAAGTCTTCTATTTTACAGAGACTCTTCACAAAACAATGATTGTTTAAATATGGCCTATGATAAATCAGCATGATAACTGATGCAATTTTATTTATTTATTTATGTTTATTATAGAGTAGTTTCTCCTTGTGATTGAGATCTACTGAAGGCACAAAATAAATTAGCAAAGTAATGCAATAAAAGTAATTTTAGAATATTCTGGCACTAAAATGAGTATGCCATCTTCAAAATACAGTCAAGCAGGAGAATGAGAGAATCCTAATATTAAAGATAAATGGATAGCAGCACTGTGAAAGTTATACCTTTTGAAATAGTAAATACCAAACAAAATCAAATACTTGTCAGCTACTTGAAAGTGATGACAACTTTATTTCACAGAATAACCCAAAGCAGCAAGACTTGCAGAACAAAGATCTTTGTCTGTCTCAGGTCAAGTGGGTGGCTCAGATACTTTCAATCTACACTAATCCATCTACCAGGCTTTTTGGTCTTATCAGTCCCTGAAAATATTTTCTACAAGCAGAAAAAAACATGGCATAATTTCTCCCCCCTTAACGTGTGGTGCATTACATGTTTGTTTTGTTAAAAACCATTATTATTGGCAACTTTGAATTTCTATATCTGTTATATCATCATATTTTATTGCTGTGATATTATGTTTGACATCTACCTTTCCAAATAAAACCCATATTGTCTTTCACAATAAATTACCAACCTGCTGTGGTTGATGTTTTGTGCACACTCATGCCTTTTTACAGGTTCTCACACACACCACTGACCGGTTATCCCTGATGGAAAATAGTCTTAAAAATATCATATTTCTTCACCCTGTGAGATGTGCCACCTCAGAGAATTTATTTGCTTTAATACACAGTATTTACACGTATAATTCCTCCCAAGATAACATTCCTTCTAGGAAAGGAAGAGCATAATGATAGCTGGTGAAACTGCAAATATTTTGCCACTTATAAGTCCCTTCCTGAAGAAAATGAACTTCCTTCATTTTCATTAGTAATTTTTCAGCAAGAAGCTCATGTTTTTATATACATATATAAAAACGTGAGCCTCAAGTTTAATCAAAGAATAAACATTAGGACGAGATCAACATCTACAGGTATGAGAATTTAATATTAAAAATAAAGGACTTCTGAATAATTATAACATAGTAACAGAATCGGAAATAGTAATGCTTCTGTAGCTGACTTTCCAAATGGCAAATCTTCTTCCACACAATCCATAGATGGTTTATCTGCCATTTACTTCAGCGTGTGTAATTCCTGACAGCAAGGGATTCACTGATATGGCACAGGCTTTGTCTGAATTAGTAAACTGAGCTATTTGAGAATATAGAAGGACATAAGCACTGATTACACGCAGTTCTGAAGATTGATATATTGTACTCTAGTTTTAGCACTGTTATCTCTATTAAAACTCAGTACAAAATAGTGACTTCCATTGGCATCTATTCTCCCTCTTCCCCCCCACACACACCATGTTTCTTGGATGAAAATGCATCTCTGTATTCTTGGCCAGTGGCACTAGCTTTGCCATATGTACAACACTTTATTCACCAAATTGCTAATATATATATATTTATGAATGAATTTAATATGCACTTCTCAAAAATATAGACACATTAGTCAAAGTGGGG
Source organism: Odontophorus gujanensis (assembly GCA_013399175.1). Lineage (NCBI taxonomy): Eukaryota > Metazoa > Chordata > Aves > Galliformes > Odontophoridae > Odontophorus > Odontophorus gujanensis. The sequence continues at coordinate 468,567 of VXAB01012529.1, forward strand.
AAACGTTCACTTCAACTTATAGACATATATCCCACTATCTCTTTTGTTTTGTCTCAGTCCATTTCTTGAACTGAGACAAATAACTGAACTAAGAAGGTGTTTTGTATGTACCTAGAACAAAAAAATTGTTTGCTTGATGATATTAGTAGCAGTGACTGCTTCAGCTTTTGTCTTGGCCATCCATAGGTATTTTCATCTATTATTGTTTCTTTCATAGCTCAGCTTTCCTCTCTAGAAGTTGAATCAGGCTCATAAACAAATTTTTTGCTTTTCGGTTTTAGAGACCATTCTAGTGTGATTACTTCAAAGTAAATCTGCATATTTCAGAAATAATGAATAGTTCCACTGAAGCTTAAAGAATTACAGGTATGTGAAAAATAATAGCATGATGCAAGAGATATTATGATACATGTTTACCTTATACACATATATACACACAAGTGTATATATATAATTACCGTTAATTCCCTTATTTAACTGTTTACATCATATTAGGAGTTGGCACTGAGACCTACTCGATCTCACCGCATTTTAAAGCGGTTCTCTTGTCTTTTCACTGCTGCATCAAATCTCCAACTCCAAATGACATTTCCCCAGTCACCTTCTCTTCAGGGTCTTAAAAATCTTCTGAACTTTAATTAGAATCTGGAGTTTTAAAATGAGTTCTCCATTCCTGCTCTTGCTGTTTTCGCTTGCCTGCTGACTTTTACACTTTTGCTGGGAAGCCAGCTTCTCTCAGTGTTTTTCCTTTTGTACTTTTTATTGTTGTCATCTCAAGTTAAAAATAAAATACCTTCACAAAACTTTTGCCACTCAGATGGGATTTCAGAGGCTCTCTGCTATTTCCTAAACTGTGAGGAGCTGCTATTCCACCCCTAAAGGTTTCTTCTAATCAGAAAGGATAATTGTCTGCATAATTCATACTTTCCCTCTAGCTTTCTACTGATTCTTGTCTTATACACACAGTTACCTATTTCTCATATCAAGTCATTTTTCCTCACAGACTCTTGCCTATCATATTCACCTCCCTGATACGGTTCACAACCTTGTATTGCAATATTTCTTAGGTTACATGACAACACCTGTCCCTGCCTTCACTGGTGCAGTCTTGTTCCCAAGCAGTCCAGCTCTTCCTTTGCTCTTCCCAGGCACCTCAAAATCTCACAGACTTCACAAAGGAATTCATCACACTTTGTAGATGATATAGAAAGATAGGCACCTCAGATGGAGCTTTATAATACCCTAAAGTAAGTGCTCGGTGCTATTGGAATAGTCCTTTTCTGATGTTTATTTCTATCTACGCTGTTCAGAACTATGAGAGTAGTTTTACTTTCTGCTGTATTTACACAGGGGAAGTTAGGAATTCCATTCCTGATTAACCGTGTGTCACAAAGAGGGTAGACTTGTAGTGTATGTCTCTTCTGCTACTATGTGTTTTCATTCATTACATATCTGTTTTAGACAGAATATTTGAGTGAGATAAATATAACTCATACATGTTAAGAAATGCTCATTTCCTTGTGTAACGAAGAGAATAAAGAAATAGTTATTTTAGAAATTTTAGTAAAACAAAGTTTATGAAGGTCCATAAACTTCACATCACAGTAAATAAATTAATTAATTTTAAAAAGACTTTTATCCAAATATTTGAATATAAGAAATGAAAATCAGGTGAAAAGAACAGAAATTAAATGCAGTTTTAAATGTCTCAAATATGAAATCGCTACAGCTGTCAACACTGAAGTATGAACAAAGAGGAAACCCTATAGAGCTGAGAAGTTTCCCTGCTTTGTAAGAATAGTCTGGGGTGAAGAAAGAAAAGAGATGCAGACTTTGACTGTAACTACTAAACTAACTTTGCTTCGCTAATGAAATAAACGGTTGGGATAGATGATTTTAGTGGACTTTTTCAATCTAAACAATTCTATAAAATTATTCTATTAAATATTCACTTCTATCCATATAAACAGAATTCATATCTAAAAGCTTAGTGTAATCCTGATGTTAAAAAATAAAATTCCTATGTCTGTTCATCCAAAGACCCTCAGCTGTGGTTTCCAGGCAACATCTTGTCTGCAGGTCTTACCAATGTTACTGCGGACCAAGAAAAAATAATTTAAAAATAAAAAGGAAAAAAAAAAAAGAGGAAATAAAAGGAAAGAGAAATCATATGACTTATTTTATAACTCCAACACTCATATTCATGGACCAATAGATATCAAGCACTTCAGTGTCACAGTATGCATAGCCATAATGAGAAATTATTCCTCAAGTGATAAGAGCATTAGTATTTTTCATCTACAGACCTTAAAAATGCATCACTGGCATGTATTCATTATGCCACATGCCTGCTATCACAATACATAACTATAGACCATTTTTATTTTATGTTCTTCAAAAAGGAGAGATTAAATAATTTTGCTTTTATATGGTGTATTAAGAGGATGCAAAAAAAAATCACATTTCATTTCTGATGTTTATATTTTGCCTTTACTATTAACCATAAAAATTAGGGTATTTCTGTCTAATTACTGAAAATTAGTTGAATTATCCACCTTTGTTGAAATTTAAGAATGATGTGATCTTTTATTTCATTACAGGATAGAGACATCTCCACTATGGGAATTCATTTGCAATATCATCTTTATCTATACCTGCATGTGATGAAATTTCTGTATTGAAATCCACTGCACTTTCTTTTATCCTAAAGGCAAAATCCTCAGGGTGCCACTGAAGCTTAACTGAGGTTAACAGAAAAAACGCAGTGGAGATTTGTTGTCTACATCTAGCAAAGTAGTAAGGAGTATCTTTTCTCATGTGCTCAAGAATATGCTGTGGTATTCTATATCAGTTCACTGATTCATGGACACAAACAGTAATAGTATACCACTATTTAGGTCTTTCACCCAACCTATTAACTGCTTTCTCTCAAGGTAGTGCTGTAAGATGACAAATTTCCCCTTTACATCCTGAGCTCTGGGAGTCATTATAGGTTGAGTAAAAGTCCACCTAACACTGGTGATTGGGTCTGTGCAGAGGAAAGAACAGGATAATATTGGCCAGGGGAGGAATAAGTCACCCTTTACTCTGAATGTAGTCATGATAAATTCTATGTCAGTTTCCAGAACACATAACCCAACTTCCAAAAGATATAACCTGGCTTCCTTTTCTGCTCTCAGAAGTGGATAAGATTTGTTCTCTGCAGCCTTATTTTTATAAGTGACAAGAACTGTTGCTAGTCCAATACAAGCATCACTCAAGAAGAAATCCTAACAAGCCAAATACTTTCTCTCAGCCTGAGTTTCTACACACTTTAACATTTCCTTTTGTTATGTCAGTACACACTCAGATAAAGATGTTACAGTCCTCACTGCTTTGCTTTACTTTACTTCCAGTCTCCCACAGTCCCCTCTTTGCCTCCCCTGAAGCACTTTCAACCACATTTTCATGGAACCTCCTTCTCCCGTTCCTGGATGTTTTGAGTACTTACATAGCTTTGGGTGAAAACCTGAGAGTCAGTGATGAGCTATGATGTGAGAAATAGGTAAGCAGACAGTGACTCCATATTGCTCACCACTGCTAACTTTCAAAATAGTTTTAGTTTTGTCTGCTTTAATTTTTTCATCTCTTCTTCCTTTTCTCTCCATAACACATAAATTAAAGCTCTCATTCTTTTACTAAAGCTTGTTTTGTCCTTTGAGACACAGGGAAATAACATTTTCTTAAAATGTAATTTGCTTGCGGGATTTAGTTTGTGTGGTTCAGAGCATTCTTACAGAAAGCTACAAATTTATGCAAACTAACATTTTCCACCAAACAAGAATTAAGCATCAAGCATATTATTTCAGTATGAGAACAAATATTTAAACAAACACAAAGCCAATGGGATCAGCTGTCATGCTCAATAACATCAGATCTTTATTTGTTGAGACATTTCCCTTTCTCTGCTCCCTTTCCTAATCTTTAGGAGATTCTTAAGACTAATCTGGCTACTGACAGGAGAACAAAAACAGTGGCTTCTTTGTCAGTCAAATAGACACAGACATTTTGCAGTACAGACGGTGCAACTTCCTTTCCTGTTGTAATGCGAGCGATCTTAAAGATGACTCTTTAAGAATAGTATAGAAGATGGTATATTTAGTTAGGTTTGTACAGATGGAATATAAATAGTACAAACGAGTAATGGCTCACCTTGAGATGGAAAGGCTCACCTTGAGATGGAAAGGCTCACCGTGGACTCCACACAAGACGGATCTCCAAGAAGAGATCCTTTCCTGGTGGTGGTCAGCCCTTAAATGGGGCTTGGGGAGAGGTGGAGCCAGGCTCCACCCCTTCCAATCACACAGGTATTATCATCTCCACCTGTGCCCCCATGGCTGACTCAATGCTCACCTCAGGTGACCAATCAGTGGTTCAGGCTGTGATTCAGCAGTTCCCTTACACCTGTGTATCTAATCACAGCATCTCCTGAGCAGTCTCTCTGCCTTACCTACTCTTTATGAGACCTGAAGGATTGACAGACTAACACTTCTGAAATTTCTCTCAGTATCTGAGGCAATTGTGGCCATTAATCACAAAATAAACACCTTACTCACATTCCTCCCTGCAGCTAAGCCAGGCTGGTATTGGCAGAGAGAAAGAATAATAAAAAAAACAGGAAAAACAAGATTGCTGGGGTCCATTTCAACCATCCTTGAAGTTATAGGAAGATTTTTCACTGACTTAAAAAGAGATAGATCAGCTGCTAAGGTTGTACAGGCCATGGACAGTATTTGAAGTTTTCCATAGAAGAAATGTAATACTTTTGAATTCAAACTCTGTGAACAAACAGACAAGTGAGGGAGAAAGAGGATGAATTCTTTCCCTGATGTCTGTAGATTAGTGCCAGGAGTCTGTGTAGCCAGCCAGAGAAGCAGAAAATTCTTAACACTGAAGAGAAATAGAACATAATTGATACTGCAAATACATTTATGTGACTGAAATTTTAAAATAATTAGATAAAGCTTGTTTACAAAAAAGAACATTGGTAAAAGAAGTGAGTGCAGCACTTTACTTTACAGAGATGATTATCTGTGTCAGAGCTGTTGTCTGGAAAGACAAATTGTATTGTTCTTGGTGCCTTCCATTTTAAAGACCTGTGCTGGATGTTGTATGCAGTCCATAGTAAAACATCATTAATGTTTCTAAAAATGATAGATGATAATTGTCTAACACAAAAGGTATTGAACCTAACATAAGGTAATTCTATTTTGAGCCTCATTACCTTGAATAAAGATGAACAGATCAGTGGGTCTAATTGCATTCATTATGTGAAAACAGAGGACAGTCATATATATATGTACTCAATACTTCAAAGGAGAGAATTTTAAGAACCTGGAGAAAATTTTGAGAGATAATGGGTTAGAAAGAATAAATACAGAAAGCAAAAAGCAAAAGTAATTTGAAAGTTACTTAACAAGAATTTATGAGATGTCCAAAAGTCACATCTCACAATAAAGAAGCAGTACACCTACATGTTAAAACCCCTCCAACTTCAGTCATTAAGTGAAAGTATCAATTAAAATTCAACAGATACATATGTATAATAAAAGGGAGGGAGGGAGGTAGATTCAGTGTAATTGTTGTAAATTATAAGATATGAAGTCTAGCAAAGGGATATAGGAGTCCAAAGGCTCTTTCAAAGGTAGAAATGCATCCTCCACAGATCAGGATGGTTTTTAGGATTTCTTTTTTAAACAATGGGTTTATAGTGTAAAATTTCGAAAAATGAATACTAACAGTGGTGAGAATTATATATGAATAGGAGTGGGTCAAACTGTATGTGTGTGTTTGCATAAAAGTTGGTTAAAAACACAACTTTGTTCTAGTGCTGGTATATGTGAACTGCTACAGATCATGTGCTTTCAACTAAATGAAAAGGTAGAAAAACTAACCTAAAGGTAGGTGTCAAGAGAATTAAGAGAAAGATGCATATATAAAACCAGAATCCACTCCAAATGATTATAAATGGTAAATCTAAGTTCAGACAGCATCCTTCGTCCTCCTTGTGGCATGTAAGTGAACTCAGTCAGGCTACAGTGTCACACACATCAGTGCTGTAAGTGGGTTAAATCAAATTAGAGATTTGATAATACAATATCACCTTCTTCTTCCCTAAGATTTTGCACTGAATTTCGTTATGCTGATTCCCTCTATTAGTTGTAGAGGGAGCATTTAAAATTGTTCACATCTCTAAAAATAACTTAACTATTCCTAGTTTCTAGTCGGAGGGAATCAGGATGTGTTTCTAGCAGACAATAACAGTTGGCCATTTCGAAAGTCTTCAGGACGGGCATCATGCTATTCTGCACAAGACATTTTGAGATCAGCTCTTGGAGTTTCTAAGGTGTTTGTCCACGCTTCATTCACTGTCCAATCAGAGAAACGGGCTGGAAATTGATTTCAGCTTTGCTATCCTCATATCTTAAGGTAGTTGAGTTAAAAGTTGAGGTGCCCATTTTTTCAGCTGTTTATAAAGGAAGATTTGATGACTAGCTTATTCTGGGACAATTAACTATTACATAACTACAGTTAGAATATAAAATGAACTTTAAGATGTCATCAATATTTTGAAAGTTGTATGTCCAGTAGGTGTGCATGTGGGAGAGTTAGTTAAAGAAACATCTAATCTGATATATGCAATTGCTACTACATTTTCAGGAGACTATGGTTATCATAATGATATTTAAAAAGCCAGCCCAACTAGTTAAACCTATTAACAATTCTGAGAAAAATAAAGTAATTGCTAATGCAGGTTTTAATTGATATGGAATAAAAACCTAGGAATATAATTAGTGTCAATCTTCATGGTTTTGAAGAAAGTCCTTATTGTTCTTATTAAGCATACTTTATATAATTCTTTGTTGTAATTTAGGCAGTGAAAAATAATTAATATATTTATATTTTAAAAGGATTTTTGACACATTAATACACAACATTCTGATTTAACAATTAGCACAACGATAAAATACATCTTAAGTGCCTAATAACTGCCTAAGTGACAACCTAGAAAAGTAACTGTCAATATAGATTTATTGTCAAAGTAAGTTATTGAATGCTGGCACAGGCTGCCCAGAGACTGTGGTCTCCCACCCTAGAGATCTTCAGAAGCTGCCTAGGCATGGGCCTGAGCAACCTGCACTGGGTGTTCCTACTTGAGCAGGTGTTGGCCCAGATGGACCCAGATGTCACATCTAAACTCAGCTATTTTGTAATTCCTTGATTCTACATGAGTTTCCAGCAAGGTTAGGATGTTATCTGATAGAATAATGGGCAATTGATCCAGTGTTGTTCTATGTAGTGATCTGGAAGAAAATACAAAATCTCTTTTGATCATACCAGTGCCTGAGTAAGAGAGATGGCCACGGGCATGTGCAAGAAAGTAGCTCCATTATCATGATATGAGATTAAGAGATTTACTGTATTTTTTTAGTGTGGAACTAATAAAGTAGTATATTCATATAAATACTACGACAACACAAGTTTGCATCCATTCTGGAAAATAATGTATTTCAAATGAAATGGAATGCTTCTTGAATTTATCTCTGCTCTTCCAAGAAAATCCACGAAGGAGGTTTTCCTGTGTTGTTTCTACACCTAACACAAATTCATGCATGCAATCAAATGTGTAGTTGGGAATACAGTTTGGCTTAAATGAACTGTTCCACCGAAGTAACTGCAGATGGCGAAAAAGGCAATCAGACGTAATCCAGCAGTCTGACATATTAACAGGTGTTCTGCATATAGCAGAGCTGTACTAACTGAATTATTTATCTTCATTTCTTAATTTATTTTTCCATCTGATTAAGTATTAAGTTCTATCTCTCTCTTTTTAATTGAAGCATCATTTTTACTCCATTTTTTTCAATTGCTTCTTGGCATGCCTCAGCTCTGACCATGATTTGATCTTCATTACTTTTAACTACCTTTCATTCTGCTTTGTTTTTAAAAGTGTCATATTTCAGGTCAGAACAGACTATAAAATGAAGCATTATTCTTAGGATTAAAAAATATTAAAAATAATATAAATATTAAAACTAAACATTAAGAAATGTTGCTATTTTCTCAGAATGCTAAATTGTGCTCATTTATGCACTTTTCTAAACATATTTGATTCCTTGAGGACGTACCTATCCTGAGGTGAAATAGTGTCAAAAGCTAGAATAAGAGTAAACGATCCAATTTTGACATTCTATGTGAATCCAGATATCTAGGCTTTTTAAACAAGAATCCAGTCTTGATGATGTGAGGAACAAAACTTGGTTGTTCAAAAATTGCAGTCAAATCATCAATAAATGTAGAAATGTTTTAATACGAAGACACAAGTTGAAAGTCCTGACCTGCTTGTTTTGTTTTGTTGGTGGATCAGTAATTTCTGGTGTTTCTTCCTGGGGAAATTCTGATAAGGTTTATAGCTTCTAGCAGACTTCACCCTGCATGCCTTCTCCACTGTTGTTTTTGCTGTTTCTTTAAAGGCTGATCACCAGCTCACCCACTAGTTCTCTCTTCTTTGTAGGCCCAGATGCCTATGGCTAAGTCTTCTCCAGAGGTTGATGAGGACCTTCACCCACTCATTGGCAATGCGCACCAATACCCACTCCATTTCCATCCTCAGTCTGGGGTGAAAATAACAAAGTCATACAATTATCTTGGGAGACAAAGGCCAGAGAAGGTCAGCCCGCTATGCAAGATTGGGTTCCCCCCCTGCTGGCAAATAACCATTCAAGCTAAGCTGTGATAGCAAAGAAAGTGTCTGGTATGTGACCAGCACTCGAGTATGTGAGTGCTTTTTCTCTGTGCTATTCTATTTTATAAGCAAAACACATTAAAAGAGAATTTTTTGAACTTATTTCACCTCGCTCTAGAATACTTGAAAATAAAACCACTTAGGTAGACACACTTCACAGACAAAACATTAAAACAAAGATCTGGGAACTTAAGAAACTGTTCCTTTTGCTGATCATTTTTAATTAATGCCTCACAGCTAAAGATAACTATTCCATAATTTGGATACAAGAAGACTAGATGACAGCACTCACTCTGATCCAAACACAGATTGACAGATGGCATCAAAATTATCTGTGACCGTATTCCAGATGCAGAGAAGCAGTGTCATGATGCTGATATACTCTGTCTATCCACATTCTGTAGATAGACACATTCTTATCTTATAATCTATCACATTCTTAACAACTTTTTTGCCTCTGTCTTCCCTGGTAACTGCTCATCACACAGCCCTCAAACATTTGGTTTGGTAGGAGGGGTCCCAGTGAGATGCATCCCAGAGTCCTGAGGGAATTGGCTGATGTACTCACCAAACCACTCTCTATGATATTTGAAAAGTTGCGGCAATCAGGTGAAGACCCTGGTGACTGAAAAAAGGATAATATCATACCCATTTTTAAGAAGGGTAAAAAAGATGACCCCAGGAACTAGTGACCTGTCAGTCTCACCTCTGTGCCAGTGAAGGTCATGGAAGAGAGCCTCCTGGAATCTATGCCGAGGAACATGGAAGGCAGGGTGATGATACAGGAGAACCAGCATGGCTTCACCAAGGGCAAATCCTGCTTGACCAACCTAGTGACCTTCTATAACAATGTCACTACATCAATGGACAAGGGAAGAGTCACTAATGTCATCTATCTCAGTTTCAGTAAGGCTTTTGACACAGCATCCCACAAGATCTTTCTCTCCAAATTGGAAAGATATTGATTTGATGGGTGGTCTGTTTGATGGATGAAAAGCTGGCTGCAGGATTGAGTTCAGAGACTGGTGGTCAATGGCTTAGTGTCTGGATGGAGATCAGTGATGAGTAGTGTTTCCCAGGGGTCAGTGATGGGGCCAATACTCTTGAATATCTTCATCAGTGACACTGACAGTGGGGTCAATATTCCGCAGAATGGAGCACCCCTCCTATGAGGACAGGCTGAGGGGGTTGGGGCTCTTCAGCCTAGAGGAGAGAAGGCTCCAAGGTGACTTGAGACTTTCAGTATCTAAAGAGGAGCTACAGGAAAGAAGGCAACAGACTCTTTAGCAGGGCCTGGGGTGATAGAACAAGGGAAAATGGTTACAAGCATAAAGAAATAGATTTGGTTTAGATATAAGGAAAAATTATTTTACAGCGAGGGTGGTAAGGCCTCACTGTAAAAGATTTTTTCCTTACATCTGGAATATATATTCCTCACTGGAATACATCACCCAGTGATGTTGTTCATGCCCTGTCCCTGGAGACTTTTAAATTGAGGCTTGATCAGGCCTTGGGCAACCTGACATAGTTGTGGATGTCTCTGTGCATTGCAGGGGAGTTGGACCAGATGGCATTCAGAGTTCCCTTCCACCTCTAAGGATTCTAAATTTCTATGCTTATTTAAGTAAAAATATAGAGATAGCAAAAATAAATTTCTTTAATAAGGTCTGGAATTTCAAAAGTTCCACATACACACGCAAAAAAAACAAAACAAACAAACAAAAAAATTATTCATCCTATTCTGTGTGTTAAGTAAGTACCAAATAAAATTGATATAAAAAAATAAAAAAGGAAAGGAGATGTTAGAGGTTAGAATTATGTTATACTCTGATTAAACTCACAATTAAGCTGGGAAATGCAGACACCTGTGGGAAAGACTGCAAATGGCTGTCAAATGCGATAGCATCCCTGAAAGACTTGCGCTTTGGTTTAGGTTGAGGCTAGTCATATAAACGTTAATGGGCTAAATTCAGCAGGGGAAAAAAAAAGCCATTGTGTGGTAAAGCCTGCTCTGACACTTACCTGCAGTTTAATTACACAGTCACCCTTCAGGTCAGCAGATACCATTTGAACTCCCAATTGCAGGTTAAGGGGCAAAATAATGATGCTGTGAGTATGGAGCAAATGAGATAAGCCTGCTACAAATTGCAAGAAACTGAGAAAACATCATTGTTCTTATGTTAATATGGAAGGTGATTGCGGCTTTTATCTTCCTGACTTTTTTAGAGATTTGGTTTATTTATGATGCCTTTAAATTCAAACTGTTATGTAAATATTCTCTAAGGATTGTTTTCATAGGAAAGAAAACACATTTTGTACTTACGGTAACTACTTATCTTCCCAGTCAGTTAAATCCGTGATTAAAAATTGCAAGACAACAAAAGTTACATGCATGTGCTATCTGCAGTCCAGATATAGTTAGATATCTAGTTTTCATATGAAAGTATCTTGTAAAATGGCAGAAATTGTGCACCTTTGAATAGTTCAGTGAAGTTCATATAAGTAAGAAACACTAACTGCAAGCTAATTGGGTCACAAGGCCTGTGATAGAATGGAGCCAAGCCATTATTGTAATGGATTGGAGAGTTTGGGGTGACTGAAGTACCATCAGCCAGGCAGTTGAATGTCCCAGCTACTAAACAAAACAGCACCTGTGATTTATACAAAAACACTGCTATAAAATGAAATCTTAAAGCCAATCAAAATAGTTATGTAGTGAAAGTGAATCGCTGTATTGTTATACAGGTAATAACCAAAGTACCTTTGTTACAATATACAAAGACATTGACCTTTTAATCAAGATGTACTAAGGCATGTAATTAGTATGATAATTCTAGCTCTAATTCAGCTAAATGTTGAAGATATCTGTACCTAGAGTGAAGTCTGGTGTGAATGGCAAAACTTCTTGTTCACATGATGGACTGTATTAGAAATAGTGTAGCCAGCAGGAGCAGGGGGGTGATCATCCCCCTGTACTCAGTTCTGGTGCTGCCACACCTCGAGTANTTAATTGACTTAGAGAAAAATATTTTCATTTCAGAGCCTCTAATCTTTCTTCTCTTGTTGATATTCAGGCCAATAGTGAGCCTGAAAAGGACTGCTATCTCACAGATGGAAGAAAACAATAACACTTTATATGCTTTGATGATTATCAAGTGTAGTGTTTCAAAAATTTCCCCTCCATATGGATCAGGCCCATGACAACTTGAACCACAGAGGAATGGGGAGCAAGGTATAAAGCCTGTGAAGATGAGGTTGACATGGAGCTTCTTGATGAAGTAAAGCAGAGCTGGCCTCCTAGGCTGCCTTCACAAGGACTGTGACGTCTGAGTGAGTTGGCAGAAAACATGAAAGACAAAATCATGCCTGAAACATCCTTACATGCCCAAGATTATGGTTGAAAAATTCAGAAATTGAGATTTTGACTGTCAAACTCACCTCTTCTTCCTCATGTCCTGAAAACAATAAGCAGAACTGCTTGCTTAGGAAGTGAGAGAGAAAGAAGCTGTTGCTTCCTTCAGGAAGAGTGGGAGCGTCTTCCATGTTTCACAGTGAATAAAATGTAAGACTCTGAGCCTGTAAACAGTAGTACATGGCACTAACTTTAGAGAACAGAGCTCCTCTCTGATTAGAGATATGTTTAAGGAACTGGACTTGTCCTGTCAAACTTCAGCCAATATATATTGGGTGATATGAGCTACTCTCTGGAGGAATTCCCATTTACTTTGAACAGAGCCTTGACTAGCAGAGTCTAAAACTCAGCAGTGAGCAATGTTCAGAAAGCCATCAGTGGTTAATGTGTAGTAGTAAGAATTTTATTTAAAAATGTGGGTAGCAATTAATTCCACTGGGTAATGCCAAAATGAAATGTAGAACTTCAGGAAGATCCTACTTGTTTGTGAACCATCAGGTGGATATGCTGATGGCTCATGTGATGTAAAAGACCTCTTTTTCTTGATGGTTCGCGGGTTTAGCAATGCAGAAAGAAGTTCTGGTTTGCTCAGAAATGCAATTAAGATAGAATTGATTCAAATCGAGCTTTGTCTGTCTGAAATAGCAAACATGATAGTGAATGTTCTTATTTCAACACATCACCAATGCTGCAATAATTGCAGAAGTAAAAATTTCTGTAGAACTAGTTAACTGTATTTTTTTCCTATACTGTTTTATGAAACTTGAATGACACGGTTTTTACTGGATAGATAAATAAATAAATAAATAAATATGTCCCTTTCCGAAACAATTTAGAGAAAAGTACATCTATATTTTTCACGTGTTTTAAAAACCTAAATAAATTTGCACAATCTAGAATCTCAGCTTCTCAGAAAAATTGCTGTAGTAGTGGACTTAACCACTGTAAAGCTTGCATGAGGAGTTCAGAAGCCACAAAGGAAGCCCAAGCCAACACTGCTGTTGCTTTAATGCCCTTTCCTTTCCAGAGGTGTGTTAACAATTATTACACTGAAGAGAGTTGTCATTACTGGATCTATCTGCAATGCTATTTTTAGTTTAAATGACAGTTATGTAGATTATGATGATACAGATGCTTAATTTTACTGTTATTAAATCCATTTCATTAATATGCATGTTGACTGAGTAACTGCCTTGGAACCTTTTAAAATGTGCTTTGAATCACATCAGTGTTAAATATTAACTAAGAACCTGACTATATAACTCATCCACATTCTCTTTTTCCTAGCTTACATTACATGTGTGTCAATATGAGCAGTTAATTTTACTGATAATTTCATTTGTCATAAATAAACATATATCTCATGATTGCTACTGAGCTGAATGTAGCAGTACTTCCACCAGTTTGGTGAAAGCAGTGCTCAATGAAGGGCAAGTTTGGGAGTGTGGCTTCTAGAAAACATTTTGCTTCAGGGATTTGTGCTATCTCTTATTTCTCTTTTTCCTCTTCAGGGAATTTTTGTCCTAGGATTGCCGTATGCTCTTCTCCACAGTGGATACAGTGGCCTGTTTCTTATTGTCTTGGCTGCAGTGTTATGCTGTTATACAGGCAAAATTCTAATCGCTTGCCTGTATGAAGAAAATGAAGATGGGCAGCTCATAAGAGCTAGAGATACATACGAAGATATTGCAAATGCCTGCTGCAAAAAGCTGTCTCCCAGACTAGGTGGCATAATTGTCAGTGTGACCCAAGTGATGGAACTGATCATGACATGTATTTTGTATCTGGTTGTTAGTGGGAATTTGCTGTCACACAGTTTTTCATATGTACCAGTGACTGAGAAAACTTGGTCTGTAATTGCATTTGTTACACTGCTGCCTTGTGCATTTATCAAAACTCTAAAAATTGTCTCCAAGCTCAGCCAGCTTTGTTCCTTTGTCCATTTTATTATCATCTTTGTAGTGATGACTTACTGTCTCACACAAATACATCAGTGGTCCTGGGCAAAATTCAGACTCTCCCTGGAATTTGAAGAATTCTTGGTCTCCATGGGAGTCATAATTTTCAGTTACACTTCACAAATATTTCTTCCTACACTTGAAGGTAACATGAAAAACCCAGGGGAATTTAGGTGTATGCTGAATTGGACTCATTTTTTTGCTGGTGTCTTGAAAACAACCTTTGCCCTGACTGCATTCTTAACTTGGGGTGAAGAGACAAGGGAAGTTGTTACTGACAACTTGCCATCATTTCTTCAAACTCTAGTGAATTTGTGTCTGTTAACCAAGGCTCTTCTTTCTTACCCTTTGCCCTTTTTTGCAGCCACAGAAATTGTTTATGTTTGTATTTCTAGAGTCAACTGTTCCAATTACAGTTCTCCACTGTTAGCTCTGTGTGTAAGAAGCTCATTTCTCCTGTTAACTCTGCTGATGGCCATGTTCATACCACATTTTGCCCTGCTGATGGGTTTAACAGGCAGTGTAACAGGTGCTGCTATGACTTTTCTTCTTCCTTCTCTCTTCCATTTAAAGCTTAAATGGAAAAAACTATCCGTCTTTGAAAAATGTGCAGATATCTCTGTTTTTATTTTGGGTTTCCTTTGCAGCATTGCAGGCATCATTTGCTCAATAAAAGGGCTACTTAAAGTATATGGAAAAAGGTAAAAAGATTTCCTGAAAGCCACATAAGGCTCTAATCTTATATATGCCTTTTTCCTGTCAATCAGTTTATGAGTTTGCATCACTAAGTAAAATTAAGCATATGCTTAAATGTTTGCAGGATCAAGATTTTAATATGTAAAAGCATTTGGCCCTAATAAAACTGAAAAATAATCTTTATAGCTTACATGTACAAAATGACCCGCATCTGAGATGGTTCAGCATTAAAATAATGATAAAATAATCCTACATATTTTTGTTAGTACATGATATGAACATCCTAAAAAAGTTACTGCAAGAGATTCTACCAGCTCCATCAGAATTTCTCATAGAGTTAGATACTACTCAACCTCACAGCTATCAAATCTAGCTTACAGGATATGATATGTGAGTTTGAGAGAGCTGCCATTGCAAACTGATGAAATATGATTTCACAGTACTGGCAGAATGTAATTCAACATGAGAACAGAACAAATCAGTGAATTTCGTATTTTATGTAAGGCAAGCCCTACTTGTTTTTTTTAAGTGAGTAAGTAAAAAGATAACTCAGTTTACAAGAACTTTGAAAGCCTGCTTTTATAATGAGTTCAATGGAAGTGAGTTAAATAGAGTTAAAGGAGCATTCTAACAACTCACAGTCATGCAAAAAGGGGAATTCGTTATAGAAAGATGCTATAGCTATAGTTTCTGCAAGTCTAATTCCAAAGATACATGCCTCTGCGGTACAGTTACTCTATTGGTTGCATAACAAGAATTCTCACTAGTAGCATGAAGACACTAATATGCAGTTCACTTTCCTTCTCAAGCAGGAAATTTCTTTGATCCTTTTATTTTATCTAGTGATATTAAAATCTCAATGAAGTAAATGAAGTACAATAAACAGACCATCGGTTAACTGCCTGTACAACTTGCTAGATCTTTAGCTTTAAAAGATATCAGCTTAATAAAAAAGATCAACATCTCAATGTGTTTCACTTTAGGGATAAAACATTACGACAAGAAGCAATCTTATCAGAGTACTTTAATGAATACATATCATTTTTTTGTACTAAATCTGCGTTATGTTAGGTAATTAAAGTAATGCGTTGAAAGAAGAATGTTTACACATTCATTTTGAACAGTTTCACACAACTTTCAATACTGATGTAGGAAAAAAAACCTTTGCATGTCAACAAAAGACTGCATCACAGAGTAGAAAGTATAGTAGCAACTATATAATGAAACCATTTTTCGATGTAGTATCTTAGCTTGAATACTTCCATCCTGCATGAACAACAGTGACCTCTCAAGGCTAATTTGCTAAATGATAAATAACATGCAATTAAACTTGAGAGGAGTTCTGATAAATTTTGCATGTCACCCTGCTCCCTTCTATGTCTCCTAAAGTACTCTTGCCATACGTAGAATAGCAATGAAATCATTATTTAAAAAAGTTGTATAATTACAAAATCATTAAGAAAACTGAGAAAGTACCTGGGAAAGTCTTTTGGAACTCAGATTACTTCTCTGGTACAAGTGGGTCCAATTCTACATTTATATTAAATCCACAACAGTTTAATTTATTGATGTTGACATTTGTAGTGGAACAAACACAAGATTGTATATTTTTTAAGAAGCCTTTTTATTTTTATGTAGTATGTCGAAGACATGGTACTCAGTGAAGTAGCTGAAAGCTTGTTGTTACCCCTCTTGACCCAGTCAGAAAGATATCATTGCTGGTATGATGTCAATGAAAGGGTATCATTATTTTTTGTGTGGAGAAGTTTCACAGATAAACAAACATGAAGGAACAGTATTTGTTGTATTTATCCTATCTAAGTCTCTGAGAGGGAAGCAGTCCAAAGAGTCTTATAAGAATTCTTCCAGCTAATTTACTTAGCAGCTCTCCACAAACAATTCACTCTTTTTCCCATATCCTACTGTATTGAATGTGTTTATTCTCTGACAATTCAAACATTTTTGGAATTGCCTCAGTGCATTTGCTGCAGGAAACAAGTTAATGCAGTTTATTTGTATGACAATTTTAGGAATTCCTTGGCTAGCCATTGTGATTCAAAACTAGTTTTAGCTGGACTTACAGCCTTTTCAGGAAGCTAGTGCCAACCTTTTCAAATAAAAGATGGCTATTTTCTCCACAATCACTCCCTCACTTAAGTACACTCTTTCATATAAAGGGAGATGAATCATGATTTGTAAGTAGCATTGTCGCCCTTATATACTCAGTTGTCACTGAGTTATCTCTAGATCTATCTGTGTCCCCAGTTGCAGAACAGCAGGCCTACAGGCCTACAGGCCTGAAAAAGAGGGAGGGTGGTGGGGTGTCAACAGTTTGGCAGCCAGTTTGGCCCAGTTCCGTGACAAATGGGGGGGGAACCCACGGACCTGCACCCTAGGAAAGAGGAATGAGGAACAGGGGGAAGGGCAGGGAGATGGGAAATGGGCCTGAAAACAAAACAGCAGTAATGATCTGAGGAGGAAAGTTCATTTACTAAATATGATATCAGAATGCAAGATAACACAATATAATACAGTGTAATTGGAACTGAGGCTAATAAATCAAACAAAATGAGAGAGAGAGTATCCAAAACAGAAAGCCTTACTGTAAAGCTGAAGGTGAGATGGTTAGGGAACACACAACGACAGGACAAGCAGCAAAAAGGGGCAGTCTCAGGACTTGTGTACAGTTTTATCTTTTCCTCTGAGCAAATAACAGGAACACAAAATCCTCTGGGGTATGTAGCTCTTCTCTTCTGAGAACCAGGTACCCAGAAATTCAGCAGTCCACAGATTTGGAGCATTAACATCAACTTGCAGTTCTTTTTACACGATGTGATGATGTAGAATACCAATAACAAAAATCATAAAATGATGGCATCAGTTAACATCAGAGACCAGTGAGCACTATGATTAACAAGTGTAACTGTAAATGCACAAAAGTGAAGGAAACGTCATGTGAATGCCATGTGAAAAGCCTTGAGAAGCCACTTAGCAGAGATCGCTAGAATAAGAGAGAATGTGTAATTCAAGATTCCCTTTTTGCCACCAGTACTCAGAAATGTTGAATTGTTACATTGTTGTGGGGACACAAAAGTTGTATGTGTTTCCCATTCAAGCCATGGTTAGACATCTTCAGTAGAAACTGTCCTCAGGGGT